>JAJEJO010002399.1:8073-77837 GCA_020662805.1 Glaucomys volans | reverse complement strand
CCGGGCGGGGCCGGCTGCGGGGGGCGCAGGCGGCGGTGGCGGGGCGGGGCTGCGGCGTCGGGGCGCGGGCAGGGCCTGACCCGCTGCGGCGGGACGGCGCCCCCTCCCGGGGCGCGCAGAGGTCCACCGCGGTCTCCTGGGACGCCCCCTCGGTGGGCTCTGCAACTTTGTGCAGCCTTGGGGCCGGCCGGGCCTGAGTGTGCGTACGTGTGCGAGTGTGAACGTGTGTCTGCACTCTTTCTACAGTGTGACCGCGATCTCTGGGTGGCTGTCGAGTCTGGGTGGCTGGGAGTCTGGTGTCTTTTTGGGGGGAGGGTGGTGGTGTGATCACGGGTCTGAACGTGTGTATCCAGAGCTTGGGTCTGTGTCCGAGTGCACGTCGGAGTGTCTTTTGTGGACCGTGCGTCGGGGTGTTTGTGCGTGCGTATGCCTGGGTGTGCGTGCCCCACAGCCCACCCCGAGCCGGGATCGCAGGCCGTCGTCCCTCCCCGAGGCCTTTCGCGCTCGTGGCCCCGCCACTGGACGCGGAGTAACCGGAGACGCCCGCGGAATCCGGACGAGACCAGCGCAGGGGCCGACTCGGGCCCTCGGAGAGATTCCTCCTGGCAGCCTGCCTGGGACGTTCACGTCCCCACCTCCTGCTTGGGCGTCTCCGGCCAGAGCTCCTCAGGTCACTGGGGTCACTGGCACTGAGCTTGGGCCTTGCCCTGCAGCTCCGGGTCATCACTTGCAGATTTAGCTTTGACATCCTCATACCTCAGAGGGTGGCCCTGCGGCGACTTGCCTCTGGCCCTTCCCCGACTCTTCCCCAATGCCCTGCGGCGATTTGCCCCTCCCCCACCCCAGATCAAACCCGCCGGGTGCTTTATACTTTCCCACCCTCACCACTGTCACCTTGATTCCAAGAACACACCCGCGTGGGTCCCAACTTCTGGCACACGGCATTGTCAGGATGGGGGTTTGGGAGTGAGACCTAGAGCAAGTTACTTCCATTCTTGACGCCTCGGTTTCTAAGCTGCCTCATGGTCTTAAGCATGCTGCATGGTACTTGGCAGATTGTAAAGTAAGGCTGTGTGTGGGAGGGCCTGTAACATAATATGGGTTTGAAGGTTGTTACAAAACCCAGAGACTGTGAGTTAAAGCCAGAGGGACCTGTGTTCAAATTCTGCCTCTGTACCCCAGGGTCCCTGTTAGTGTAAGCTTGGGCAAGTCCCTTCATTTCTCAAGTGCCCAGCTCCTGCCCGCCTCCTAGGCTTCCTGTTTTGTATCTCAGTGAATTACTGCAAACCTGGCAGTAATTTATTCCATTGTGCTCCAGCTCATTTGTCCTCCGGGTGGCTGGAATTGTGGACAGCAGGAATGAGGGCGAGGCTGCCCAGTGGTTTCAGGTTGGGCAATAAAGGCTTGTCTGAGCAGCCCACCCGTCTCCCTAGGGCTGCAGAAGGGAGCTCCACAGGAAGCCGTGAGAGTGGCCAGGGCCAGGGCTCCTGGCAGCTTCCTGCCCAGCTCAGGTGGCAGGGAGCATCCAGCCCAGGCACCTGCTTGCTGGAGGCATGCTCCCATCCTTCCAAACTTTCGCCTCCTAGGCTGGACTGGTTGGGCTGGCCTTTCCATGCAGGGCTGGGTCAGCCTGCATTGCAGGGGTGCTTTGCCTGTGTTCCCCTCCTTCTTCCACTCTCTCCTCTGAGCCACCCTCTCTGTGTCCTCTCCTTATGCCCTCTTGGGTCTCTCTCTTTTTTTTTTTTTTTGAACCAGGGATTGTACTCAGGGACACTCGGCCACTGAGCCACATCCCCAGCCCTATTTTGTATTTTTATTTAGAGACAGGGTCTCACTGAGTTGCTAAGGGCCTCGCTAAGTTGCTGAGGCTGGCTTTGAACTCGCGATCCTCCTGACTCAGCCTCCCAAGTTGCTTGGATTACAGGCGTGCGCCACCACGCCTGCCTCCTCTTGGGTCTTTTCATCTATTTCCTTTTCCCCATCCTTAGCCATCATTCACCTATAGGAAGGCTCCAAACTTTTCCCTTCATGGTACCTGGGTTCTTTCTGAAATGCGTGTTTTAAATCCTGGTCGAAGCCCTTTGAGGGCCCCCCCCCTTACCTGTGGGGTTAAGCTCTTCCGTGGCCCTGTTGCTTGCTCTAGCTCCTGGCCAGCCTGACTCACTCACCAGCAGCCTGCCGAATGCTCACTGCCCATCGGCTCCTCTCCATGCCTTTCCATACACTGTGACTCTACTTGGTTGCAGGTCACCCCTGCAACTTGTTCAGCTGTCAGCTCAGATGTCACTTCTTTCCTGAAGCCTTCCTTGGTTATTCTCTGTCCAAGCCCTGGGAAGGCGGGAGTTGGTTGGATTTTTACCTAGCATTGTAATTATTGTAGTTACAATTTATTAGTTCTGTCTCCCCTAACTAGACAGTGAGCTCCATGAGGACAGGGACTGGGCACTTGGGAGTCCTTAGTGCCAGGCAGGAGGCCTGGACCACCTAGTCTAAATAAATATACGTGGCCTGAAAGAATGAATGAAATCAAGTGGGTCAGGATCAAAGCTGGAGATGCCAGATGGGGGCGCACTGACTCCACTAAAGGTAGACATTAAAGAAATAGGTTTTCCCTCCAAGAATCTGGAAAATTCTGCTGGGGGCTGGTGTTATGTCATGAAAAGGCCAGTGTCACCAGGGAACTGAGTTGAGGAGGTTAAGACCCAGGCAGAGACTAAAGGGAGCAGGTCTCTTGCCTTCCCCTCCCCCAGGCTTCTTGCTGTGCGCCCTCCCCACTCCCCCCCTAACCCTCCAGCAGCTGGCAGGGCCTGTCCAGTCCCAGACTCAGCCCTTTGTAAAGACGCCTGGGTGGTTGTTGAGGCTTTGAGTCCTAACGGTCAATTTGAGCGTCTGGGGAGAGAGGAGGGGGAGGGTGGACCCCACATTGGCAGATCCAACTGCAGTCCTCAGTCTCAGATCTTGGGTAGGTGGGTGAGGTTACATCCCCTGGCCTGGTGGGGTTGCGGGAGGCTGACTGAGGTGTGTGGGTGTGGCCCTGGCATCTGGGCAGCCAGAATGGAGTGGGTGATTGAGGCTGGGACACAGGACATATGTGTGGCTGGTCAGGCTAGCTTGCCCTCTGGTCACCTGGCCTGGTGGGATCTGAGTTTGGAGGGGGTGGCGGTGACAGCTGCTCTGATCCCCAGGAGCCTGATTGGAGGGTGTCGAGATCAAGCCTCCAGTTCCTGGAGTTGGTGCAGCGCTGTCTGGGTGTGGGCGAGGGAGCCTCGGGTGTGCACGGTGGCCCTGCACCTGCGGGTGGGTGCATCTGGGTTCTGTTTCCTGTGGCTCCTGTGTTCAGAGCTGGCTCTCTACAGTGACGGGAGTGTTGTCTCCCTGCACTCTGCAGTACGGGGTGCTTAGTCACATGTGGCTGTTACATTCAAGTTAGTTAAAATTAATTGGAATCAAAATTTCTTCCCTCAGTTGCACGAGCCAGATTTCAAGTCCTCAAGAGTCACTTGTTGCTAGTGACTGTGGTTGTACTAATTAGTTCAGGTAGAGGACATTGCCACCCTTGCAGGAGGTTCTGTGGACAGTGCTGGGTTAGAGGGGGAGGCCTGCAGCAGCCTGGTGAGGCCTGGGCTCCTCAGCCAGTGGCATTGGTCTGGAAGGACCATCACCCAGGGGCTCTTGGAGAGTCTTGGTGACTCCACATTCCCTCTCCTGGCCTCATTATTTCTCACTTGGACCATTGTAGTGGACTCTTGTTGGTCTCTTTTCTGCCAACAGCCTCTCTTTTAATGCCTCCACCACCCTGTGACGAGAATGCCCTTTCTAAGGCAGATATGTAGGGTGCTGCCACTCCCTTGCCCAAAGCTGATGGCTCCCTGGCACCCGGGGGCAAACCAGCCCTAACAGGCAGGCTGTGTGAACAGCCTGTCCTCCTCAACCCCTCTCCTTCCCAGCTGCCTTTTATCCTGAAGGATCCTTATGATCCTCGGAGCCTGCTGTGCCCTTCCACACCTCTCTACCTTTGCCCACTGTGACTGCCACAGCCGTTGAGAACACCCCTCCCCGCACCTGAATCCTGCTCCATCGCCACTGACACAGTGAAGTCCCCTCCTGGGGGTGTCAATGCCCATAAGACCCTGTGCTGCCCTTGTTTCCTCTCTCCTTTCCCCAGTAGACCAGGGGCCCCCGAGTGCTGGGCTGGTTCTTTGTCATCTCTGGTCTCCAGGGCCTTGAATGTGGCGGGTGCCCCCAGGTGTTTGCATGGTGTGCCCCCAGCAGCATAGAGAAGGCTTGGAGGGGGTGAGGGAGATCCTGGGGACCCAGAGGGCATCATGGTAAGTCGCACTGCTTCCTCATGTGGCTCTGGGCGGGGGCTGCCATTGCCTACAGAATGCTGGTGGCCAACTTAGCAGGTCCTGCTGCCAGTGACTGAGGAAGTCTTGGGCAGACCACAGGGCCTAGGGGTGGATGTGAAAGGGTGAGGAGAGATGTGGTTTGGGGGGTTGCTCACCTTCAGGAGTGAAGGCAGCACCCAGGAGAAAGACTGGGACGAGGTATTATTGGAGGAGTCTGATCACACCTGGGGCTGGGGTGACTGCGGGGCTGGGGATGGCTGGTGGTGGGTACATGTGTGTGGGCAGTGGGACAGCTGGCAACGAGAGCACAGGTGGTTGGAACAGGTGAGGACTGGGGGAGAGGTGGGAGGGACAAACACGGGGTGAGGGACAGCTGTGGGTTAAGAGGCGACAGCTGGGAGATGGCAGAAGCCTGTCTGGACAGAATAGGGGTCTTCACTGAGAGTGGGAAGTATGTTGCTCAGAATGTAGCCTGTGTGTGTGTGTGTGTGTGTGTGTGTGTGTGTGTGTGTATTTTTGTGTTTGTGCCTAGAGTGTAGTGGTTGTGAGCATGTGCTCAGGGCCACACCATCTGGGTTCTAATATTGGTTCCACCACTCCTAGCTGTGTGACACTTGGGCTAGTACTAACTTCTCTGGGTCTTATAGTGTCCACATTTGGGAAATGGGGATGGTACTAGAACACGCTACAGGGCTTTCGTGAAGAGAGAGATCTATATTTTTTTCTGGTACTGGGGATTGAACCTAAGGGTGCTTAACCACTGAGCCACATCCCCAGCCCTTTTTATTTTTTATCTTGAGACAGGGTCTTGCTAAGTTGCTGAGGCTGGCCTTGAACATGCAATCCTCCTGCCTCAGCCTCCTGAATGCTGGCATCACAGGTGTGTGCCACCATGCCTGGCTGCGAGGATGTTTTGTATTTCTAGGTTTTTAGTCTAGAACAGATCCTGGCACGTAGGAAGCACCCTGAAGCATCAGCTGCTATGTGTGTGTGTGCACGCAGGCGTCCTGTGTGCTCATGGTTTCTTCTTGGGCTTCTGGGGTCTAGGCCTGGCAGGGTCGGGAGGGCAGGGGCGGGAATGCCTGGCCAGGTCGGCTGGATCTGGCCCTCGTCTCACACCCTCCCTCTTGCTGACCCCACTTCCTGAGCCCCGTCTAACCAAGAGGTCTCCCTCTGTCTCCCCAGTCCTGCCCCACACTGCCCTGCCCTGGGCTGGGAGCCAGGGGATGAGCTTTAATTGTCCAAGAGATTTTCAGCAGAATCGAAATTCATTGTCTGTCTGCCAGCACGCTGGGGCCCTGCTCAGATATAAATATCTGGACAATGTGCTCGGTTCTGGATGGCCTGCCCTGTGGATGACAGAAGCTTCATCCTGTGCCCTTGGAAAGTCACTGGGGTGGAAGGTGTTGGAGGGTGGGGGTCAAGGTGGGAGAAGCCCGCAGGGCAGATGAGGCTTGGTCCTCCGCCCAAGGACTGAGCCAGCTCAAGCTGGGAGTGCCTCATGTACGGGGTTTTGGGGGGTCCAGGCTCCCTTCCCTGCCAGGGCTCCCCAGGTGGCCGTCTGCAACTGTCCCCACAGCACTTTTGCAGTGTGTCACGTTGCTGTACACTACGGAAACGAGCTGCATCATGGCTCTGGCCTGCGCGGTGCGTGCACCTGGGCTCCCTGGACCCAGCATCTTGGCACTGCACTGCACCTCCGCCGATGCTGCGTGGCTGCAGTGGGATCCCGCATAGCTCTGGTGTGAGGCTCCCTGGAGTTGTCCCCCCCTGCATTGTCCCATTGTTTCGCACCTCTCCTGCAGTCACCCTGTCACTGGTCCCTTCGCAGCCTCTTCTGCGCTGTAGCCTTGACTGCATGGTGTTCAACTGGGAGGGCAGGGCCCCTGGGTTTCTGGACAGAGCCCCTTATGCGGCACCATGTCTGAGACCAACACATCTGGGCGCACAGTGCCCAGTGCGTGTCTGCCTCATGGAGTGTTTCCGCCCCACCCTGCGGGTCTTGCTGGGCAGTCAGGTTATGTGGGGCATCTGGACTCTCCTGGGCATTGGGCACAGCTCCCTGGATTGCAGTATGCACTTCCAACGGCTGGCCCGCTACCCAGCACTGCATCTTAGCAGCATGTGGCACCTCTGTCCTGCACCACACCTGGCACGTGGCTGTGCCTGGGCCCAGCGCACCTGCATTCCTCTGTTGCAGTTTATGAACGCGGGGCACCTTTGCTTCATGGGGCACTCCTGTCCCACTGCTTGGGTACACGCACTGCACTGGAGGTGTGCCTTCTGGCCCAGCCCTTACCTCCCACAGCTGCCATAATGCTGCCTCCCTTGGTATCTTGGCTTTTGGCTGTTTGTGTTACCACTGTGGAGGTGGCTGGTGTCCTTTCCCGGGGGGGCAGCCTCTTTGCACAGTGTCCTCACTGCAGTGCACACATGCCCTCAGTGCACAGGGTCAGGGAAGCTATTCCTCCACTGTAGCTCAGGACCACTTCATTGGGCTCTGGGACTGGCCTGGCTTCTTGTGGGCAGCTCTGCTGCTTGGTACCCAGCATTGCGTCTGTGCACTGCAGGGATTCCTGCTGCGGGCCTCCGCCTGGCACTGTGCCTGCTGGTGGCAGGGTCGTGTGCGTTCTATTGGCCCTGCAGACCCAGAGCCCTCGAACCGCGTCTGCCGTTGCACATGGCATCTTCTCTGCATTTCATTTTTGTGCCACTTTGTGCTCCTGCCTGAGTCTGGGTGTACTCCGCTCCTCCACTCTGGGTTGAGCTGCTGTTCAGGACTGGGTTGCCACGCCCAGCACTTGCTCTACCTCCTTCCCTTCCCTGTCTCTGAGCTGTTCTGCATGCCAGTGCCAGATGCATTCCTTTGGTGAGAACACCTGCTCCGTGCTGGGCCTGTGCTGCTATCTGGAGGGGAGAGACCTGGTGAGGCTTGGTCTTGCCATCCTGCTTCTTCTCTGTACCCATCGTGCAGCCCTGAGTGCCCGCCCAGTGCTCCGCAGTGGTGCTCTCCACCATGTGTAGCTCCTCCAGGCTGCACAAAGGCTCCAGCCAGTTCCTCCCTGCCAGACATCTGGGCTGGGGGCTGTACCCTCTGTGCCCTGCCCCATGTGTCCTATAACCCCATTCTGCACGTATGTGGTGTGACGCTGCTGCAGGGCACACTCAGCACACCACTCTGTGGTCTCACAGCTCCCTCTTCATGGAACCTCTGTAGGGTATGGAATTTCCCACTGCCAAGTTTGTACATGCCCTGTGCCCCCTACTGTGTACTGTGTCTTTATGTGATGGGCATTTGCCCTGCCTGCCCAGGAACTGTGAATTCTGCCCACTGTACTTCCACTCAGCCCCTCACCTCTGTTTGGTGTCCAGCCCTGGCCTGTGCCTCTTATACTGCCAATATGGCTGCCCTATTGCTAACTCTGGGATGTGTGCTGCATGTCAGTAAGGAGATGGGGAGTGGGTCTGGTGTGAGTTCCCCTGCTGCAGTTGGCTTCCTTCCATCCTTGATGGAGATGGCCAGATGTTGGCACTGTTGGACTCCATCTTGGCTCCTGTGGGTGGTGCCAGGTCAGCTTTCTCTGCCTGTGGCCTGGCTCTGGGTGCTCTCTCTGGTAGCTAGCAGTCATGCTGAATCTGGGTGGTTAGGGCATCTGGCTGCCAGTTCTGTCTGTAATTTGTTGTTTATCAGTTAGTCAGGGTTCTGGTGGGCAACTTTGGTAGCGGTGAGGTAGGCTTCAGGCCCTTGGGCTGGAATCATGGTCCTTGGACTGGGTGCAGCTGGCCAAGGTCAGAGTAGCTGGGATCATAGGGTCAATAGGTCTGGCCACTGTTAGCCATCTACACATACAAGGCTTGGAGGTGGGGGTCCAAGGCCTGAGAGACAGTTCCTGAGTTCAGGAAGGGAGGAGATGGGGCTTAGGCAGGCCTGCCGTGCTCTGCAGTTGGGGTGGAGCCACCTGGGTATGGCTGGGTTGGGTGAGAATGTCCACGGCAGGATAGGGCTCCCGGGATGGTGAAATGGGTCAGCGCTGTTGCTGGGGTTATATCTGGGTTCCTCAGGTTGGGGCTGTGCCTGGGGTTGGGTGAGATCCTAGCCTCCGAATTCGCTGTCTGTTGGGAGAAGTTCTGTTTCTCCTGGGGCCACCCCTGGGAATTGGATGTTCTATTGACAAACCCAAGGGGGTGAAAATCTCATTGCAAACAGGCTCCCTTTACTCAGGGTTTTCAGAAAAAGCTGCGGGCTGCTGCAGGTGCCGAGGGCCCAGAGCACCATTCCCTGTCTGGAGTGAGCTCTTCCAGTCTGGTGGTGATGCTTGTGGCGCTCACATGCACACTCATATGCACACGTGAACCCATATGCATAACCCCCCAGCACACTCACCCCCTTGGACACGTGCTTGCTGCCGAACATGCTGCTGCACCCAGGCTCGTGGGCATAATCCATCCACCCACGACCTGCACCACCTGCCAGGGAGACCCTTGCTTTTGGAGGCCCTGCCTGGCACACTTCTGTCCCAGAGGACCTCTCCTGGTCCTCGGGTCATTCTTGTTCACAAGCCTATTCACAAGTGCAGTCAGAATAACTGGGCCCATGTTCTCATCGCATAGGTGAGGAAGCTGGGATTCAGAGAGGGCAAGTCACGTGCCCCAGGTCGCAACGGGATTTAGGGGCATGGTAGGAATGATATTTGGGTGTCCTGCCTCCAAGTTGATTACTCTGTTCAGCTGTGTACACACACCTGAATGGAAGTGTGAACGTGCAGGTGTGGAGACCCTCGCTCAGAGGCCCCCTCCCATACTCCTCCAGGGGTTGCTCTGCCCCTGACATCAGCCGGTCCAAGCTGAGCCGGATGCCATAAGCCATCCCCTTGCCTTCCCAAATTGTGGCTGACGGTTGCTCAGGCAACCGCCCGCCAGATTGGGGAGATTAGCTGAGGAATGTGGCTGGGCCAGTTTGCACCGAGGCTGGGGGAGCTGAGGGGTCCTGGGTTGCTTCAGCCCACCCTCTCAGGGAGGCCTCCACAGAGATGGGGTATCCCAGGCAAGGCAAGGCCTTGGTCTTCCCCTGTTCCTAGCCTAACTTACACTGTGTCCCCAAGGTGCAGACCAGGCTGTGGAAAGGGAGTGTGCGTGTGGACGTTCCAGTGTGCGACTGCATGGGTGTGTGTGTGTTCCTGTGCTGGGGCTGCGCATCCCTCCGAGTGTGATTGGAGTGTGCTGATTGCATCCCGAGGCCCCTTTCCTTGCCACTTCCTGACATCTGACACCGGGGCTCCCGGATGGCTTGGTCCTCTGCTCCCTCCTCATCCTGTGGTGCCCTGGAGAAGCTCCCTGCCCTACTTGTGGCATATAGGAGGCATCACTCATTTCACTGGACTGCAGGCACTTCCCTGCTCAGGCACCTACTGTGGCTCCCTACGTCAAACTGAGGTCAAACTGTCACCTTGGCATTTAAGGCCCAACTTGGTCTGGTCTCACTATCCCTCCCATCTCATCTCCCAGGACTTCAGCTAGCCTGGGCTCTTCTCTGTAGTGGACAAACTGTTTTCTCACTGCTTCCTTTGCTTCTGCTGGCCCTTGTCCCCAGTGTCCTCCCACTCGCTCCCCAGGCCTGGCTCTGTGGCCACCTCCTGCAGGAAGCCTTGCCTCACCCCTCCCCCAACCCCCACCATAGTCTTGACCCTTCTCTGCTTTCTCTCATTCCCTCCCTTCCTCCCTCAGGCTGGGAGAGCCTCAAAACAGGTGGAGACTCATCCTGTGCCTCTGAAAGTGTCACTTGGCAACTGTATTGTACCATCGGGAGGACACTGAATGAATGCACGTGACCATCAGCATATTGGGGCCTTATTTTGTTGGTGTCTGGTCTCCTTGAATAAAGAGGTGGTTTAAATCTGCTTTTCCACACACTGAAGCTGTGTGGCCTTGGGCATCTTGTCTCCGGCTGTCATGGTGGTGATTGGTGCCCCCTCGTGGTGGTGTTGGTGGGTGTCCAAGTCTGGGCTGACTCATGGGTTCAAGGGGACTCCTAGCTACCATTCTGGCTCTGAACCCAAGTCAGATTTGATTCCCCAGACTAGCAGCCTCCTGTGGGGAGGGTTCTCTGGCAAGGGCTGGGAGTCTGCAGTCGGGCTCCTGAGCAGCCCAGGCTGGAGGTGCCAGGACTTCCTGTCCCTGGTGGGCTGGGCTCTCCTTGGGGACCTGGCCTCAGAGATGCTGTTCGCTAAAGGTAGGAACTGGCCCTGGGCCTGGCCCAGAGACTTGGGGCTGGAGATGGCCAAAGTTCAGGGAGGAAGTGTCATTCTGGCTAAGGGGTCACTCTACATGGGGATAGTCAGCTGAGAGCTCACCCTGGCTGTGGTCAGTTGTAGGGGTTACTAGAGAGAGGTCAGAATCTCTCGGGCTGAAGTCAGCTTGTCTGGAGTTAGTCTGGTGGTCATTTTGGCTGAAGTCAAATAGTCTGAGGGTCTTCTTGATGAGTTTGGGGTGGCTCTGACCAGACAATCAGTAGAGAGTCCCTCTGACTAAGGTTGATGTACCTGGGGGTCACCAACTTGGGTCAGATCATCTGGGGGATCATATGACTGGGATATGACCCCAGTTGGGTCAGACAGTTTGGGGTTGCTTTGAGCAGAGACCTCAGTCTGAGAAGGTCCTTCAGTCTGGGAGTCTGGCAGGTCATGTCCATTCAGCATGGACAGGAGGAAGCCGAGGAACTGGCCCTCCCAGGCCTGCCTCAGGGTCCTGGTGAGATGTTCGAGGGCAGCTGCCTGGTCACTCCTGAAGGAACAGGAAGGCTTGAGCCCTAGCCAGGGCTCTTCATCCTGGTTTGGCTTTCTGGCAATCCTTCTGCCTCAGCCATTGACTGGGACTCCCATGGGTAGGCCCAGGTCAGGCTGAAGCCAGCTGTCCCCCTGATGCAGGAAGCCCTCCCTGCCCGCCCCTCTTGCTGTGCAGCACCATGGGTCTTTTTAGAGGGAGAGCTGAGGCCCTCCCAGTGTGGATGGGGTTAAAGCCTCCCGCAGACCCAGGGCTGGTGCTGACCAGGGCTTTTCAAACAAAGGGGCAAAGAGCCCAGCAGGGTCCAGCCCTGGCGCTGGTACTTCATCCCATTGGCTTGGTGCCAGCCTCACACCCACATCTCGTCATTTCACACTCAGATGAGGTACAGTAGGAAACCGAGGCCCCGACAGTGGCGAGCCCCCTTGTTCCTGGGTCTGCTGGTGTATTTCCACCTGTCCCTTCACGTGGCTTCACGTGGCCTGCACAACCACACGGAGCAGCCACTGCTACAGACGAAGCACAGAGCCCCCCAAAAGTGAAGTCACTTGCTGCCTGCCCAGCACCTGCCACTCACTCCCCAGTGACTGACTGCCACCCTCCACCCCATCTTGCTGAGCTGGGGAGGGCTCAGGTTTGCCCTGGCTCATGTTTCTGGTAGGAAGTGTCATTTTTGGCACCTGACTGACATGGACTCAAATCCTGCCTCTGTTCGTTCTGTGGGTACAAGTGCCACATAGCCAGAGCTGCTGTTCCCTGAGTGCTTCCGTGTGCTAAGCGGATCCCCACGAGGAATTCTCAGCGACCCCACCTATGGATGGAGAAACTGAGGCTCATAAAGAGAAGCAACTTGCCCAGGGTAACCACAGTGGGCTGATGGCAGATTCAGGATTCAGTCCCAAGTATTGCTGATGCCATAGTCCCCCACTGATCTACCCTGCTGTGCTGTGGACAAATGATTTCACCCCTGGGAGCCTCAGTCTCCTCATCTGTCAGATGGGGAAGTCCCAGTGGCTGGCAGGCATCCAGGGCCCAGCAAGTAGAGACTTAAGTCAGTTGACCTTGGGTGATGACTTAATCCCCCTGAGGTCTGTTAGTAGGAATAATCGTGGTACTGACTAAGTTGAGGCCTGAGTGACACTCTGCTTGGTGCTTAGTGTCACGCCGGGTTTGTCGAAAGGGTGAAATGATTGGTGGCGATGTCATCATTGTTAAGGAGATACTGTTGGGCTGCTTAGGACTTTACGGTCTTGCCCAGCCCGGGACCCGCTGTCCCCGCACAGTGAAGATGGAGGGTTGCTGAGGAGGGGTCAGGGGATCTTGGTTCAAATTCCATCTCTGCCACTAGCTAGCTGTATGACCCTGAGAAAATCTCTCAGTTTTTTGGGCCTTAGTTTCTTCATCAGTAAAATGGGGATACTTCTAATCCTGACCTGATCATGTGGGTTGTTGTGAAGTTCCAATGACAACTGGTCCTTGTTAAGGAGGGTCTTTGGTGGGTGGTTGAGCAGTGGGGAGGTCCTGGGAGGTCCTTGGGGGAAGGTCAGTGGGTGGGGTCTTGCTGTTGGGAAGGGAGAGTGAGGGGAGGGCCTGGGGTTGGGGAGGGAGCAGTGAAGAGGAAGGGGACAGTGGGGGAACCTGGTGAGTGGCCCAGGAGCCCTCCTGGCCAGCAGCCCTGCCCTCGCCTGGGCTAAGGGGCTCTGGGGTCTCTCTTCACAGCTGGCTGCACCTTCGAGGAGCCGAGTGACCCAGCAGTGCCCTGTGAGTACAGCCAGGCCCAGTATGATGACTTCCAGTGGGAGCAAGTACGGATCCACCCTGGCACGCGGGCCCCTGCGGACTTGCCCCACGGTGAGCCCACCCTCCTTCACCGTTCCCCTTTGGTCTCCTTCCAGGGGCAGTTCTGCCCACCTGCTGTGTGACCTTGGGCATATTACTAACCTCTCTGGCCTCATCTGTTTCAGCATCTGTAATGACATACGTGATACTGGACGCCATCTGGTTGTGCATGTCAGGTCATTTCATTTGTAGAATGGGTGCAGGCTTAAGTAATCAAAGGCCTTTAGTGCTGTAAGTGAAAACCCACTTCCTGTCAGGAAGGGTCCACCCCACTCCCACTGGGTCTTCGTCACCTCTCCCTGAGGGTCTGAGTCCTGGTCTCCTGAGGACTTGAAGATGCTGACAGAGCAGTGACATTGTGATGGATATCCCTCTGTCCTCTTCTTCCTGGAAGTCCCAGTCCTTCCCAACTCCTGTACTGCTGTGGCTACTTCAGGATGGGGCGCTCTGGGTCTCCTGAGCACTGGACAGGGAGTCAGAGACTAATTACGTGGATTCTGATACTGGCCGCCTATTCAGATGATGGGCCTTGAATACTCATTCCAGACTCGTGAGGACGTGGGGTCAAATCCTCGCTCCAGCCGGGTGCCCTGGTACATGTTTATAATTCCAATGGCTTGGGAGTCTGAGGCAGGAGAATTGTGAGTTCAAAGCCAGCCTCAGCAAAAGTGAGGTGCTAAACAACTCAGTGGGATACAAGCTAGGGCTGGGGTGTGGCTCAGTGGTTGAGGGCCCCTGGATTCTCTTCCCAGTATCCTCCCCCCCCAAAAAAATCCTAGCTCCATCATTTTACTAGCTTTGTGACCTTGGGCAAGTCACTAACTTCTCTGAGCCCCCACTGTCCTAATTGTGAAGTGGGGGGAGCAGCAACCCATCTCAAGGGCTATGCAGTAATGCCTACGAAGTGCAGAGCACAGAGGTGGCATGTGGAGCTCAGTTGTTTAGGTGCTGTTTCTGAGGGTATTTGGGGGCCAATCACTATAGTTGTCCTCACTGGGCACAGAATCAACTGGGAACTAAGAGAAACATAAGACAAATAGGTTAATTAATCAACTTTATTACTGATAAGGCCTGGGTCATGGGACATAGATAACGTGACCAAATGGGCTTTCTGAGTGGACCCCAGAATTGGACAGCCAGAAGACCCCTCTCTTTGCCCTATCACAGTAATGGCACAAGGTCCTTCCTGCGTAGTCCGCAGCATGGCTGAGATGGCATCTGTTGTCCAGGGCTGGGGGGAGGGCAGCACAAGTTCTCATGGTGGGACCAGGATTTGAAGCCAGTCAGAGGGAGGCCCCTCATGGCCTGGCAGCCACATTTGTGTCCCGCTGCTCACCCTGCCTCCCACTTCCATGCATTTGCTCAGCTGTCCCCATCTTGGGGCATTCATCTGCCTCTGCAGGGCTCTCAGCTCCTTCTCGACCTCTGAGTCAGTGGGTTTCAGAGTCTCATTTGTCTGAGAACCATCTGGGAAGGTACCTGCCTCGGCGAGGACCCTGTGTGGCCTCTGCAGATCCCCAGGCCCAGCCTCAGCCTGATGGATGGCTGGCGTTCAGGTGCACGAGGGGCTGATCTGAATTCAGCTCTTCCAGTCCTGTGGCCTCTGCCTTTCTCTCCCTCAAGCGGAGACACACCTTGAGGAAGGGGAGGCAGAGGCTCAGTATTTAGCATGGCTTTTGCTAGCTCAGGAGGTGGTGGTGAGCAAGGTGTTCAGGCTCTACTCTCTTGGTCTTACGGTGTAGGGAAGGTTGGGGTGGAGGAGAAGGAGGGAGATCCATACTCCCAGGAGAGAGCAGAAGGAAGAGTGACAGGAACAAAGGGAATAAATGAAAGAGCAGGGAGGGATGCAGAGGAAGCAGAAGAGGCCAGGGCAGTGTCAGATTAGAAGGCAGGGCTGCTGAGAAGGGGAAGAGAGCGTAGTGGGGCCAGGATGTACCCGTTCCCAGGCGCGGATGGGGACCTGGAGTTTTGTTTAATATCCTGCCAGGACTGATCTGGGAGCTGCCTCCACAGGGCTCCTGGCTCATAGAGATGAATGAGATCTCCTCCAGCAGAGTCCCTGGGGAACCTCCTGGAGCAGGAATCTGAATGTGCTTGTGTTGGCCTGTGGCCAAGCCTGGGAGGAGGCGGCTCTGGGTTGCTGTCGGCCTCCCTTTGGCATCTGTTGGGGCCTCTCCCCTCAGAAGGAAAGCCATATCTCCTGCCAGGTGCCCAGGAGTGCCCTTCTAGTACACAGTCTAGATCTTCAGGGAAGGGACAGGGCTACCTTTTTCCAGGTTGGAAATCAAGAGAGTGTGTCCCAGGAATCTAGATTCGGGCGGGGGTTGGAGGCGAAGTCAATCTTTTCATTCAATCTCTGTCCCACATATTCATTGAGCCTGGGTTCACAGCCTGTGCTGGGATGTAGCAGGGCTCACAGGCTGGTGGGAAGAGACACACTTTATGAATGATCCAGGGCCAGGAGGGAAACACGCTGTGGAATGTGGAGGCAGGGCTTTGGACGCTGTGGCCTCAGAAGAGCTGCCATGTGCTGGGCTCTTGACTCGCTGGATGGATGACCCAGTCCCTGCCTCCAAGGATGGCACGGAACATGGGCAAACTGTGTCACCGGCAGGGCCTGGGTTTGGACTGTGACCTGCAGATGGCAAGGAGATGTAATAGATTTTGACAAGGCCATACTTGTGTGCTTTCCGCTGCTCCAGCCCTCTCCTTTGGGAAGCAGATGCTGGGAACAGAATGGACCTACCCTGTTAGTCAGAGCTGGAACCAGAACTCAGCACCCTGGACTCCCAGCTTGTCTCCAAACGCCTGGAGTCCTTGGCTTCTGCCTCTTCTCAGTACCCACCTGAGCCTGGCCCTTCCCTAAGGGCTCCTTGGATCCTATTTTTTCCTTTTCTCTCTCCAGGTGCCTACCTGATGGTCAATGCTTCCCAACACGCCCCAGGCCAGCGGGCCCATGTCATCTTCCAGAGTCTAAGTGAGAATGACACCCACTGTGTGCAGTTCAGCTACTTCCTGTACAGCCGGGATGGGCACAGCCCTGGCACCCTGGGCGTCTATGTGCGTGTTAACGGAGGCCCCCTGGGCAGCGCTGTCTGGAATATGACTGGATCCCATGGCCGCCAGTGGCACCAGGCTGAGCTGGCTGTCAGCACCTTCTGGCCCAATGAATATCAGGTGGGCTGGGTTGAGACTGGGGTCAGCCTGTGCCTGGGGGCAGAGGGGTGCCACCTTGATATCAGAATAGGGTGAATTAGTCTATCCAGCATCAGGGGTCAGTCTGTGGTCAGGGTGGATTTGGTTTGGGGTGAGTCTAGGGTCAGCATCAGAGGTCATTGTTAATAGGAGTAGCCTGTGGCAGGGGTCAAGGGTGAGTTGGAACAGTGCCAGCCCAGAAACCCTGTCTGGCTGGGGAGAATTTTGCTGCTTTAAGGTGATGAAAGGATTAAGAGAGAACCTCTGGCCTTGACCTTGTTCTCTCTGTGGTGACTCCTGAACTAGCTGGCATGGTAGGGAGGGTCAGAGTGAGCTAGGCTAACCTCTGCTGGTTGCGGGGAGGGGGTTGGGGCCCAGCTGAGGGGGCTCTGGGCACCTCCTTAGGCAGGGGTGGAGGGATGTCAGTATGACAAGGGCCCTCCCGCTCCTCCAGGTGCTGTTTGAGGCCCTCATCTCCCCAGACCGCAGGGGCTACATGGGCCTAGATGACATCCTGCTTCTCAGCTACCCCTGTGGTGAGTCCCAGGGCACTTGGGGTGCAGGGGTGAGGGGTGTGATGGCCATGACCCTGGTCCATGGGGTGTGCCAGGCCCAGCTTATGCCTCGGCTCTGTTCCCACAGCAAAAGCTCCGCACTTCTCCCGTCTGGGTGATGTGGAGGTCAATGCTGGCCAGAACGCATCTTTCCAGTGCATGGCGGCAGGTCGGGCTGCTGAGGCTGAGCGCTTCCTTCTCCAGGTGAGGGAGGTCTCAGACCTTGGCCAAGTGTGTGGTGGGGTGCGAGTAGCTTATTCTAGTCCCAGGTTCTGTTCTGGGGGACCGAGAACTTCATGCTTCAGCACCCACGCCGAAGTATCTCCCCCAACAGGGTCCCCTTTGCCCTCTTGGGTCACACCAGGGCAGATTGAGACTACTGTGTAGCAGGGATGGGGTAGGTGACCCCCTGCCCTCACTGAGGTCTGAGCGAGGTCCAGATCCCTCTCTCCTTGATTCCCTTGACCCTGCCACTCTTTCCCCTGCAGCGGCAGAGTGGGGCGCTGGTGCCTGCGGCCGGGGTGCGGCACATCAGCCACCGGCGCTTTCTGGCCACTTTCCCGCTGGCCACGGTCAGCCGCGCAGAGCAGGACCTGTACCGCTGTGTGTCCCAGGCCCCGCGCGGAGCGGGTGTCTCTAACTTCGCAGAGCTCATCGTCAAGGGTCAGTGAGGGCTCCCCTGGGAGGACCCAGGGGCTACCCGGGAGGATTGAGGGGTGGGGTGGGGCCCTGGAGGGCAGAGTCAGGGGGGGCGTGACCCGAGGGGGGGGGGGGGGGGGCCGGCGCCTGGGTGGAGTGTGAGCTGGGTAAGGCTGCTGAGGTCTGATCAAGTGCACAGGGTCCGGCCTGGGTCATGGCCTGGTCAAGAGGCAGGGCTGACAGGGTCCGGGTCCAGGGGAGGGCTGATGAGGAGGTGTCTGGCAGTGTCTGAGTGTTGACCAGCGCTGGAGCCCCATCAGCCATAGGAGTCCAGGACTTGGGGATTCAGAGGGGAGTAAGGGGATGCATGTGGGCTGAGGGGTGAGGGCGGGGTCAGCCTTTGGAGCCAGGGCCCCTTATGGCTTGGAGATTTAGTGGGGGTCAGAGACCTGGTCTGGACCAAGACTTGGTAGCAGCATGAGGTGTCTGGGAGGGTAGGTGGCGCCTTGGTGATGTGGGTGTGGTGGAATGCAAAGTTGGGAGCCTGGGTCTCACAGCAGCATTGGTCGGCTCCCCACCCCTTTGCAGAGCCCCCCACTCCCATCGCGCCCCCGCAGCTGTTGCGGGCGGGCCCTACCTATCTTATCATCCAGCTCAACACCAACTCCATCATTGGCGATGGGCCGATTGTGCGCAAAGAGATTGAGTATCGCATGGCGCGTGGCCCTTGGGCGGAGGTGCATGCCGTCAGCCTGCAGACCTACAAGCTATGGCACCTGGACCCTGACACGGAGTACGAGATCAGTGTGCTGCTCACGCGCCCCGGAGACGGTGGCACCGGCCGCCCTGGGCCCCCACTGCTCAGCCGGACCAAGTGTGCAGGTGGGTGCAGTTGCTACTTCCTGCTCCAGTCCCTTTTCTGGACACGGGGCAGTGTAGTACAGGGGCAGAAGGGCATGTTCCCAGAGGTATATGGCCTGGATCTGTGTTCTCAAACTTAATAAGATGTCATGATTTTTTTCTTAACTATTTTTTTTTTTTTGGTACCAGGGATTGAACCCAGGGGCGCCTAACCATTGAGCCACACCCCCGCCCTTTTTTATATTTTATTGGAGACAGGGTCTTGCTGAGTTGCTCAGGGCCTTGCTGTGTTGCTGATGCTGGGTTTTGAACTCATGATCCTCCTGCCTCAGCCTCAAGAGTGCTGGAATTACAGGCATGCTGCCACTGTGCCCAGTTTCTTAACTCTTACTATGGTTAAGATGGTAGCTATTACTTTACTGGGTGTCAACCTCTTAAACACATGTGTACACACACACACACGCCTGATTTAAAATTTACCACAACACCATATTGTCATATCCATTTTTTATAGATGAGGTGACTGAGAGACAAAGATGTGAGGTGACTCAAGAACACAGCTAGTAAGAGGCAGAGGAACTCTTGACTGGCTGGCTTCAGAATCCATTTTCTTAGTTTGACTTTATATCATCTAGATAAAAATAATGACTAATAAAAGTGTGTGATAAATTCTAGCTGGATTCTCTTGGCTGGGCAGTGAGCCTGAAGTCTTCTCTTCTTTGTTGAAAGGGTGAAGTATTAGCTGTTAGGATCCATGGTATGTGTGTGCCAGAAGGGACGTTGTAATCAGAAGAGAAATTGAGAGCAGTGCTTCTGTGATTTCAGTATGTTGTATTTATGGGAATTTTCATTGAGATAAGTGTAGAGTCACATGTGGTTATTAAAAAAATACGGGGAGAATCCCTGTACACTTTACCCTGTTTTCTGTTAAAGGTAACGTTTTACAAAACCATGGTATAATATTACGACCAGGATATTGACATTGATACGATGCACAGACCCTCTTCAGACTTGCCCAGTTTCACTAGTATTTGTACATGCGTGTGGATTTGGTTCTGTATAATATTTCACGTGGAGGTTTCACTTTTCATCACTGAATAAGCTGAACAGCTCAGTCACCTGAAGGACCTTTTGTGTTGATCTTTCATAACCACATTCACCTCTTTCCCTTCACCCTCCAACCCTTGATAATAACTCATCTGTCCTTCACTTCTAGAATTTTGTCATTTCAAAAATGTTATATAATGAAATCATATAGCATATAATCTTTTGGAATTGTTGGTTTTTTAAGTAACATTTATTGTAATACAATTCATATCTCCTAAAATTTTCTCATTAAAGTGTACATCTTAGTGTTTCTAAACATCGAGTTATTCAACTGTCAGCACAATCAATTTTGGAACATTTTGTCATCCCAAAAGGATGCCTTTTATTCTTTAACAGTCACCCCCTTTCACTCTAGTTCCTTGAGCCCTAGGTAAGCACTAATCTACTCTCTCTCTGTATAGATTTGCCTCTTTGCAGACATTTCATAGATAGGATCACACAACATTTGGGTATTGTGACAGACTTTGTCATTTAACATGGTGTTTTCAAGTTTTATCCATGTCTTCACATAGATCAATACTCCTTTTTTATTGCCAAATAATTTTCCGTTGTATAAATACATCACATTTTATTTGTCCATTCATCAGTTGATGGACACTTGGATTATTTACACTTTGTGGTTATTATGAACAGTATTTATATGACTATTCATGTACAAGTTTTTATGTAGACTTTTTTGGGGGGGTATATAACATATGTGTCGTGTGGTCACTCTGTTTAACCTTTGAGGAGATGCTGGACTGTTTTTCAAAACAACTGCACCATTTTACATCCCCTGCCCCCAGCAGTTCCAGCCTCTCTACGTCCTTGTTAACACCTCATCTGTCTTCAGATTATATCGTCGTAGTAGGTATGAAGTGGTATCTTATTGTGGTTTTGATTTGCATTTCCCTGATGACAAATGATACAGATAATTTTTTTCATGTGTTTATTGATCATTTATATATCTTCTTTATAGAAATGTCTATTCAGATTCTTTACCCATTTTAAGGTGGGTTGTCTTTTTATTATTGTGTTATAAGAGTTCTGGGTTCTCATTGGATATATTTTCATGTGTTTTCTCCCATATGTGAGTTCTCTTTTCCTTTCTTGATGGTGTCCTTTGAAGCACAAAGGATTTCCTTTTTTTTTTTTTTTTTTTGGTACTGGGGATTGAACCCAGGGGCACTCCACCACTGAGCCATATCCCCAGCCCTATTTTGTATTTTATTTAGACTCAGGGTCTCACTGAGTTGCTTAGGTCCTCGCTAAGTTGCTAAGGCTGGCTTTGAACTCTCGATCCTCCTGCCTCAGCCTCCCAAGTGCTGAGATTACAGGCGTGAAGCCTGACTCATCTAATTTTTCTTAGTCGTTTGTGCTTTTGATATATCTAAGAAGTCATTGCCTAATTGAAATCATGAGGATTCACTTGTACTTTTTTTTCCCTAAGAATTTTCTAGTTTTAACTCTTTACATTTCAGTTCTTGATCCATTTTGAGTTAATTTTTAGATATGGTGTGAGGTAGGGGTCCACCTTCCTTTTCTGGTATGTGGATATCCAGTTATCCCATCACTGTTTATTGAGAAGACTATTCTTTCTCTATTGAATTATCTTGGTACTGTCTCTGCTCCCCTGCCCCCATTTTAACTCAGTATAATTCCCTGGAGATTCATCCAACTTGTGCATATCAATATTTCATTCCTTTTTATTGCTAAACAGTGTTACATGGTATGGATGCAGTTTGTTTAACCATCCACCTGTTGAAGGACATCTGGACTGGTTCCAGTTTTGGACTGTTTGCAAATAAAGGCCTTGAATATCCATGTACAGGTTTTTGCATGAACAGTTTTCATTTTTCTGGGATAAATGACCAAGAGTACAATTGATGAGTCATATGGTTATTACAGGTTTAGTTTTATCAGACACTGCCAGAGGGGCTATATTATATTCTCACCAAAATGTGTGAGTGATCTAGTTTTCTGCATCCTTTTCAGCATTGGGTGTTGTCACTGTTTTTAATTTGAGACATTCTGAGAGGTGTGTAGGTGAGTTTCCATTGTGGTCTTAATTTGTATTTCTTTGTTGCCTAGTGATGCCGATCATCTATTCACATGCTATTTACCATCTGTGTGTCTTTTTTTTTTTTGGAACCAGGGATTGAACTCAGGGACACTTGGCCACTGAGCCACATCCCCAGCCCTATTTTGTATTTTATTTAGAGACAGGGTCTCACTGAGTTGCTAAGGGCCTCGCAACTCGCAATCCTCCTGACTCAGCCTCCCAAGTCGCTTGGATTACAGGCGTGCACCACCATGCCTGGCCATCTGTGTGTCTTCTTTAGTGAACTGTCAATTCAGGTCTTTGCCCATTTTCTAATAGGATTCTCCTCCTTCCTATCTTCCTCCTCTCCCTCTCCTCCACGCTTCTTCCCTTCTTCCTCTTCTTTCTTCTTCCTGTTGAGTTTTTTTAATATATTTTTTTAAATTATAGGTGGACACAATACCTTTATTTTATTTTTATGTGGTGCTAAGGATCGAACCCAGGGCCTCACACATGCTAGGCGAGCTCTCTACCACTGAGCCACAACCCCAGCCCATCCTGTTGAGTTTTGAGAGTTCTTTGTGCATTCTAGATACCAGTCCTTTAATGGATGTATAGTTTGTACATATTTTCTCTCAGTGTATAGCTTAGTCTTTTCATCTTTTCGATAGAAAAGATCTTTCATAGAGAGACCATTTTTAATTTTGAGACCTCCCACTTTTTTTTTTTTTTTCCAGTACCAGGGATTGAACCCAGGGATGCTTAACCACTGAGCCACATCCCCAGTCCTTTTTATTTTTTATTTTGAGACATCTCAGTGTTTCTAAACATAGAGTTATTCAACTGTCAGCACAATCAATTTTGGAACATTTTGTCATCCCAAAAGGATGCCTTGTATTCTTTAACTAAGTTGCTTAGGGACTCACTGAGTTGCTGAGGCTGGCCTTGAACTTGTGATCCTCATGCCTCTGCTCCTGAGCCACTGGGATTACAGGCATGTGCTACCCTGTCTGGCTATAACTGATGAGGCTCTTTTTTTAAAAATCAATTTTCCCTTGTGTGACTTGTGCTTTTAGTGTCAAGTCTAAGAACTCTTTGCCTAGCCCTAATTTGCAATGATTTTCTCCAGTTTTTTTCCTTAAAGTTATGTTTTACATTTAAATCCATGATCTGTTTTGGATAGTGTGAGGTTAAGGTCAAGATTTACTTATTTTTTGCAATTGATGTTTTAAGTGTTTTTAGAAAGCCAGTCTGTGAACTGTCTAGAGTCCAGTTTAGTGCTGGGCTTAGGGAGACCCTTGGGTGGGGAAGGATCAGTGTCCCTGTGGGAAATATCTTCTAGCTGAGGGGCTAGACCAGGTTATTTAGACCTCTTGGAGCATCAGAAACAATGGCACTGATGCTCTGCTAGCACAAACAATCATCTTTACTATGTAGGGTTAAAGATTCATGTAACAAATGTTTATTGAGCACCTATTGTGCACCAGGTACTATTGTAGTCGCTAGGAATATTTGACTGTGAGACAGACAAAGGCCACCAGCATATGAGTTCTTCATGAAACTGCTAGGATCTTACATTCAGGCAGGAAGAGACAGATGATAAATAAGTAAACAAGTGGAATATATAGTTTGTCAGATGGTGATAAGTGCTGTGAAAGAGAATAAATCAAGGAGGGGAATGGGGTGTGTGGGTTGGAGAGTTTTATTTTAAAAAGACTCAACGGACTGTCTTTCTGAGAAGGTGACATTTGAGCAGAGATATGAAGGAGGTGAGGGACTGGGGGGCGGATTATTGGGGGAAGGAACATTCTGGGCTGATCAACCAGTGAGTTCAAAGGCCTGGAGGCTGGAGCATCAAGTAGACCCATATGAATGGGTTTGTGACCAAGGGGAGGTGTCAGGAGAGGACCTCAAAGTGGAGCTGGGGATGTGGGACTCAGAGGCGGAGTGAGGTGGGTAGCAGGGCTTGGAGAGCAGAAAGAGTACCCTCTGCTTGGATTTAGAAGGGCCACTATGGCCCTTTGGTGGCCAGTGGAGTGTAGGAGGTCAAGGGTACCAGAGGGGAGACCGGGGAGGAGGTTACTACAGTCACCCAGCTGGGAGATGGTGGGGTGGTGATGACCGTGGTAAAAAGTGGTCAGGTTCTGGTTTGCTTTGAAGGTAGATCTAACAGCATTTGCTGATGGATTGGATATGGGATGAGGGAGAGGGGAATGGAGAGAAGTCCAGGATATTTCCAAGGCATTTTGCTTGAACAGCGGGAAGGATGGAGTTGTCATTCACTGCCAAGAAGCGGACTGTGCAGGAGCTGGTTTGATGGGGTGTCATAGATCAGGAGCTCTGTGTTGGAGATGTTGACTTTGAGAAGCTATTAGATGTTCCAGTGGAGATATCCATCAGGCAGGTAGATGTATGAGTGTGGAGTTCAGGGGAGAGTTTGGGCAGCTGCTATAAATCTGAAAGTAGTCAGTGTAGAGATGGTACAGATGGGATTTAAAGCCATGAGGCTGGATGAGCTCTTTCGCACTAGTGGTTCTCAACAGGGGTGATTGTCGTCTAGGAGACCCTTGGCAGTGTTTGGAGACATATTGGTTATCACAACTGGCCAGTAGCAGTAGGTGCTACTGACATCTAAAGGGTAGAGGGCAGGGAACTGCTGAACATCCCATGATGCCCAGTCAGCCCCTGACAACAAAGAACTATCTAGACCAAAATGTCAACTTGTGCCCAAGTTGGCTTAGTCCTTAGATTTTTTTAGGGAATCAGTGTGCATGGAAGAGAAAATAGTTGTGAAGCTGAACCTCGGGGGCCTTCAGTGTTTTGGGTTAAACGTGGGCTTTTGCAAGCCCATGCATTGAGTGCACGTGGAACACAGCGTCCAGGACACAGCAAGCACTCAGCACTTGGCAATTGTTGCCATTATGACGTTCTTTACTTTACAAAAGCAGTTCTGGGTCTGTCTGCCGCTTAGAATCAAAGAAATCAGAGTTTGGGGGCTCTGCAGAGGATCTCTGTTGCACCCCCTGTGTGTACGGATACGGAAACAGATCCAGACAGGGGGAGGCACTTGACCGAGAGCCTATGGTGGGTCAAGAACCTGGGGTTCGTGGTGATGGCTTCTGATTATTCCCATTTTACAGATGAATACACTGAGATTTAGAGATTTAGTGACTTGCCTCAGTCTGTACAGTGGAGCCAGAGTCAGAGTTTGAATCTCTTCATTTCCAATCTGGAGTTTTTTTAAACAACGACAGTGGCGGCAACAGCTGTGGCCACTGCCACACGGGCTGGGTGCCCACTTGGTGCCAGGCGCTGCTGCGCACTTCACTTAGGCTGCCGGGTCGGGAGCTGGGGCAGGGGCGGGCCAGGCAGATGCCATGCAGACACCTCACCCCGCCCCGCTTAATGACACGCTCCTCTTTGTTGATGCCACCCGCCTTTTGCTTGGGCGCCTTGGCCAGCTGTGTTGTCATCTCCTACGTCCCCACAACTCCCCTCCCACTACATTATTTGCTGTGAAAACAATAATAGAGGCTTAGTAAAAGGCTTTACTTTTACTAAAAATGCCACCGCGAATCTCACCATCTTAGCCCAACAGCTGTTTTAATTTTTTCTGTCTTGTTCCGATCTCTGCCCATATATCTGAAGTGCACAGTTTTACACGCTTGTCATTGGGATGTGGAAAGCGTTTGGTATTCTGCTTCATTTCCTGGTGCTGTCCCATGAGCTGTGCTGTTTGTAATTACGTTTATTGCCTGTAGAAGACTTGAGTGGCCCCGGATTGCTGGGCTGTTTGTTTCCAGATCACAGTTATTATAAATAATACTACATTGAAAAACTCAGTGCTTATATATTTTTTTTTTTCTCTTGACTCATGTTCTTTGGAGTAAATAATCAGAAATGGTTAAAGAAAGGGGTTTGACATAACATTGTTTTGAAAGATGATTTTACTGCTGTTGTTATCTCATGTCAATGAGGGTGTTTATTTATAAATTACTATAGGCCAGACAATTTGGCCTATATCATCTCATGTAACTTTCACATTTGCCCTTCAAAGTAAGGGTTATTATCTCCATTTTTTTTTTTTTTTTGATCCAGGAACCTGATACCAGTGTTCAAAGTGGTTAATAACTTGCCTGGAGTCACAGAGCTAAGGAGGGGTAGAGACACATGTGAACTCTGATGGACTATGACCTCAGTCTCCTTTTCATGAGATAAAGTTGAATGTTTCTGAGTTTTTGCCTCCTCCTAAACATTACTAAAAATCAACACGTTCAGGGCTCATTTAACAGATGTTTAACATTACCCGTCTCATTTTAATGCGCATTCTGACCTCTGATCTTCCAGTGGCCTGCAGCCCTGTGGAATTCAGAGGAATGGGGCTTCAAGGTCCCCAGCTCTGATTTGTCAGTGCGTTGGCAGCTGAAGAGAGTGTCTGGGTGCCAGATGGTTTTTAGAAACAGACTCATGGATCCACACCCTTCAATCAACATATCAGTCTGTAGTTGAGTCATGATTTGAGCCCCCTGGATCTGCCCAGGTTTGATCAGGGTAGAGAGGGGGAGAAGAGAAGAGCAGGCCCTTTTGGAGAACCCTCTGTCCAGCGAGGGGGTGCAGGGTAGCACGGCTGTTGGAGAATGCGGTGGTCCAGCGAGGCGGTGGTCCAGTGAGACGGTGGGCGTTTCCTTCTCGAGTCAGAGGTTGTTATCTTGGGCCCTGCACGGTGGTTTTCAGAAGCTTGAGTCGGTTGCCAGTATTTAGAAATCTGGAGATCTCACATAAAATTTTGGAATTTCTGGTTTCTCTTGAAAACTGGGAGGATCTGGCCACCCTGAGCCTGTGTCCTGCAGGGCAGCAGTCACTGAGAGATGAGAAGGAGCTGCCTCTCCTGGGTGGGACACCTGGAATCTGGCTTGCTGTCGTCTCCCCACAGCCTGTGTCTAGTTTACCTTGAACTTTCCAGGCCTTTCTGCAAATGCTGCAGGAGGCTGAGGAGGCATTGTGCTCCCACCAGGCCTGAATGGATGGGGGAGGGGTTGTGACCAGCGTTCCGGGGACTGGAGGTGGTTGGGGCAGAGCGGCAGGGAACTGAGGCCCACTCTCACTGGTGCACATAAAGCAAGCGTGGTGACTTGGCCTCCATGGACTCGGTGGGGCAGAGCACCTGGGCCAGGCTGGACCATTGCCAGAGTCAGAGTAAAGCAGGACTTAGGAGCAAGATGGTAAGTGTACCCAAAATCTGCCTCCTCTCCTACCACATTAAAACAGAACTTCATAAAACCCCAAATAGGGAAATCTCCTGGGACAGGAATGAGAGAGAAAAACTACGCATGGAAAGTGGGCGAGCAGCCAGCGGCCCTCAGGTTGCGGTGAGCAGTGGGGACTAGCCGCTTCATGTCCATTGGGACAGGACTTAGCTGAGCCTTGCTGTGGGGAGAAGGGTACTAGGTAAGAGGTCGGCCTTGTTCCTAGCAGGTGCCGAAATCTCTCTTCGATGGCCCAATATATGACTTGCCTGTTGTGCTGGTTACAGTGTAAACTGTCAACTGTGTGCTCCCCTGTTGGGAGCAGCCTTGTGTCTTCTTTGGGAGGGGGCATTCGGAGCAAATTCATCATAGAAAAACAATCCTAGGGTCCTGGTTAGTCTTCTTAAGGGGCTAAGTAGCAGGACTTCCCATCTCTTCACAAAAGCATCCTGGAATTGCCTAACTGGGGACACACTGCAGGCACTCACAGGACTTGCCCGTCAGGAAGCTGCATGCCACAGATTCAGGGTGCAGGAGAGAAAGGGTCATTAGAAGGCCATCGTGGCTTCTTCCCTCCTTTCTCAGAGGTGGGAATGGAGGCCAGAGGTTTGCTTAAGATCATGTGGCTGGGCAACACAGATGCAGGCCTGGGCAGAGTCTCGGGCTCCTCCTGCTTCATTTTGGAAGCCTGGATTTCCTTCTTTATAAAATGGAGATAACTTTCAGGCCCCAGGGTCACCTGGAGACTGTGTAGCACAACCTGAACCTCCTCTTTCTGTCTGTGTTCTGAGGCCTGGGTGGGGCTGGTTCATGGACAGTGAATTCCCCCTGGAGCATAGGGCAGTGTAGGGAAGAGCATGATTCTAGAGCCAGCCTGTCCAGGATGAGATCCCAGCAAGTCATCAATCTCTGTGCCTCTGTTCCCACATCTGCGTGACAGGGCTAAACACTCACTGGGCGACAGCAGGAAATAGAGATGAAGCATTTTAAAGCTTCTAGAGAAATGCCTGCCACATTCAAAGCCCCCCAAATGTCTATCGCCATTATTATTATATAACCAATTGTGTTTCTCTTTTTGTCTTGTTAGTCAGTGAGCTCACCCTTGAACTTGAACCTTACCTTTCGACTCCAAGTGGGATGTAGTGGCATGCATTTCTGTTTCCAAATCGTTTTTTGGCTTATTTAACTCTTTGGCCCTCATTTCCCCATCCTTCTGGTTTCCACATCCTGCTATATCATACACATTACTTTCAACTGCTTCACAATAAATTTGGAGTTAACAAGTTGAGAAAGACATTGCACTACACATTGATTTAAAGCGCCCAGCATGTAGTCCAGGATGTACAGAATTAGGAAGTGAACTGTGTGCGGTATTTAAAAAAATTACATCTCATGTTTTTGAAGGAATGTTGTGCTAACCATCACCATGCACACTTTGCCTTAAACATGACAATAATCCTGTGTGGCAAAGTCTATTATTTTCATATTTTGCAGTTCAGGAAACTAAGGCTCAGAGAGGTCAAGTGACTGTGGCTGAGAGTCAGGATTCCTGCTCAGTTCTAGGGGGTCCCTTGAGCTCTTGGGGACAAAGGAGGGATGGTTCTTGACAGCTGATTGATGCTCTTTGTCCCTGTCCCTCTTCCTCTTGCGTTTCCTTTCTTGCAGAGCCCATGCGGGCACCCAAAGGCCTGGCTTTCGCAGAGATCTTGGCTCGCCAGCTGACCCTGCAGTGGGAACCTCTGGGCTACAATGTGACACGCTGCCACACCTACACGGTGTCCCTATGCTATTACTACACCCTGGGCAGCAGCCACAACCAGACCGTCCGTGAGTGTGTGAAGATGGAGCGGGATGTCAACCGCTATACCATCAAGAACCTGCTGCCCTACCGGAACGTCCACGTGCGCCTGGTGCTCACCAACCCCGAGGGACGCAAGGAGGGCAAGGAGGTCACCTTCCAGACTGATGAGGACGGTAAGGGCGCCAGCTGCAATTCCCAGGGCCGAGCGCGTCTCCCACATCCTGTGTCTGAGACTGAAGTTTATGATCTGCAGAATTTTTTGCTTAGGATGAAACCAGCTGTGTCCCACAGAGTCACCATGGCGGGCACTTATTCTCTGGAGGACGGTTGGTGAGATTGGTATGATATCTTCCTGAAGTGTTTGGAAGAGTTTAGCAGGGAAGGGATTTGGGGCTGGAGTTTTCTTTGTGGCAAGGTTTTAAATAATGGTTTTAATTTGAAAAATAGATACTGGAAAATAGATACTGGAATATTCAGATTTGCTTTTCTTGTAATGGTTTTGGCATACTATGATTTTCAAGGAATTTGCTCATTTCACCTAAATTGTAAAATGTCTTGACATTAAGGTGTTTATAATATTCTCCCTTATTTGATGACTATATACTCTGATAGCCCCGTTTTTATTTATGATATAGATAATTTGTGTGTTTTCTCTCTTCTTTCTTGTTTACTCTTGCTTGGGATATATGAATTTTTAAAAATTTTTCCAAAGAAAAATTTGGTTAGTTGATTTTCATTTTTTTCCCCCACGGGTCTTAGGAATTGAACCTAGGGATGTTCTACCACTGAGCCATATCCCCAGTCATTTTTTAATTTTTTAGTTGGAGACAGTCTTGCTAAGTTGCTGAGGCTGTCCTTGAACTTGTGATCCTCCTGTCTCACCCTTTGGAGTAGCTGGATGGTGGTCATGCACCACTGTGCTTGGCTCTATTTAATTTTTTTTTTTTGGAACCAGGGATTGAACCCAGGGGCACTCCACCACTGAGCCACATCCCCAGCCCTATTTTGTATTCTATTTAGAGACAGGGTCTCACTGAGTTGCTTAGGGCCTCGCTAAGTTGCTAAGGTTGGCTTTGAACTCGCGATCCTCCTGCCTCAGCCTCCCAAGTGCTGGGATTATAGGCGTGTGCCACCGCGCCCGGCTCTATTTAATTTTGTATTCTTTCATTTCTAAAAATATTTTCTTTGGATTTGATTTGCTGTTTTTTTTAGCTTTTCAAGATGGAAGACTTCTTAGATCAATAGTTTTGAACCTCCATTCTCACATATGCACTTAAAGCCATACATTGCCTTTTAAGCCCTGCTTTATCTGCATCCCAGGAGGTCCTTTTTGTTTGTTTGTTTGTTTGGTAATGCTGGGGATGGAAGTCAAAGCCTCTCACACGCTAGGCAGATCACTGAGTTATATCCCCAGCTCCCATTAGTTTTGATGTGTCTTGTCTTCATTATCATTCAGTTCAAAATATTCTCTAATTTGTTATAATTTCTTCTCTGACTCAAGAGTTATTTAGAATTATGTTGCTTAATTTCTAAGCAATTAGGACTGGTAATTATCTTTTTGTTATTGATTTCCAGCTTTATCCCCCTGTGGTCAGAGGACATACTCTAAATTTAGTCTTTGGAAATTTGATCTTGCTTTATGGCCCAGCATGTGGTTGAATTTTGATAAATGATCCATGTGTGCTTGAAAAAAATTGCTTTCCATCATCATTGGGTGCAGTGTGCTAAATCTGCCAGACTCGTCTTTACTAAGCACTTACAGTACACGAGACACTTTGCTGAATGTTTTTCATCTGTTAATGCCTGTAATTGCCATGACTACCCTATGTGGCAGGAGGCTGTTTCTGTCCTCACTTTACAGATGAGGTCACATACTAGCTGATAGGCAGCAGAGCTGGTTTCAAACCTGGCTATCTGGGTTCTGAGTTGTCTTTTTTTTGGTAATGCTGGGGATCAAACCCAGGGCCTTGCTCCTGCTTAGTGTGCACTGAGCCTCACCCCCAACTCAGAGAGTTGTCATTCTTAACCACTACACTCTCATAGCAGGACGGGTCCAAAGCCTTCCTCCAGATTCCTGCAAATCCCCAGGTTTCCCTAGGCTTCCTAGTTGTAGATTTTCTTGCTGGACTACATGTGCAGATTTCTGTTCTGCCCAGCATTGGCCCAGACGCAGAAGTCAGCTCCTTCCAGGTTTTCCACAAAATTCCATCACCCAAGGCAGGGTGTGTGCCCCGGGCTGAGCATCTGCCAGGGTGGGAGTGAGGACCGGATGTGATTACCCTGAGGCACTGCAGACAACCTCAAACTGAATGTCAGACCACCCCATTCTCAAAGTCTGTTGACCTCTGCATCCCCCTCTCCCCCGGGGATGTTGTCAGGGCTGCCTCACCCCAGGCTGGCCTCACTTGGGCCACTAGGTCTTCTTTTTTTCTCCTCCCCCCATTCCAAGAATGGCTTATTATTTAATATATATGTTTTTACTTTTCCTCAGTGTATTTATAAAGTACTTATAGGAAGTACATTTTTGAGAGGTACTGGAGATTGAACCCAAGGGTGCTTTACCACTGAGCTTCATCCCCAGACCTTTTTATTTTTTATTTTAAGGTAGGCTCTCCTTAAGTTTCTCAGGGTCTCACTAAGTTGCTGAGACTGACCTTGAACTTGTGATCCTCCTACCTCAGCCTCCTGAGCTGCTGGGATTATGGGCGTGCACCACGGTGCCCAGCTTATAGGAAGTATCTTAAGTGGCCAGCTCAATGAATTGTCACTTGAGGAAATCCATGCCCCAGGAACCCCCATTTTCGAATTCCTCCTGGTCACTACCTCCCAAGGGTAACCATTATGCCTACCTGAACAGCAGATTGATTTTCTTGGTTTGGGACTTTATCAAATGGAATCAGACAGCAATCTTTATCTGCCCAATTTCTTTCTCAGCTTCATGCTTGAGAGACTCAGCCACATTGTGTGTGCTGGCCTAGGGATTTCAGTTCTCACGGCTGAAAGCTCATTATGGGGATAGACATACCATATTTTAAAAGATTCTATTTACTGCTGTTGAGCATTTGGGTTGTTGCCAGTTTTTGTCTATTTCAAATAATGCTTATAGTATTAGTCCTTGTATTTTTTATTTTATTTTATTTTATTTTATTTTATTTTATTTTATTTTATTTTATTTTATTTTATTTTTTACTTTTTTGGAATGCTGGGGATTGAACCCAGGACCTTGTGCTTGCAAGGCAGGCACTCTACCAACTGGGCTATATCCCCAGCCCTTAATCCTTGTATTTTAAAAAATTTTTATCTTGTGGAGATTCGCATTTCTGAGGGTTTACGCCGAGGAGTAGAACAGCTAGGTAACACGTGCTCCTCTTGAGTAGATCTGGCCATACGGTTTCCCAAAGTGGTTGTACCAACGTGCACTCCGCTAGAAGAGTGTGAAAATTGTGGTTGCTCTGTGTCCTCATCAACACTTGAAATTGTCGTTTTCATTTTACCATCTCGATGGATGGACAGTGGTCTCCTGAGCTCTCTGTTTTTGCGCAGAGCAGCATAGGGTCCATCGACTGCCATCTCAGTTTCCGCTTCCTCTGCCTGAGGACTTTTGCTTCCCCACACGGTTTATCCAGGCTGAGGCTGTTTTCCTCCTGAATGAAATCCCTCTGCTTGCTGTTAAGAATATACATTAAAACAAAACCCAAACAGAATCTAACCATGCCCGGAAGTGTTTGTGCTCAACTTTGAACAGTATTTAGACTTGGATGAGGCAGTTGTAGGTGTCTTTAATTTTCTTGATGTTCATTTAGACTTTTTACATTGAACATATTGTGAATGTAATTAGACATCTTTAGAGGAGAAAACACCCCCCCCCCCATACTCCTGATATCCTCATGCAATTGCAGTTTGCATTTCTCTGGAAAATTATCTATATTTTCTGACAACCTCCCAGCTGGAACCAAAGAGGAGCCTTCACACATTCCTCTGGGTGGACTGCGACCTGCACAGCAGCCAAAATACCAGCTGCCCCTTTGCTGCTCAGTCATGAGTCAAATCCTAGGAAACTGATATTTACCTTCAGGCTTTATGTACATCATGTTTTTTAGACCTGGTTAGGGAGGGGGTTTCATTGTCCCCATTTCACGGATGAGGAAACTGAGGCTCCGAGAGGCTGAGTGGTTCAAGTGGACCAGCTGGGGAGCAGCGAAGTTAAAATGCGAATCCAGGTGTTTGGAGCCAAAGCCCACTTTCCTCTGCCCCCTGCCTCTTCCCCTCACAGTGCCTGGCGGAATTGCGGCTGAGTCCTTGACCTTCACACCATTGGAGGACATGATCTTCCTTAAGTGGGAGGAACCCCAGGAACCCAACGGCCTCATCACTCAATATGAGGTGAATGGAGGCCCTGGTGGGTGGTGGGAGGTGGAAGGGTGACCCTCTTTCCCTCTGCTGTGACAGCATGGAGAGGGACAGAGGTGGACATCATGGTTCCTTCAGCTGTGGTCAGGGGCTGTGCCATGTGGGTTCTTTGTTAGGGGGCTCTGTGGACAGGAATGAGAGGCAGGTACCCACGAACCTGGCCTGAGGGGAGCCCGAGCCTCACCCCCTTCAGCAGTTGCATCCCCGGCTCCCCTGGGGCATGGTAGGTGGGAGGCTGCGGGGTGGGCAGTTCTGGTCCCTGTCCTATGCTGGCCTACCTGCCTGCCTTGCCCGCAGATCAGCTACCAGAGCATCGAGTCCTCAGACCCTGCAGTGAACGTGCCAGGACCCCGGCGTACCATCTCCAAGCTCCGCAACGAGACCTACCACGTCTTCTCGAACCTGCACCCAGGCACCACCTACCTGTTCTCCGTGAGGGCCCGCACAGGCAAAGGCTTTGGCCAGGCAGCGCTCACTGAGATCACCACCAACATCTCGGGTGAGCCCCACAGCCCAGCCTGTCCCATGGAGGTGGCCCAGAGTGTCAGCCTTCTGTGAGCAGAGCGGGTGGGGGCAGCCTGGGTTGCTTCCAGAGGACCCCGCTGAGATCAATGTGCCTTCAGGGTTGAAGTCAGGGGTCGGGGAGGATTAAGCCCAAAGGGTCAGGAGACATGGTTGGTGGAATAAGAGGGTTGAGGCTGGGTTAGTGCTCAAGGTCAGGGGCCAGTGAAGTCAAGGAGGCCAAGACTGAGGAAGAGCTCTGAGGGCAGTGGTCGGGGGGCTGGGGGCCTGGTCTTCCTGATCCAGTGGCCCGGCTCCATGCTTGTTTCCCTATCCCCTCCCCAGCTCCCAGCTTTGATTATGCTGACATGCCGTCACCCCTGGGCGAGTCTGAGAACACCATCACCGTGCTGCTGAGGCCTGCACAGGGCCGGGGTGCGCCCATCAGGTGGGACAGCCTGCGTGGAGAGGCGGGAGGCCAGGGCCATAGGGAAGAGCCCCTTCTCCCATCCAGCCCCCACCCAGGCCAGCTCCCTCATCCACCCTCAGTCTTCCAACGAGGGGCTCAAAGTGGAGGAGGATGTCCTGTGATCTAGGCAGGTGGAAGCCTGTGTCCATCCCCTGAGTCTTGGGTCTCTGATGGTAATGCTTGAGTTCTCTGGACATTGTCCAGCTTGCAGAGGGAACTGTCCGGGCCTCTGCAGGGAGCTTCCCTCAGACACCTTGGAGAAGTGAAACCGCAGGCCTCGTGTCTTCCAGCTCCAGAATGACCTCTGGAAGACTAGAGCAGCTGGCCACAAAGGGTTGTCTCTCTGGAGTGGCTGAGTGCTTGGCTCCTCTGCTTCCTTCTCCCCAGAGGAAGCAGGCTGCTGATACCGTGGTGGCTGTCTGCTGGGGAAGGTGCTGGAGTGGAGATGGGGTGTGTGAGAGTGGGGTGAGCCTGGGGGTGTGTGGCGTGGGGGTGTGAGTGTGCACGAGGGCTTTCCTGCAAGCGTGTGCGGGTGCTCACTGTTAGCCAGACACCGTGTGAGGGACTTGAGGTGCATGAAATCATTTTGTCTTCATGCAACTCCATGGAGTGCGTGTTTTACGCATTGGAAACTGGCTCAGGGAGCCTGACAACTTGCCCCCAGGCTGCGTGGCTGTAAGGGAGAGACCTGGGATTTGGACTGTGGATCTGTCTGCAAATCTTGTCTCTTTTATGGTCATCATGCTCCTCCTCACCTTCCCCTCTGGTCTACCCTTTTCCTCCTCAAAGGCACATGTGCTGGGAGAGGGTGAGAACCTTCAGAGGTGTGGAAGTGAGTGTCCTAGTCAGCCCCCAGGGAGGAAGTGGGCTGCCCAGGCGCCCAGGCAATCTCTTGCCTACTTCCTCCTGTCCCCTCACCTGCCCTCACTCCATATTTGTGGCTGCAAATCCTGTCCTGGGAAGATTCTGAGACCCTCGGGAGGCTCATGAAGAAGTCAGGGCATCCGTAGGGCATTTTGCTTTTAGCTGGAGCCTTGGGACCCTTTGCAGCTGAATGAGGAAGGGGCTGGGACACGCTTCTCCTTTTCTTGTCCCCTTGAGGGATTCTGTGAACTGAACTGGTTGGCGTTCCACAGGGGCAATGACAAGGCTGGATGGGGGCATGGAGGTGGGACTTGGTAGGAGGAGGGAGGCAGGATGCTATGTGACCCTGGGCCTGTCCTCTTACCTCCCTGAGCCTCCCTTATTGCATAATGGGGATCATTGCCAGTTAAGATGCTCTTTGTGTGACCTGTGTTAACAGTTACCATTCCTGGTGGGACTTGGGACTAGGAGAGGCCTGACCTCAGCTCAGGGAAGCAGAGGCTGAGGGGCTTGGGCTGGTGTTTGTAACGGGTTAGTGACGGGCAGTGGGCTGGTGACCAATACTCTGGGATGATTCCTGCAACTTAGAAGCTCAAAAGTAACAGCTGGAGAGCCAGGAAAAAGCTTTCTGCTTTCCAGAGCAGAAGCTGTCAGTACAGGATGTCACACGGTGAGACATGACTGAGGCTGTCATGGGAAATATTTAAATTTGTCAGCATTCATGTATTTGCTTTCCACAGAGGATTTGAAGGAGCTCACAGCGAAAGCCCATTCAGTAAAGAGATAAAGCAAACAGAGGCTCAGCCATCGGGAGCGGGGAGCATTACTCAGGGCCAGTGTACAGGACCCAGAGACAGCGGGGCTCTGATTTGCAAAGAGGCTGCCTCAGGGTTGAGAGGGTGTGAGAGAGGGCATATCAGGTGTGTCCTTGTTTGCTTAGTGACCATGGCTTCAGTAGAGGTCAGCTCCAGGAAGCCCAGATGCCCTGTGCCCAGCATGGGGCCCCTTGTCTGAACTCGGTAAATACTTTCTGAATGAATGAATGAAACTGTTCTCACCCTGTTCATAATTTACTGAGGCCCAGAAGGGAGCTTCGGTTTCCCAGATCCCGAGTCCCACACAGGAGGACTCACTGTGGCAGGGTAGGACCCTGATTTTCTCAGAACTGCTTACCAGTGGGAATGACAGCTGGCATGCACGGGCTGCTTCCTACATGTGTCTGTTCTTCGTATCCACATCCTGGATCACTCCCATGTTACAGAGGGGGACACTGAGGCCCAGGGAGGTTAAGTGACTTGCCCAGCTAGGAAGAAGCAGAGTTAAGATTAGTCCTCAGGTAGGCCTGGCCCCAATCATCATGCACTTAGCCACCAGACAGCTCTCCTGGTCCTCTGGCCTGCTGTGATCACTTGCACTGTCCCCTCCCTGTCCAGTGTGTACCAGGTAATTGTGGAGGAGGATCGGCCGCGGCGGCTGCGACGGGAGCCAGGTGGCCAGGACTGCTTCCCAGTGCCTCTGACCTTTGAGGCAGCGCTGGCTCGTGGCCTAATGCACTACTTTGGGGCTGAACTGGCGGCCAGCAGTCTGCCTGAGGCCATGCCCTTCACCGTGGGTGACAACCAGACCTATCGTGGCTTTTGGAATCCACCCCTTGAGCCCAGGAAGGCCTACCTCATCTACTTCCAGGCAGCAAGCCACCTGAAAGGGGTGAGGGACTGACCAGGGCAGAGGTGACGGAGGTTGGGGTGCTGGGTGGAAGGCTGGGGACTCCTTGTAGTCTTGAGGCCTGCAGTGGAGGGTTTTTAACCCTTGGCTCTGGAGAGGTGGGTCCTGACAACTTCAGGGCTGTGGGACCCTAGCAGGGCAGAAACAGCGGTTCTGGGGTAAGGAAGGACTTCCTTTCTCAGACCTCCTCCACAGAGGTCTGAGACCCAGACCCTGCCCCTTCCTATAGCCTGGCCCTCTTCCCTTGATTTCTGACCTCCTGGCCTATTCCTTGTCCGTTCCTGAGGCCTTTCCTTCTGTTACTCAAAGGAGATCATCTCAGGTTCCTGCCTTCACACCTGGAGGCTGAGGTCCTGCCTCCTCCCCAGGCCCTGCCTCCTCCTCAGGCCACACCTTCTTTCTGAGACCCCACCCCATTCTCCAGGCTCCTCCCTCCTCAGGTTGTTCCTTCCCTGTCAGCTCCTTTCCTGCCTAGGCCTATAGACATAGGCCCCACCCCGATTTCTGAGGCCCTGCCCCTTCCCCATGCTGTATGTTGCCTCTGATCTCATTTCTCTTTCTTAAGGCACTGCCCTGTTTGCAGGCCCCCCTTCACCCCATCCTGCCTGGCAAGAGTATCCTTAGTTTTTGTGCTAGAGGAAGCCCTGATTAGGCCCAGGAAACCCTGAGATTCCTGGGGAGGCTGAGATCTGTTTTCTGTGGCACTGAGGCCCTTCCCCAACTGTGCTTCCAGGAAACCCGGCTGAACTGCATTCGAATCGCCAGGAAAGGTGAGTCCTGGGTTGCTTGAGGCCTGCAGTGGAGGGTTTCTTACCTATGGCTCTGGAGAGGTGGGTCCTGACAACCCCAGGGCTGTGGGACCCTAGCAGGGCAGCAGCAGTGGTTGTGGGGTAAGGAAGGACTTCCTTTCTCAAGGCTGGGCAGCAGGCAGGGCCCAACTTCCCACCCCTCCCCAAGGTCGCAGAAGGGGCCCTGGAAGGGGCCTGGGACAGACGTGGGGAGGGGGAGCCATTTTGCTGGGTGCTTGTTCTGGGTTCTGTGTCAGCCTCTTCTATGGTGAGAGAGAGGTGGGGACAGTGTGGGGCTTGCACCGTAGGTTGCCCCTCTTGTAGACACGGAGTGTGGTTGGGTTCCATCCTGAGATGCCCTAACCACACCATTGGTACATGACTTTTTCCCCTTCATCACTTTGCAGGAGGGCAAGAGGGCGGGTCTGAAGGCCCCAGGTGTCCTCCATCCCATCTGCTGAAAGTTGGGGAGGATTTGAGGAGGTGAGGAGGGGCAGCTGCTACCGACAGGGGCAGGATAGGTGAAGGCTTAATCTGAATGTAGAGGCCCCAGGGACGTCAAGGAGGCAGATCTGATCTCAAGGCAGGAGGGGCCGTGTCCCGTGTCCCGGTGCCCGTGTGTCTGTTCCCTGGGGCTCAGATCCCTGCAGGCAGGGCTCAGTGGCCCCTGCTCCGCTCTGATCCTTTGTCCTGCTTTGTTTCCCCAGCTGCCTGCAAGGAAAGCAAGCGGCCCCTGGAGGTGTCGCAGAGGTCGGAGGAGATGGGGCTCATCCTGGGCATCTGTGCAGGGGGGCTTGCTGTCCTCATCCTCCTCCTCGGGGCCATCATTGTCATCATCCGCAAGGGGTGAGTGAGGCCAGTTCCCCGACCCACCAGTGGCATCTGTCTCTCAAAGGCCTGGTCTATGCAGAGGATCTGTGTCTGGGGGCTGATAGGGCAGCTGCCCGATGGGTGTGCGTGGGGATGCCAACCTGGCATTGGGCCTGTGGATGGTGGGAAGCCTGACACTTGGCAGAGCTGCCCTGGTGCAGCACAGCTGGAGTGCAGGTCTGGCTGGTGCCAGGTGCCACTACCCAGGGAAGGGAACTCAGTGCTTAGTGCCAAGGAGCTGTTGGAGGACAGCCCTGCCCTCTTGTGCCTCTGGGGGCTTTGCCACCAGGAAAGGTGTGGAGGTGACCTGACTTTGAATCCTCAGCCCCCAGCAGACCTTTAGCCAACTCATCTGCCTTGACCATTTCACTGTGAGGTTGACCCTGAGCAGGGGTGTTGTGTCCTCTTCCTTTCAAACCAAGGCCCTGAGCCACGATTTCCTCAGTACCCCACCCGCCCTAGTCCCTGCTACTGTGGATCCCTGAGGAGTTTTCCTGGGCCTGTGGCTGAGAGTGAAGCCCCCTCTGTGCCCACAACCCCTCAGCCTTTAGTTTGGGTGAGAAGTGTTTCCTAGAGCATTTTGCAGAGGGCTGCCTGAGTCCTGGTACATCTTAAAGTCTAGAACTTAGACTCTTAGAAGTCTAGGATTGGGGATTCTAAGACTCAGAATTTAGAATCACAGAGGCTCAGTGCTCCGGGGTGAGCTGCGGGGTAGTTTAAGGACATCGAATCTAGTGGTTTTGATTCTTTTTAAAGCAACGGAACCTTCAACACACACAATAACAAACGAACAACTCCTCCCCCCAAAGCTCTCCCACCCTCCACAGAGCAGGTGAAGGCTGAGTAGTAGCTCTGGTCGGAGGCGGGTGGGACCTTTGAGACCCCTCTGCATGCCAGCTCCACCCTGCTCATTCCCCACTGAGTGACCCTAGGACCCTGTGGTCCAAGCACCTTAAGTGAAGCATCAGGGGCTGGGGTTGTGGCTCTAGCGGTCGAGTGCTCTTCTGGCGTGTGTGAGGCACTGGGTTTGATCCTCAGCACCACATAAAAATAAGTAAATAAAGGTATTTAGGCTGGGCGTGGTGGTGCATGCCTGTAATCCAAGCGACTTGGGAGGCTGAGTCAGGAGGATCGTGAGTTCAAAGCCAGCCTCAGCAACTTAGGGAGGCCCTAAGCAACTCAGTGAGACCCTGTCTCTAAATAAAAAACAAAAATAGGGCTGGGGATGTGGCTCAGTGGCCAAGTGCCCCTGGGTTCAATCCCCGGTTCAAAAAAAAAAAAAAAAAAATTAATAAAATAAAGGTATTTAAAAAAAAACTGTGGAGCCCCAGCAAGGGTGGTAGACCTGCCCAAGGTCACCCAGGGAACCAAAGGCAGAGCCAGCTTTGTCCCTCCCCACCTGGGCTCTGGCTTCTGAAGTCTCTGCTGCTGCCAGGCTGGGCACACATGGGCGAGTTGGCGCTGGATCTCTGGACTGCCAGGAGCAGATAAGTAGGATCCTGAGAGATGATGGAGAGCTGGCTAGGGCCACCTTGCCTGAGGCCAGGCACCAGCAAGAGGCAGGCAGGGTATGCCAGCAGATTGGGGTGGTGTGGGGGGTATGGTCTCTCCAGGGCGGTAGGCTCTGATTTTTATCTTCCTAGTCTCTGCAGAGCTTCATGAGACAATATATCTTAAATTTATTATTTAATGAGTAATTACTATGTGCCAGCAGCTTTATGCACACCATCCGTTAGCTTGTCAGTTATTGAGCACCTGTTACGTGCCAGGCACTGTTCTGGCACTTGGGGTCCAGAGAACATTTCCTTCTTGGATCCTGACAAATGGGGCAGCTCTCACTCCCTTATACCCATGAAGGAACCATAATTAAGGGAATTTGCCCACATTACTCTGCTCAGCAGCAAGGCTTGATTTGCACTCAGGCCTGACCAGATACGTGAAGGGCCTCATACGGGGGCCCCACAAGCAGCAAGTTGCTGACTCCTCCCCAGCAGGGCGACTCTAAGTTGGGTGATACTTGGGGTGGAAGAGGCCTGTTGAGTTATAGGTGGTATTTGAGGTCCAAGAAACTACCCAAAGGAAAGAGGATTTGGTACATGGTGGTATCATCTCCCCCAGCCCCCTTTCCCCCTCCCCTGTAAATAGAGCACTTGGCCAGGAGGGGTGGCTCAGAGGTGCCATCAGGCCTGGCTAGGAGACCACAGTTCTGCAGTTGGTACCTGACATAACCCCATCCAGGCCATGCCATGAGTCTCTGGACCACCCTCCCACCCTGCCATTTCCTCTAAAAGCCACTTATTGCCACTCTGGGACTTCGCTGCACCTCTGATCCTGCCCTGGCCTTTACGTTGTGGGCGTTGTGTAGCAGAGCAGCTCTGGAAGGCATGGAGACGTTCGATCAGCTTGTGCTGTGAATGTAATTGACAGTGACAGTGTAGGCCAGTCATCCCTGCTCCCAGCAAGTTCAGGCTCCCAGGTCAGAGTCCTGGGCCAGGTGGGGCCTGCTCTGGGCTCTGCACGACTCCCCGAGACTCAGCACCCCTCTGTGCGGTGGGAACCAGCCTTGCTCCGGCTTCTCGCTGGGGTGGGCTGCAGGACCTGGGCTCCTGATCCAAGCTCTGCTGGGGGCTGTGGAGGGGCCACTCAGCTCCTTTAAGGGACCCCACCCCTAGGCAGTCGGTGGGAGAGGGTGTGCCCGGCATCCTTGGCTCCTGTCCACCCTCCCCTGCTGTCCCCAGCTGTCCTTCCTGGCTGAGGTGTGTGCAGAGGGCTGCTCCCCTGGGGCCCTGGGGCTGCAGGGGTGAGACTGGGCGGCCCCGGGTGAAGGGAGGTGCCGCCGAGTGTGGGGTCTGAGTGTGTGAGCACGCAGCTGTGAGCGCCTCAGTGTGGTGTGAGAACCCGCGTGTGTCTGCACACGAGTGTGTGAGCGTGCACAGCGTGTTTCTCTTGTGAGCAACACAGGTGTGTGAATCCGAGTGTGCTTACACGTGAGTGTGCACGGTGCATGTTCCCCTGTGTTTGCACGACACGTGTATGGCCGTGCAAGCTGTGGGTCCCCAGCCCCTGTGCCCACCTCCCACTCCAGCAGCCCTTGGGGAAGGTTCTGGAAGGGCCTGTGGTCCTGGTCGGGAGCTGGGCCAGCCCTAGGGACAGGGGAGGCCCTTCACCTGTCCAGTCCCTGGCTGGCCTGCCCTGCAGGGAAGCCCCGGGTCCCTGCGCTGGGCACCGCCCCACCTGCCCTGCTGCACGGGCTCAGACGCTGTGCCCTGTTCTGTTTGCACGCTGCCAGGAGAGACCGCTATGCCTACTCCTACTACCCGTAAGTAGCCCACTGCCTCTCCTCAGGGCCCCTCTGCCTGGCCGCCTCCTCCGCCATCTCCCATCACATCTCCCTCTTCCAGTCATGGTCCCTACGCACTGGTTTTGTAGTCAGCTGGTTCTGCTGGTCGCCCCTGGGCAAGTTGCATCCCCTCTCTGAGCTTTGGTGTTGTCTCCATGCTGACTGGGCTCTCACTCCTCCTGGACCTGCTGCTCCCCTTGTCTCCCAGCCTCAGCTTCTCCAGCCACCAGGGCTCCAGCCTCACGCTGAGCCTCCAGCTTGGGGGTTGCAAGGGTTGCTGGCAGGCGGGTCTCCCTCCCTGTGATGTGGGCAGATGATTTTGAACCTAAATGCAGAGCTTTTCAAAGTATCTGTCTTAAATTCCATCTGCCCGATCTCACTGAGACCAGCCAGGGGCCAGCAGAGGGTTAGGGTCCCCCCCCGACCTCCGACTCTGTCTCCTGGGGGCCGGGGGCTTGTTTCCGTAGTTCTTCCCGGTGGGCTGAGAGCCTGGGCTGGGAACAGAGCCCGGTGGTGCTCCACTGGAGACGCCTCCAGGCCTGTGTCCACTTGGTGACGTGCTCCTGGGGCCACTGTTCAGCCCGTGTGGCCAGCCACCTGCTGTCCTGTATCCACCTCCTGAGCTTGGCTGGCGTCTGGCTTTTGCCCTCCCGTCCCCTCTCCCTCCTCCTATTCTCCTTCTTGCTCTCTCTCCCTCACCCTCCTTCTCTTCAGGGCGATCCAGGTCACAGCCACAGAGCCTTCTCACCTGTCCCCAAAGGGCTCTTTGGCTCTAAACAGAGTCACAGTGAGGGTGATGCCCAGAGCCTGGCGGGTTGGGGAGGTGGGCCATCCTGTCCGTCCCTGGCCCCAAGTGGGTCTTGGGTCCAGGAGGCTGGCGGGAGCTTGCCTTCCAGGAAGGCATTCATTGTCCTTGTCCCCACTGATGGCCAGTGTCCCTGAGCTCTCATAACCTGACAGTCCTTCCTCGGGTCTACCGCTCATCTGTAACCTAGAGGGTCAGGCAGTGGACAGTTTCCCCCAGCCTTCCCTGTGGCTGGGCTGGTGGGCTCTTCTCAGCCCATTCCAGTCTCTTGGCCCCTCCATTATGGAGCGTGTCCCTGTCTCCCCACCAATTCTCCTTCCCACTTTGCTCCAAGTTCCTCTGGAGTCACAGACTGCCATCCCCGCCCATGAACCCGGGACTGAGGGAGAGGTTGCTCTCACTTCCTCCCTCCGCCACCCTCAGCTGCAGGGTGGGCTGGTGGACAGTGGGGATGTGGACCCCTGTGCATCACTCTGCAAATCTGGGGTGGTCTGTGGAGGGGCCATCCCAGGGGCGTCTGGGAGTAAGAAGAGCCAAGTTGGAGCTAAATGTACAGGGAGCCTCCCGAGCTCCTCTGAGCAGTACCTCGTCCTGAGGGAGGAGTTTCCAGGGCAAGTCCCCAGGCGAGTGTGGGCCTGCGGGGGCTGGACCCTGGCCAGCCTTCCTCCTAGTTTGGGTGCCATGTCTTTGGCTGCTGTGCCTTCTTCTCTGGTCCAGAGTAGGCTTTATTTCCATTTCCTGAGAAAGTGAACAGGAGTTCGGAACAGGCCCCAGCAGCCCTGAATCACGGCAGCAGCTCTTTGGGTCTGGAAAGTGAAGGATGGAGGGAGAGCCCCCTCTGCGTGCAGAGATGTACCTGGGAGAGTGCCCTGTTCCTGACCTCGTCTCCCTGATTCCTGGGCCTCCACTCCAGCCCTATGTTGTGCCTATCATCAACCCCTATCTGCAGGAAGCCAGTGAACATGACCAAGGCCACCGTCAACTACCGCCAGGAGAAAACCCACATGATGAGCGCCGTGGACCGGAGCTTCACGGACCAGAGCACCCTGCAGGAGGACGAGCGGCTGGGCCTGTCCTTCATGGACACCCCTGGCTACAGCCCCCGGGGTGAGTGTCTGCCCTGGAGCCCCTCCCCAGGCTTTGGGGCTCCCCACCTGAGCCAACAGGCTGGTGTCCACCTGTCTGGTCTACCCAACTTCAGATTAGTTCTGAAACACTCCTAAGCACTCTGAACTTTTCTTTCTTTTTTTTTTTTTTTGCGGTGCTGGGGATTGAACCCAGGGCCCTGTGCTTACAATGCAAGCACTCTACCAACTGAGCCATATCCCCAGCCCTCACTCCAAACTTTTGTTCCTGCGGGGCAGCAGCACTGGCCAGGAAGCTCAGAAGGCCCTGGGGGTGTGTCTGCACTGTGGACTCGAGGCCCTTGCAAGGAGCTCAGCAGGCATAGCAAGGTCCCCTGTGACGGACCTCATCAAGAGGAGATGCTGCTCTGAGCAAAGGGGGTCAGAGGGGCCTCACCATCTGAGTCCTGTTGTGTGACAAGAGGGGATCCAGTGACTGAGAGGGACTGGGGTGGATCCACCCAGGCCTGGGCTGGCCTCTGAGATCCCTTTTTCAGTTGGATGACCTGGGGCAGTTGCTTACCTCTCTGGATGTCAGTTTCCTCCTGTGTAAAATGCAAATAGAGCTCATCTCTGCTGGTGAACAAAGTTCCCTTCAGGGCAGTACGAACACTAAATGAGATCATGCGTGTAGCTGGTTTAGTGCTGTGTCTGGCTTCAGAGTAGAGTGAGCCAACTGCTCTGAGCTGGGGTTGCTTCATTTTTTTTTCCTACTTAGTGTTGATTCATGCAAAAGAAAACATAGGATGCTCATGAAAAGCAAAATCGTCCTAACAACACACCCCAGTGGACCCTGTGGGTGAGTTAGAACAGCAGCCAGGTGTTCCTCACCAGCTACCTCGCTCTTAGACCTACATATTGCGCTGAAATTTACATTTATAATTATTTACTTATTTTTGCCTTTTGTGGGTGGTTTTCCCTTGTGTACATGTCTCACCCCAAAATGCATTGCGTAGTATCAGCCATTTGCAAGCTTATAAAAGTGAAATCTCTCTTCCTGCCCAACACCATGTTCCTAACATTTGCCCATGGGATACTTTGCTGTATCTGTTTATTTTTCTCAGATGTGTACTTTCCCATCGCACAGATGTGTCCCAGTGGGTCCTCCATTCTTCCATCCTCTGCTCTTGCATTGGGGTCTAGCTGCCTTGTTACCACATACGAGACTGCAGAGGATGTTCTTAGGTGAATCTTGGGGTGCTCTGCATATGTGGTTCTAGAAGCAGAACTGCTGGATTCTGGAGCCCATGCTTGTCCAACCTAATGATGGTGCCAAGCTGTTTTTCAGAGTGGCTTAGCCTGTTTCCACTCCTAGTGGCACCGTGGAAGACTTTTTGTTGCTCTCTGGTGGGATCAAAGTTGCCAGTCTTGTGGCTGGGGATATGGCTCAGTTGGTGGAGTGCCTGCCTCGCATGCACAAGCCCCTGGGTTTAATCCCCAGCACAGCAAAAAAAAAAAAAAAAAAAAAAATTGCCAGTCTTCTTCCCTTTGCTAGAACTAGTTTGTATAAAATGGTAATTCTCTGTCATCTTAATTTGCATTTCTCTGATTACTAATGAGGTTGAACATATTTTGAAGTCATTATCGGCCATTCAGGTCTCTTCCGTGAAATGCCTGTTCATATCTTTCACCAAATTTTCTGTTGGTTTTTTTGTTGCTTTCTTAGTGGTTTTTAGGGGTTCTTTACATATTTAGGATAATAATCGTTTGTCACATATGAATTGCAAATATCTTCTCCCAATTGGTGTCTTATCTTTCCAGGTTATTTATAGTGTCTTTGGATGAACAGAGAGTTTTGAATGTAGTCGAATTCATCAGTTTTTCCCTTTGTGATTTCTACTTTTTGTTGTTTTTCTAAATCATTTCTTCCCTAGCCAATGTCATGAGTATTTTTTTTTTTTACTTGTTTTTCTGAGTTTTAATATTTTGCAGTTCACATTGAATCTGAATCCATCTGGAATTGATTTGCATGTGTGGTATGAATTAAGGATTTTCTTTTCTTCATAGGGATCGTTAACTGTCCTGCTATCATTTCTTTCTTTCTTTTTCCTCTGAGATTCTTTGGGTCTTGCTATGTGGCCCAGGCCAGTCTGGAACTTGGACACTCAAGCCACCCTCCCACCTCTACTTCCTGAGTAGCTGGGACTACGGGAGCATGCCACCATGCCCAGCTGGGCATCAGTTCTTAGAGTTCCTATTTTCACTGCTGATTGACGGTACCACTCTCCTTGTAAACTGTGCTCCTATATGTTCAGGGAGAGTGGTTTTTGGCTCCTGCTTCTCTTTGGGCAATCTGGTGATCTCCGTGCCTAAACCACACTGACCAGAATTTGTGGCTAAGTCTTCCCACCTGAGATGTCAAGCCCTTCCAACTTTGTTCTTCATCAGGGAGGTCTTAGTTATTTTTGTCTTCATTCCTTTCTCATAAGATTTAGAATTTTTTTTCTCATTACTTGGATACCCTGGTTGAATGGATTTGTGTTGAATCTACAGATCATCCTGGGGAGCCCTGAAGTAAAATTGTCTTTCCATCCATGACACAACATACATCACCTCACTGATTTAGGTCTGGAATGTCTTTCAGTAATTTTCTCCCCAATTGTTAGCTATATTCCCAGGTCCCTTGTTTATTTATTTATTTTTTGGTGTTGGGGACTGAACCTGGATCATGGTACACACTAAGCGTGTCCTCTTCCACTGAGCTACCTACATCCCAGCCAAGGTCCCTTTTAACTTCGATGGCAGTTGGTACACTATTAAATGAACTTCTTATGTAGAGAAATGCAGTTGATTTTTGTATGTATATTGAGCTTATATTCATGCTCTCCTAGTAAACTTTCCTATTATTAATTCTGATTTATTTGTAAAATCTCTCAGATTTTTCTGAGTACAAAGGCTCCACAAATACCAACAGCCTCTTTTCTCCTTTCCCATGTTTTTCCGGTAACTCTTTTCTCCATGGTTTTCTGGAAAACACCGTGGGACCCTCAGCACTGTGCTGAGAAGAAGTGATGATAGCAAGAATCTTTGTATTACGTTATTTATTTATATTTCTGGTACCAGGGATTGAAGCCAGGGGTGCTTAACACTGAACCACATCCCCAGACCTTTTTATTTTTTTATTTATTTGCAAAGTTGCTGAGGCTGGCTTTGAACTTGTGGTCCTCCCTCCTCAGCCTCCCGAGCCGCTGGGATTACAGGTGTGCACCACAGCGCCCGGCTTCTTTGTCTTATTTTAAAGGCAGACTTCTGACATTTGAACCACTGAGAGTGAAGTTTGCTCTGGGCTTTGGCTAGAAATGTTTTATTGGGTTAAAGTTCCCTTTAGTTTTTAGTTCGCTAAGAGGTTTTATTTTCAGTGGACATTTAAGTTACCAGAAGTTTTCTCCTCCAGTTACCGTGATGGTATTTTTTTCTTTCATCTGTTAAGGAAGTGGCAGTTTTAGAATTTTCTAATGTTAAAATTACCTTAATTTATTGGGCTGGGGATATAGCTCGGTTGGTAGAGTGTTTGCCTCACAAGCACAAGGCCCTGGGTTCAATCCCCAGCACCGCAAAAAAAAAAAAAAAAAAAAAAAAAAATCACCTTAATTTCCTCAGATAAATTCAGCCCTGGCAGTTAATTTTTCTATTTTTACTCTCCCTGTCTGATTTCTGGGTTTTGCCCTCTATCAGGATTCTGCCCCCCAGCACTATACTGAATAGAAGCAATGATAGCAGGAGTCTTTGTCTTATTTTAAAGATTTAAGATTTAAGAATTCTGATACCAGACATGTATTGGGGTCTCTTCTCTTTTTCCTTTATAATGGAATAATTTTGCTCCTTGAAAGTTAGGCAGAATTCATTTGTTTAAAAAAAATCTTTTTTTCTTGTTATTTTATGTATGGAAAGATTTTAAACTTCTAATTCAATTTATTGTAAGGGAGTAAATATTTGAAACTTTTTTTTTTTTCAAGTCACTGATACGTTGTCTGTGACATGGAATTTGTCCATTTCATTTAAGTTTTCAAATTCATGGACACACGTTCATTAACCATGTCCTCTTTGTCGTCACTCTTGAAATTCTCACAATTTACCCAGCTCTGTAGCTGTTATCAACCCTACATCTGAGGGAACAGGCTCAGAGAGGGGAAGTCACTTGTCTGGGTCACACAGCCAACCAGTGGCAGAGCCAGGAGGATTTAAATGCAGACCTTTCTGAATTATAAACTCTTGTTTCTGCCACATCTTGCTGAGCCTTGGGGGAGGGGTAGGATTTGGATAGACAGGTGGGCAGGACAGGGCAGAGAGGGGCTGGTGAGGAGACCAGGGAGAGGCTTGGCTGGGCTGATCTCAGGGGGGCTCTGGGAAGCATGGGTAGGGAGGGTGGTGTGGGCACAGGCCTCCCTGCTTAGGACTACTGAGAGATCACGGAGGTGGGAAACTCTGGTCCCAGGGAACTGACTAGTTGGGAAGTCAAGAGTGACCCAGGACCAGCCTGGCTGACTTGAGGATGGTGGGGACATGGATGCTGTCAGGAGTTTTGAGAAGATACAGGGTGGGCTGGTGAGCATTTTGACCGAGATGAATAGAATTTGATGGACGGGGGCGAGGGGCACTCAGATCAGGACATGGAGTGCAGGCCCAGGGATGACGGCTGGGAAACTGGTGTGGCCAGGAGACTGGAGAGTTCCTTTTCCCTTTCCATCTACATTCTCCCCGCTGGCCCAGCCTCCCCTTTCTTTTTTCTTTCCCAAGTAGTGGAAGCCAGATGTTCGTGGCTCAGGTTAGAGAACCACGTAGCTGTTGAGGCATCCCTCCTGTGCAGATGTGTAAGTGGAGACTTGGCGACACTGGGTAAGAGGTGGCAGACTGGCATGATGAAGCCAGGTGGACGAGGGCCCCCATTGTGTCTGAAATCTTGCCTGCAGACCCTTCTGGGCCATGCCACCTGGAGCTGTGGGCCCCTTTGGGAGCCAGTGGGGTCTTGCCAACTGCTTTGCTACACAAAGTGCCAGTGTCTTTCATCTGCACGAACGGCCCTCATCAGGGAGAGGGAAGCAGAAAAGGCAGGGTGGGTGACGGGCCTGGAGTCAGATGGGCCTGGGTCTGAGTCCTTGGTGAGCAGGTAGCTTAACCCTGCTGGGCCTCAGGTCCCTCATTTGCACAGGTGGTGACGACAGTGCCTATGTCCTACATTCTGGGGCTTACATGACAGGTTAGAAATGGCTGGCTGTTCTTACAGGCTGTTTCCTTAGTTCTTCACTAACCTGAACAGTGGAGGAGAAGCTCCAGATGCTGGCAGATTGTGTAACTGGGGGCCTCCTGGTGGGAATGGGGAAAGGCCCATCTGCAAAGAAGGGAAAAGAGAGATCAAGGGACTAGAGTCAGAATTAGCATTGAGCTCTCTCCACTGCAAGCCCAGCACTCTTTTCTCTGGGCTCCAGCCCTCCCCGAAGAGCTTATGGGGGTTCACCATGGAGCCAGGAAGAGCCTGGGAGAACTCCTGGGTGGCGACGACGCATGCAACCCTGAGCTGAGGGCTGGTTCTCACCTCCTCCCTCACTTCCTCCCAGGGCTGCCAGCCGTGGACCAGCCCATCCGTTAGGGATGGGGTGAAGGGTGGGGTCAGGAGTCCGCCTCAAACCCCACATGGGAATTCCTGGGCAGGGAGAGTGGAGGCCTGCTGCTCTGGGCCGGGAGATGGAGGGCCCTTCTGGAAACCTTGTGGTCCACGCTCCCATCCTTTTCTGGGGTCTTATTTACAGAATGTCATGTGTCCTTCTTGGGCTCAGCTGTAAGCTGTCTGTATTTGGCTCTGGCTTCCCATCAGGATGTCAACCAGGTGGCATCTTTTGCTGGTCCCTACCTATTGCAAGCTGATGGTGGCCTGCTCGTGGGGCTGGGTGGGGCTGCGTGGGGGCTTAGGATCTCTGGCATGAGCTCTTTGATCCCTGCCACCCATGTTTGCTCCTTGTCACCTGGAGAGCTCTGTGGAGCTGCTGGCTGTTTCCACAGAGAGCACTGAGGCTGCTCTGTCTCATTGATCCCCAAGTCCTCGGAGCCAGCAGCCCTCCTTCTGGAAATGAGTGCACTTGTCTTCTGTGTTTGTTGTGACCGCTCCTTAGAATCCACTTTCCAGGCTGCCATTCAAGCCCTGGACCAAGTGATCTCATGGAGAGAAGGACCAAGACTCGAGTCAGCCAGCTGCCCTGATTTGCTGGGAGTTCAGGGCTCCCTCCCTTTCCTGGAAATGACCACTAATGCCAACTGCCGCCATGTGCGGGCGCCCGTCACATGCCAGGGGCCAGGCTGGGTGCCTGAAGCACGTCATCGTATTTAATGTTTGCATCATCCTATCTTGGGGAGTGGCATTTTTTATCTTCATCTGACACATGAAAACAGAAGTTTAGAGAGATTAAGTCACGGTCCACAAGGTCACAGGCAGAGCTGGGATTTGATCTGAGATCTGTCTGACTCCAGAGCCCGTCTCTCAATCTCCACATTACACTGTTTCCCTGAGGGTGTTTCCTGAAACAAACCAAAGAGACCCGCATGGCAAAAGATGTTTGTGAAAATCGCTGCGATTTCTATTCGTGTCTCGGAGATTTAAAATGCATGCACTCGGAAGCCCTCAGAGGTCTTCCAGGGGAAAACCTATTTATTCTTGCTTTTACCAGAATCGCCGCACAGACTGATTTAAAACATAGAACCCCTCCTGGCCCTCCTTCCCATCTCCTGTTTAATGGAACACCACTCACTCATCTTGCATATGTAGCATTTTCTGTAATACGTCTTTGCACTGTGGCATGAGGACAGTCTCTTCTCTTTGGACCTCAGTTTCCCCATCTATAAAATTACTGGGAAGGGGCATCCGGCCATGGTGGTGTAACTGGTACTTGACCTGCCCTCCAGCTGTAAGCAACCAGGAATTCAGATAAGTATATGAATCAGTTGTTTCCAGACCCTGAACTTGGGCAGCTCAGGACTGATTCTTGAGAGAAGAGAGACAAGTAAGGGGAGCCCCCCTGGCATGGACTTTCTGTCTAGAGGCCATTTTCAAACCCTGAATGGCACAAGAAGGGGGACTTGAGCAGTGGGGGCTGTCTCCCTGTTTTGGATGGGGTTTGGGGAAGGAGAGGAGGAGGTGAAGGGAGGAAGCAAGGGGAGGAGGGGAGGAGGGGCTTTGGAGACCAAGAGGGGCAGTTATCTAAGTCCCTCCAGAGTTCCCCATGGCCCTTCCAGCTCAGAGCTGGCAAACGGTTGTGAGAAGTGCAAGGGCAGGCCTTGAGTAGACCTGGAGGGTCACCTGGACAGGAGGGACAGGAGGGAGGTGAGTACTCAGGGAGTGTGCCCAGCGGGAGGGACAGTGGTTGCAGGTCCTGACCTCCTGAACCACCAGAGTGGGATGTCCTTGGAGATGCTGACCCAAAGAGCCAGGAGGAGGTGGCCTGGGGGAGGGGCACTGGGGCGTGTGGGGCCCTGACCCCCGACTGGGCGCTGCTCAGGCCGACAATGGAAACGCTTGCGCAGGAGAACCGGCCTATTCAGGTGCCTCCCGTTCATCTGCGGAGGAGGCGGAGGCAGCTAATTCTGATTTGCTTATCTTTGAATGGGGGTAATTGCTGGGAGTTGCCAGCGTTCCAGATTGTTCCCTGGTAGAGAGGGAAGAAGAGGGCAGCTGTCCAGGGCTCTGCCGAGCGCTCCCCCTGCAGGCCACAAGGGGAAGCCCTGTGGGGCAATGTGGGAATGTGGGAACACCGAGTGAGTGGCAGGGGACACCTGATCTGACCTGCTTGTTCCATAACTGGGAAACCTGAGATGCAGAGGGGAAGGGGCTTGCCGAGGGCCACACAGGGTGGACCTAGCGGGTCCTCTTGGCTCCGGGAACGATCCAGGCGTCCTCCACGTTGGCCATGTTCCCCGCCCCTGAGTCCCCCTGGGGCTCTGAGCGGGGGCCTGTGCATAGCCGGGACCCCTCCCCTTCCTCTGACTGCAGGAGACCAGCGCAGCATCGGGGTCACCGAGGCCAGCAGCCTCCTGGGGGGCTCACCGCGGCGTCCGTGTGGCAGGAAGGGCTCCCCATACCACACGGGGCAGCTGCACCCTGCGGTGCGCGTGGCGGACCTCCTGCAGCATATCAACCAGATGAAGACGGCCGAGGGCTACGGCTTCAAACAGGAGTACGAGGTGTGTGCATGGCCTCGCCTGGTCCCCCTCACTGGGCCCTGACTCTGGCATTCCTCAGTCCAGCCCTGCTTGGACCCCTACTCTGACAGTCTCCAAATCAACCTAACCCTTTGACCTTGACCTTGACCCTCATCCTGATCTCATACCGACCTCATACCAACCTGGTTCCTTGCTGTCCTCCTTATCCTGATTTGAAATCTGGCATTCAATCTCATCTCCCTCTTGGTCTTTGATCCTTATCCTGCCTTGGATTTGAAGTAGGCCGCCATCACTGAGGTTGGCCTCGCTCCAGCCTGAGGGACTGTCACCCCGAGATCCATTTGCACTGACTTGGATCCTAGCCTGCTTCCATCTGGAGGACACCCCCCTTACCCTGCCCTTCACCTTTGCTTTTGCGAATGCCTTTGCATTTGGCCCTTGTTCCAAACCTGACCTGCGGCCCTTGTTCCAAACCTGACCTGCGTTCTAAAGTGTCCGAGCTCTGGCCCTTTCCCCCTCTTTTCTCGTTTGCCTTCCTCCCACACTCCTGGGTTTTGAATCTCATCCCTCACTGATGAAAGGATGTGGTGACTTTATCTCATGCCCTAAGTTTAGCCCTGAGCTTGGTCCTTCTCACGGCCCCACCCCATCCTGCCCACATCATCCCTGTTGAGGGACAGGGGTCCTGAGGAGCTTGGGGGGTCTTCCACTCCCATTGATGGTCGTTTTCCCTCTCGGCAGAGCTTCTTTGAAGGCTGGGATGCCACAAAGAAGAAAGACAAGCTGAAGGGAGGCCGGCAGGAGCCTGTGCCTGCCTGTGAGTCCTGGGAGGGGCCTGGTGGGAGGGAGCTGCGGGAGGTGTGGTGCGTGGCCAGGGTGGGCTCAGGGTGCTCCTGGAGATGTTAGTAGTCTTGGCCTCCATGTGTCGAGGGCCTGTTATCTCATTTAGTCCTCTCTGTTCCCCTGGAAAGTGGGAAATGCTATGATCCTCATTTTACAGATAAGGACCCTGGGGCTCAGGAGGTTAAGACCTCTGCTCAAGCTTGGGCAGGATACCCCGTGGGCTCCCCTGACTCTAGACCACAGCCCAGCTCTACCCTCTGGCCTGCTCTGTGCCCCCACCCCAATGCCCAGAACCTACTGGTCGGCCCTGAGCCCCTAGGTGACCTGCGCCCACAGGCATTCCCCACCTGCCCGCTCTGAGCCCCAGGCACAGCCCCTGTTCACCTGCTCTGTTTGCAGATGACCGGCACCGCGTGAAGCTCCACCCGATGCTGGGAGACCCCAGCGCTGACTACATTAATGCCAACTACATCGACGTGAGTGCCTTGCCCCTGGCCTTGCTCCTGGCCTGACCCTGACCACTGCTGGCTGACTGTCCAGGCAGGACAGAAGCCTGTCAGGGGGTTTCAGATGGCTGAGTTCTGAGCTCCTCTGTCTCTAGCACTTGGTGCTTGGGAGCTCAGAGGAGGGGAGGACAGAGGGCGGCAGTCTCAGGATGGCTCCCTGCAGGCTGTGGTCGGCCTGAGAGGTGCAGACAGTGAGACCGGGGGGTGAGGAGGAAGGGTCCCTTCTCACTGGGGGACCAGGAGTTTGGGGTTCTCATGAGTCAGAGAGGCTGAAAAGGGAAGCAGGGGCTGGATGGTGGAGGGCTGAGTGGCAGGCTGAGCAGTTGGACTTTTTGTTAGCAGTGCCAGGAAGTTGTGAAAAGTGTTTTGATTAGAATCAAAGTAATATTTTAAGAACAAGAGTGCAGGCTAGGAGCTGTAGCTCAGTGGTGGAGTGCTTGCCTAGCTTGGACAAGGCTCTGGGTTCCATCCCAGCATCCACACCAAAAAAAAAAAAAAGAAAAAAAAAAGAAAAAAAAAAAAAAAAAGAGAACAGTAATGCATGTTTATTGAGCATGTACTACGTGACAAGCACTGTGCTAAGCACTTTATATCCAATATTGCATTTTATATAACTCTACAATCACACTACAGTGTAGTTAGTATCGTGACCACCTTACAGGTGACCAAACTGGGATTCAGAGAGGTGAAACTGCTGGTCCTAGGTCACACAGCTAGTGAGTGCTTAAAAAAGAACTCAAACCTCAGCCTCTCTGTATCGCAGAGCCTTTGCTGCCAGCCATTAGACTATCCTGACATCTACTGCAGTAGTTGGAACTGGCTGAATTGGAGGGAAGGTCCAGAGACAGGGCAGGCAGCCAGGAGGCCTGGGCTTGGGAGTCAGGAAGAAGTGATGAGTCTGCTGTATGGGTATGGCTGAGGGAGGTAATGGGGGAGGCCCAGGGACTCTCATCAGGCTCCCCCATACCCTGCAGCAAACCAAGTGTGGGAGAGCATTATTTATTTATTTATGAAAATATACAAAATATATTTTGAGTACCTGGGCACCGGGGAGTACAGATGTGAACAAGACAGGCGTGGTCCCTGTTTTCCTTGAACGTTGGGGAGACCGATAAACATAGACAAGTACAATAATTTTGGATTGGCTGGGAGAGTGCAGGCCAGCAGAGAGGAATGACTTTCCCAGTGGCAGGCAGCGTGGAGGAAGCAGGGATCTCGCTCCTCTGGGTGGCTGGAGTGGAGTCCCAGGCAGGGACAACCTGAGCAAGAGGCCCAAGGAGCAGAGTGTCATGGGAGCCGAGGTAGTCGGGATGCCGACACCATCTCTCCTCTCCCTCTTCTATCTTCCTCCTGGGGTCAGGCGGGCCACCCTTTGCTTCCCAGAATCCCTCGCCTTCTCCCACATCTCCTAGCCTGCCCCTCGGCTGGGGCGAGTGCCGGGCCTGACCTGGCAGGCGTGGGCAGCTTTGATAACAGGGGCCTCTCCTCAGCAAGTCAGTGTCTGAACTGGCTTCTCCTGGGCCCTGGCAGGGACACGCCACTCCCACCGTGCTGGCCCAGCCTGGCCCACCATCTCTGTTCTGCCTCTCCTGCTCACGTAGACCTTTCTGGCCACTCCTGTGCCGGGCCCCCCTCCATCTGCCTCTGGCCTAACATCTGTCTCTTTTGCTTTGTACTGTTTCCCCACTGGAATCATTAAGATTCGGATAAACCGAGAAGTAAGTATCTCTCCCCTCCTCCCGCTTCTCCTCCTGTCTGTCTCACTGGCTGTAGCTCAGACTTGGTCTCTGGCTCTCTCTCTCCCCGCTTTCCCCTCTCCTTGTGTGCCCAGCACCAGTGTCCATGTCAGCAGTCTCAGCAGCCCCGCCAGGGTGGCCCAGGGCTGAACACTACCACAGTGGCCCTGTGTAAGCAGCTCCGTCCCCTCCACCCCACCTTGAGACAGGCAGCAGTTCTGGCCTGTTCCACACTGGCCCTGCTGTCTGTCACCTTTGTTCCCCAACCCTGCCCCTCATTTCCAATGAACCTTGCTGGCAGTATCTTCTGCAGGACCCTTGAGAAAGGGGATGGGGGAGCTACCCTGGGTGACCCTGTCTCTGCTACTTAGGGGTAAGGTCTTCGGGCAGTCCCTGCTCAGTCCCCCTAAAACCAGATTCCCCAGGGTCCCAACCCTGTCGTGATCAATTTGCTTAAAGCTCAACTCTAACCACTCTACACTCAATGTGGCCCAGTTTGAATGTTTTTTTAGGGGAGTGGTTTGGGTATTCATTGAACAAAAATTGTACCATCTTTTAACCTTTGAAGGATTAAAACAAATCCCCAATCTATCTAGTGAACCTCTGATTTTATTTTAAATATATATATTATTTTCATTATATTTAATGACCTTTGCTACTTGGTGGGTACCTCCTCTATCTCCATTTTCCTTTAGAAAGCATATTTCTTGCTTTTTAAAAATCATTGCCAACATTCTGCGTGTTATCAGACTTTCAGACGATGCAGAGAGACTGACATAGAAAATGAAAGGTCCCCATGGTCACATTTGGCAGAGGTGATCGATTATTCCAGATGTACCCCTTATTTCAATGCAGTCGCAGAGTTGGTTTGTAAAGTTCTCCTTGGAAGAATGATTAGGTTCACAGAATGCCGGGGCTGTGAGGCTGGGGTGGAGCACCGGGGTGGAGTGCTTGTTGTCAGACCCTTAGAAGACTTGGCTTAGTACATCTTGCAAAGCCAGTTTACAACTGTGTCACTGAATGGACACCAGCTGTGTGCCAGGCACTTCAGATGCATATTTCACCTTTATCACACTCTGAGGTGGGGACCGTATTGATGAGCATTTGACAAATGCCAAGAGTGACTTTCTCAAAGCCACAAACCAGCCTTGACCCTCAAATTACACTGTGGTTCTTTTTTTCTTTTTGAGCCCAGGGGTGCTGAACCACTGAGTCACATCCCCAGCCCGTTTTATTTTTTTATTTAGAGACAAGGTCTCACTGAGTTGCTTAGGGCCTTGCACTGAGTTGCTGAGGCTGGCTTTGAACTTGAGATCCTCTTGCCCCAGCCTCCAGTCTCTGGGATTGCAGGCATGTACCAACCACACCTGGCCACACTGTGGTTCTTGTTCTTTGGGGAACATCTGGATGTCAGGGGGTTCTTGCCTAGAATGTGGACAAGTGCCACTCAGATCCCAGTGAGGGTTCAGGCGTGTGCCTAGGAGAGGCTCCCAGGCTCTAGAGCGTGAGGCGGGTTCTCCCTAATAATGGTCTCTCAGGTGGGTTTGTGCAAGGTGATCTACTCAGCTTCCTTTAAAATCTGATAAGTTTAAACTTGCATTTGTGTCCTCTCTGTCGTATAATGCACAGTAAAAATTTAATGTGCAGATATGGAGGTTCTCTACTCACTTTCTTCCAAGTGTGACAGAATGGTCCCCAGGACCATAGTTTCCAAAATGACACCTCCAAACAACAGAGAGAAGGACCTGGGATGGAGCAGAACAATTGGAATAGAACTGAATTTTAGACCAGCTGCTTATTGGTCAAATTGATCAGTTTTTAAAAATCATTTTATTTTGAGCGGTGCTGGGGATAAACCCCAGGGCCTCCTGCATGCCTATGCCTGGCAAGTGCTCTACCCGAGCCTCATCCCCCGCCCCATTGGTCAGTGTTTTTTTTTTTTTTTTTTTGAACCCGGGATTAAACCCAGGGGCACTCCACCACTGAGCCACATCCCCAGCCCTATTTTGTATTTTATTTAGAGACAGGGTCTCACTGAGTTGCTTAGGGCCTCGCTAAGTTGCTGAGGCTGGCTTTGAACTCGTGATCCTCCTGACTGAGCCTCCCAAGTTGCTTGGATTACAGGCATGCGCCACCACGCCGGGCCTGGTCAGTTTTAATGGAGTTCCATTCCTCCATTGTCTACCGACCAGTGCTGAGTGCTGGCCATGTCCTGGGTCCTGTGATGCCACCAGTGTACAGAGGTGGCTGAATTGGATGAGGCTCCTGTCCTTGGGGGCTTCTTCGGTAACCTGATTTTAGGTGGGATAGGCTATTTTCACTGCGCTGGTGCTGAGAGTGGGAGGGCAGCCCTCCTCCTCCACCTCTATTGCCCCCTGTGACCTGTTGCAGAAATAGTGGCAGCAGGAAGGAATTAGGGAGACCTAGAGAGGTGGCGGTGGTGGCCGAGTGACCCTTTTCAGAACTAGTCGCTTTGTGTTTTGGTCCTTTTCATAGGAGGTAACAACTGAACCTGAGCCTGTGTCCTGCTGTGGTCCTCCTGTCTCAGAGGAGAGCAGTGGCTCAGAAAGGTCGTGAGCGGGCTGCTACTCAGGGCGTTAGAGGCCCTGCAGAGTCAGCACCGCACAGGAGCTGGTTGGCAATGCAGTCCCAGGCCCCAGCCCAGACCTCTGAATCCCAGCCTGCCTTTTACCAGGATCCCCAGGGAGAAGCCTCTCGTGGGCTCAGTCGCACAGCCTCCGCTTGGCAGAGCAACAACGGCAACCCAGGTCCATTATACACCAAGACTTGGATTCCCAGCCCTACAATCACCTCCCCGCCTAGCAGTTCTTGACATTGACACTGTTTGGATCTTCAGGGACACTGCTGGACCTTGACAACAGCAGTAGTGACACAATAGCAACTGTTAAGTGTGGACTTTGTGCTGGACACAGTGCCAGACACTCGACATCAGTTACTTTACTTACTCCTCTCCACAGTTTTGGGAGGGAAATGGCGTGACCCTTCCACTCTGCAGGTGTGGACAGGGAGGTGCAGAGGGGCGAAGGGCTGTTGCTTCGGTGCTCGCCGCTAGCAAGGGGTGGAGCTGGGATTTGAACCCAGGCAGTCTGGCTCCAGGGCTCCTTGGGCCTGGGAAGTCGAGGGGGCCAGCAGAGCTGCAGGGAGCTGCCTGGGCAGGGGCTGACTTGCCGGTTTTCTGTGCTCCCGCCCTGCGATATTCTTCCCCTTTCTGGGCTGCCTGCATTGGTGCCCTGGGGGCCTTGTGGGCTCTGTCCCAGCAAGATGAGGGCCTGTCGGGGAACCTCAGGGTATGGCCCTGGGCCCTCTCCTCTGCCCAGGGCTCTGTGGATGGAGGAGGAGCTAGCTCTTGACCTCTCTTTTTTTTGGGATGATGTAGGTGAAGTGCTTAGCACAGTTCGTGACCATAACAGGGTCTCAGGAAAGTTCATTGCTGTCATTGTAATTGCTTTTAAAGATTTGAGGTGTTTTTTCTTTTTCTTTTTTTCTTTTTTTTTGCAGTGCTGGGGATTGAACCCAGGGCCTTGTACTTGCAAGGCAAGCACTCTACCAGCTGAGCTATATCCCCAGCCCAAGATTTGAGCATTTTATCTAATGGTTGCTTCCCAACCTGAAACCTTCATCAGGGCCCCCAAGCTGGGCGACTGAGGTGGTGGTGGGGCCTGGTGGCTGTGGACCGTCTATCCTGATTGTCATGAGAGGGGTTGGAAGAGCTGACCCCTCTGGGGTCTGGGGTTGTTTGGGGCTCTGGGACTCGGGGAACAGGGCAGAGTCATCTTGAGCTTTTTTTCCCCAATAGCAGCCTCATTATAAACAGATAATCAGCCCCACGTTGTGAATGGGGAGACCCTCTGGGCCCACAAGGGAGTCATGTCCTCTCTGGGGTCACATAGCAAGAGGCTGGTGTCCCAGTACTCCCTTCCTTCCTTGGGGACAGGAGGACAAGGTCACCCTGTTCAAGAGGCTCCAGCCATGAGTGTGGTCAGTCCCCTAGTGGGGCAGGGGTGCTGCTTGGGGAGAGGAGGAGGGGCTGAGCCTGAGGGGCTGCTCCCTGGGGTCTTACCACACCCTCTTCTGTTGCAGGGTTACCACAGGTCAAACCACTTCATAGCCACCCAAGGTACCTGGCCCCTGCCCCCGGGCGCCTCCGTGTGTTGGAATGCCTGCCTGTCTGCCTTCCCCGGTGACCTGCTTGGCTCCCCCTCTGCTTCCCCACGTGTCTGTCTCTGTCTGATCCCCACTCTCTTTACCCTGGTCTGTTAGCCTCTGGCTGTCAGCCTTTGTCCTCTCTCTGTGTTTGTGTCTCCTGATACGATCAGTCCATCTGTCTGTCTCCATGGCGGGATACGTGAATGAGCTGGCCAGGCCCAGTCCTGGTGGGTGTGGGCTGTGCATCTGGCATAGTGGCCTCCTGGGTCCCATCTGGCTGAGTCTTCTCCTGCTGTCTATTCGTCCTTCCTTCTTGGATGCTTGTCCCATGGACCAAAGATCTGCCCTCCAGCTCTGCTTCCTGGGTCCCGCTCAGCATGACTGGGCTCTCCAGCCAGGCCCTCCCTGATGCTGCCCACCCAGGGGCCCTCCAGGCATGAGTGGGCGATTGGTGGGTGTGTGTGGGTGGGCATGAAGCCCCGCTGGGTCCCTCGAGCCTCCTGGCCCGGGGTGGCAGTGCTAGGCAGCAGGCAGACACTCGCTCAGGGACAGGCACCTCCTGCACTTCCAGGGCCAAAGCCTGAGATGATCTACGACTTCTGGCGCATGGTGTGGCAGGAGCACTGCTCGAGCATCGTCATGATCACCAAGCTGGTGGAGGTGGGCAGGGTAAGCGGGGCTGGGGGGGAACTGGGGTGGGTGGGCCCGGGGTGTCGAGGGGCCCGCTGAGTCCTGTCCTGTGGGGGCTGCAGGTGAAGTGCTCCCGGTATTGGCCGGAGGACTCAGACATGTATGGGGACATCAAGATCACGCTGGTGAAGACGGAGACGCTGGCAGAGTATGTGGTGCGCACCTTCGCCCTGGAGCGGGTGAGTGTCCCTGCACCCGTCCCCCCCGCCCAGGGAGCAGAGGGCAGTGCCTGGCAGGAGGCCGCTTGGTGCCTGGGAGCATCATGGGAGGGTGAGAAGGCAGCTGTCTTTGCTGGTGGCTCCTAGAGGAGTTTGAGATGAGGAAGAGAATGGTGATGGCCGCCAGGTGTTGTCTCCTACTCTGGGGCAGCCACATGCCCAGCCGGCCATGTGTCATCGCAGCCCTGGGAAACCCTGTGGGAGAGGTGCTTACTGTCAGCCCCATTTTACAGGTGAGGAAAGTGAGCTTGGGGTCGTTATGTCAGTGACTGGCCAGCAGCCCTGTCCACAGTGCCATGTGCCTGCCCTGTAAAATCCTCAGAGGAGGGACAGTGTCCCCCTTGGAATGAAGACCCGAGAGTCAAAATGATCTCCTGAGTTCACAGGACAGGCCTGGGGCAGAGTGGGGTGTGTTGTGACAGCATGGGTGTCAGCATCAGACCTCTGTCTGAGTCCTGCGTGACGTCTGTCTGTCCATCCCCGGGAAGGGCCTTGCTTTGCTCACTGGTGCGGTGGCTGTTAATCCCTTCCTCTCCAGCAATGAACCTCTCCAGGAACGCCGGGAGAAGCTCCCGCAGAGCCTGGCACGCGGCAGCGTCTCTCAGAGGCTGCCAGCCGCTGTGACTGCCGTTCCTGTTGTCTCCACAGAGAGGCTACTCTGCCCGGCACGAGGTCCGCCAGTTCCACTTCACAGCGTGGCCGGAGCACGGTGTCCCCTACCATGCCACTGGGCTGCTGGCCTTCATCCGCCGCGTGAAGGCCTCCACCCCACCGGATGCTGGGCCCATCGTCATCCACTGCAGGTGGGAGGGCCAGGGACCCCAAGAAGAGGGGCTGGGCGCTGTGCCCGGGGGGCAGGTTCAGGGCCCCTAAGAGGGGGTGGGGCAGAAGACAATGACCCCCTTTGTCTTTGAGCTTTGGCTCTGAGGTTGGCATCCACGTGTGCCCCAAGACCTGTGTGACATGAGGAGGTCCTGAGCCCTGAGGGACTGCAGGATTGGCAGGGCCCCAGGTGTGATCCTGTCCACCCAGCTCTCATCCATCAGGTGTTCTGGGTTTGCAGCCATGGAGAGGACTTTGCCCCACTTCCCCTTGCCCAGTGGGCCTTGCGTGTCCCTTGGCCTGCCCTCCCTCTGCCCTTCCTAGTTCTTGCCTGGGTTGGCTCCTGTGACCCCAGCTGTCCTTCCTCTCTGCTCTGCTTCCTCCTTCCCTCCACCACATCTCCTCCCTGTCCCCCTGGAGAGCCTAATCTCTGACTCTTGGGCTTCTGTGAGTCTCCTGGGCCTCAAGTCCATGACCTCTATAGCTTGTCCTGGCTCCTCTACTTGGATTTTTATCAGCTTCCCCAGTGTCACGGCAGACTCATCCCTGTCCCTGCCCTGCCACCTCCAAGCCAGCTTCTTAGATTTCCTTATATCTCTCTAAGGTGTCATCTTTATGAGCTGAGACTTTATTGATAGATACATAAAGCAAAGTGTACTTAAATCACAAATCATTAAGTGTACACGTAACGTCATGGATTCTCACAAACTGAACACGCCAGGAGCTCTACTCAGACCAAGAAGCAGAATATCGATAGAACCCGGAGACCCCTTAACCCAGTTCTAGAATGTACTCTGCTCCCAGAGCCATTCTATCCTGACTTCTCAACCCTGGTCTTGCATGTTTTTGAACTTGGCATGAGTAGAGTCCTGCGGCAGGGGCGCTTGGCTGTCTGACTCCTCGAGGATCTCAGGTTTGAAGGCTCCTCCAGATTGTGTCATTTTCTCCTGGGCCAATCAGCGGCAACGTGTTTGTCCCTTCTGCTGTTGCTAGGCCTTGGATGGTTCTGGTTTTGAGCTGTTAGGAATAGTGGTGCTAAAATAAAACGGCAGTGCTAAGGACCACCAAGCGCATGTCTTTTGGTCAAGAAATAGACGAATTTCTGTGGGAACGCGTGTGGGAGTGGAAATGCCGTCTGTGTGAACGTTCCGCCTTCCTGGATGCTGCCCAGTCGCTTTCCAAAGTGGAGGGGCTGAAATCGGGTGGGGTATGGAGCTGCCGTGTGTCTTTGCTAACATTCAGGGCCACCGTTCTCAGATTGGAAATCTTGGTGTCCTCTTTGTCTATCCCTGCTCCCCCTTAGCTCCGTCCAGCCTGGTACTGGGCAGCAGTGTCAGAGAGGAACCCAGACCAGCCCAGCTCTCAGTGAGCTCCCGGGGGTTAGGGAGGTAGCACATCAACCATGACTATGGGGCAGGAAGTATGTTCATGAAAGCCAGGCAGATTGGTCCAGAAGCTCAGAAGAATGACATCTGCCTGGAGGCGATGGAGGGTCCCCTGAGTATGTGAGTGGGCATGAGTTGTGGGGTTTTGAAGGATGTGCAGGAGATTTGGTGGCAGCCAGGAGGAAAGAAGTTTCTTGAATTTGAGCTTTGACATCATCTTGGTCTAATTGCTCAGTTGGACTGGCTTCAGCTCTGCCTTTTCCCTCCCCCTTTCTGGCCTCTTCTTCCCCTGGGCCCCTCCCTGGCTCTGACCCCTGTCACCAGACCTCTGCCAGCAGCCTGCTCCCTGGGTCATTTCTCTCTGTGTCCCAGCCCCCTCTCCTGTCTTCTCCGTGGTCCTGGGCTCCCTTCCCAAGGGCCAGGAGGCTCTGAGTGCCCGAGGCCTCTCTCCTCAGCGCTGGCACCGGCCGCACAGGCTGTTACATTGTCCTGGATGTGATGCTGGACATGGCGGAGTGCGAGGGCGTCGTGGACATCTACAACTGTGTGAAGACCCTCTGCTCCCGGCGCGTCAACATGATCCAGACCGAGGTGCGGCCCGCCCTGTCCCGCCACTCCCCCGGGACTGGGTCTCTTATGAGGAGCTGAGGGTGAGGGGCACGTGTTGAAGGTGTCCTCGGGCTCCTCCTTCCCAGGATCGTCCCACGAGGTGGCTGCCAGCCTCTTAGGGTCCCTCAGCCCCTGGGGTTGTGTGTGGCAGGGGTCAAACAGCAACAGGTGCCGGAGTCAGGACAGACGTGGGCTCGTGTCCTCACTAGCTCTGTGACCTTGGGCCGTGCCCTCACCTCTCAGAGGTGTTAGAGGGATGCCGCGTGAGATGAGCCCGCAGGTCGTGAGGGCCGCTATGGGAGGGTTGGGCTCCCCCAGAGGCCCCTCTCCCACAGTCTCCTGCCCTGGTCCCCTCCCGTCTCTCCTGGTCCAGGAACAGTACATCTTCATCCACGACGCCATCCTGGAGGCCTGCCTGTGTGGGGAGACCACCATCCCTGTCAACGAGTTCAAGGCCACGTACAAGGAGATGACCCGCATTGACCCCCAGAGCAACTCCTCCCAGCTGCGGGAAGAGTTCCAGGTGGGGTGAATGTGCGGGGTGTGTGTAGTGTGTGTGCATGTGTGTAGTATGTATGTGTGTGTGTGTGGTGTGTGTGTAGTGTGTGTGTGTGTGTGTGTGTGTGGTGTGTGTGTGGGTGTGGTGTGTGGGTGTGGTCTGTGGTGTGTGTGTGGTGTGTGTGTGTGGTCTGTGGTGTGTGTGTGCATGTGTGTATTTAGTGCCATGTCTCAGGACCTGTGTTCTGTTTGGACAGCGCTGTGACCAAGGAAGGTGGCCACCTCTGCCTGGCACCTGGCCTGCCGTGTGGCAGAGGGTTCGGGCTGGTCTGGGTGGCCGTGCTGCTGTGCAGTAACGATCCCCCTGCTTCTCACACTGAGCCCTGCTGAGCCAGCTCTGCTCCGTGCTTGGCATTACCTCTTTTCCCCGCAGTAGCCCCACCAAGTAGGCATGTTATTTCCCCATTTTACAGCTGAGGAAAACTGAGGCCAGGCACCACAGTGGTTGTCTAAGATGGTGAGTGGCAGGAGACAGACTGCACTCTCCAGAGCTCAGCGCAGGCCCTGCTCAGCCAGGCCTGGACTCCGGACCCTTCCCTCTAGACCTCAGTTTCTCCATCCGCCAAATGGGGTTAACAGCCCTGCCCGTGTCCTTCCTGGGGCTGGACGGGGCTCTGCATCCCCACCCTGCTGTTCCTAGACGCTGAACTCGGTCACACCACCGCTGGATGTGGAGGAGTGCAGCATTGCGCTGCTGCCCCGGAACCGGGACAAGAACCGCAGCATGGACGTCCTGCCGCCCGACCGCTGCCTTCCCTTCCTCATCTCCACCGACGGGGACCCCAACAACTACATCAATGCGGCCCTGACCGACGTGAGAGCTTGGGGGTGCGGCGGGCTCTGGAACTCTCCCTCCCAGCAGCAGCTGGCAAGGTCCAGGGAGCAGAGCGAGGGCTCTGGTGGGGGGCACCTCTGCCGTTGTGGGGAGCCGGCTCAGGGCAGCCCTCCTACCCCTGCTGATCCTCCTCTGGACGTTATGCAAGCCAGTGACCCTCTGGTGTTGCTTTCCGCTTGTGTGGGGCTCTGGGTTGAGTTCAGGTGGGGCTGTTTTCAGGATCAATCCTGGAGTACCGTTAGTCATTCAGGGGCCTGTGGCAGGGGAGGCCTTGAAGGTTTGGGGTTGGGAGGCAGGATAGCCTGCCCTGGACGGTGGAGCTTGTCCCTGCTTCCAGCTCCTGGTCTGCCAGGGTGACTGCTCCCTGGCCCGACCTGGCAGTGTGGTCTGAGGGCTCGTGATCATTTGGAAGCCCCTTCCCTGCCCCCCCACCTCCATCCAGGCAGCTCACCTCCTTCACTGGGTGTTGCCAGCAGAGCAGGAGGTGGGTGCTGGGGCTTAGGGGCTGGGGTGCTGTCAGCCGAGGGGGAGGAGGCTGTGGGTTCCACCGTATTCTCCCCAGTGGGAGCCAGTGGAGGGCAGACAGGTGGAGAGTCCAAGGTTGCAGATTGAACTGGAGAATGTGACTTCACGTTTGCGGTCAAGTGGGCTGGCTGTGCCCTGGCCCTGTGGTCAGGCCATTTGCCCTCGGGTGCAGCTCTAACACACAGGCCAGCCCTCCCATCAGGGACAGGCCATCGTGTTTGGCAGGCGTCAGGGCAGTGAGACTTCGTGCCTTCCCAGAGGAGGGGGCTGAGCTGAGCAAACGTACCCAGGGAGGAGTGAGCAAAGGGGACAGCGTGGAGACTGGAGATGGGGAGCAAGGACGGGGAGGTGTCCTCTTGATCGGGTGGTTCCTCAGCAGGACGGTACAGGGAACGGGAGGCTTTCTCTGATGAAGACAAGTCCTACCCTGTTACTCAGGGGCTTCCCGATGTGAGCTGAAGGGGAGGGGAGAAGCCCCGACCACTGACCACCTGGCAGCTGAAGAAATGAGCCATGTGGGGTGACCTGGCAGTCATCGTCACTTGGCCTGGTGCGGTGATGGGTATCTGGTCCTGCTGAGGGGTCCTAGACAGGTGACATAGTTTTGGATGGGGACTTAGGAGCCCTGTAGCCGCTCTCCCATCCCCTTTTTGGCCTCGTCTGCACATTTGGGGGCTGGAGAGGAGGCTCTCTGAGGGTCCTGGGTTTCTGAGCTGGGCAGACTCACACTGCAGCTCCCTGACCCTGGGTAAGAATAGTCCCTTGAGGTGGAGAAGCTGCTGACACAGCCCTGCCCCCACCTGGGGACCTTGATGCCTCAGACACCTGATCCCAGCCCTGAGAGACTGGCCCAGGAGCCACGAGGCCCTGATTCTTGGATTGCAGTGGGCTTGTCTGGGGGTTAGCCTGGGTCTGTTTGGGGTGGTCGTCTTCAAGGAGCCCTGAGGGCACCCAGGCCTGGTTTTGGAGTCCAGTTGGGGCTGTCCTTGAGGGGCTGCTGTTTAGTGAGCTTTCAGAAAGTCTAGGAGGGGCAGCTGGTGCTCTGGGGAGGGGGCTCTTATTTCTCTGCCCGCCTCTTGCAGGATTGCACAGGGCAGGTGAGGTTTGCTCAGGATCAAGGCCAGAAGAAGCCAGATAGGGCCGAGGTCCCAGGAGCTTGTGCTAGTCTGTGGGATCAGGAGCAGGACTGGGGACAGGAGACTGTGGGAGAGGAGCTCAGGGAGGGAGGGGGATGTGGCACAGGGTGGGATAAGGTAGGACACCAGGGGACACTGGGTGCCAGCTCATCCTACAAGATGAGGTTGCGAGTGGGGTAGAGAGTCAGTGCCTGTCACTGCCTGGAGAGCCGGGGTTGAGGTCTCAGACCATGGAGTTGTTCTAGAGTTATTTATTTCAGAAATATTTATTGAGCCCCAAAATGTATGTGAAACTGTCCTCTTGAACCTTGCCTTTGGAGGGTAGGGCAGGAGAGTCAATAAATGAATATATAACGGGATGTCATGCACTACAAATTTCTGTGGAGAACAATAGGCAGGAGTATTGAATGATGGCTTTGGGGGTAGGTGTGACTACTTTTGATGAGGTGGCAAGGGAAGGCTTCTTTGAGGAGGTGAGTTCAGCAAAGACCAGAAAGAAATGAGGGAAAGGCAGGGGCTGGGGATATGGCTCAGTTGGTAGCTTGCCTGCCTCCCATGCACAAGGCCCTGGGTTCAATCCCCAGCACCACCACCACCAACAACAAAAATGAATGAGGGAGAGGGAGAGCAAGAGCGCCACCCAGACATTTGGGAAATTGGGCGAGGCAGCAGAATAGCAGGTGCAGACACTGAGGCAGGGGACAAGCGTGACCCCACCCTTGGGGTCTTTTGCTGTTTTAGTTTGTGGGGGCCTGGGACCCACATGCCCGCTGAGGCCTCAGTGTGCCGGCAGCTCATGGTGGGCTGAGTGGGAAGATGGCCGGGCAGTGAACTGCCCGCTGAGCGCTGGTTTCCCTGCAGAGCTACACGCGGAGCGCGGCCTTCATCGTGACCCTGCACCCCCTGCAGAGCACCACGCCCGACTTCTGGCGGCTGGTCTACGACTACGGGTGCACCTCCATCGTCATGCTCAACCAGCTGAACCAGTCCAACTCCGCCTGGGTGAGGGCCCCCCTGGGCACAGCCTCCATGGGTTCAAGGGCATGGTCCCCAAAGTCAAGGGCTGGGGCCCAGCTCCACCACGTGTTTGTTGTACGACCTCAGATAAGTCATACTCTGTCCCAGAGCCTCCGTTTCCTCATCTGTAAAACAGGGGTGTCAGACTGGAGCAAAATAACTCCTTGGAGTGGGGGTTTCTCAAGGCACATAGCTGGCAGCTGTGCCCCCCATCCTGCCTCATTCAGAGTTTTTCAGGAACTTTATCAGTATCTCAGCTAAATTGCCAGGCACGGTGCCTTTGAGCTAGAGTAAAATTCAAGCCTCCTATTTTTCAACAGTTTGACCTACAGTAAGTTGATTTACCTTTGGAGCCTCAGTTTCCTTCTCCGTAAAATGGAGACCATCACAGCATCTCTTCTTAAGGGGCACTGTGCTGGGCCTGCCCATAGGCACTCTGAGTGTGGCAGGGATGAAGATGATGCAGGTGACAGTTGATTCTGAGGTTGGCCAGACACTGGCTTGGTGACTTCAGCCTGGTGATGGCCCCTTTGACTCTCCCCATTTCCTTTTGGGATCCCCAGGGCTGGAGCTTCTGGAAGTGTAGGTGCCCAGTGTTCATACCTAGCTTGATCACATACCCTAAGTCTTTGGACCCCCTCGCTTCCCCCACTTTCTGCCCCAGGATGCCAGGAAGATTTTTCATAAAATGAGCATAGTGGCTTCTTACTGAACCATTGGAAGAAGGTTCTCTCTGTAACTGGCTGTTTTTTTCTCCCCTGGCAAGGTACTGGGGATTAACCCAGGGCACATGCTCCAAGTATTCTACCACTGAGCTATACCCACTGCCCTTTTTTATTTTTTATTTTGAGAAAGGGTCTTACTAAGTTGCCCAGGGTGACCTCCCACTTGTGATCCTCCTGCCTCAGCCTCCTGCGTAGCTGGGATTATAGGTGTGCACCATTGTGTCTGCCTAGCTTGGCTCTTTGTGAGTCAGGCTCTTGGATACATGACAGGGCACTGCAGAGAAGGGACCTAGGCCCAGGGTAGGGAGCTGGAGAGTGTAGCAGGTGTAGTAGAAATCCATCCTTGCTGAGGTGGGGGACGGGGACTGCGAGGGACCTCGTAGACTTTGCTCATGGCTCACCAGAGTGCAATGATTCAGCTAGCTTTTCCCAGGGACAACTCCCTGCCAGTCCCTACAGTGGGCAGGGGGCAGGCAGAACACTCAGCATCTTGTTCATCTCATGGTCCGGGAGGAAGCAAGTTTAGGAACAGTGACGGCACGGAGGAGAAAGGGCTGCTATTGTGTTGGCAGGGGACTTGGGCCTGGGGACAGCATGTGAAGGAGGGCTTCCTGGAGGAGGGAGTGTCTGGGTCAAGATGTGGGGGACTGGTAGGGTCCAGTAGGTGAAGGATGGGAAGAGCCACTGTGGGGAGGGAATAGCATGTTCGAGGAGTTGCCAGGACTCCAGGCAGGAGGAGGGCAGTGTCCTTTCTTGGTGGTCAAAGGGAAGCAAATGGCACTTGGTATTTCATTTGGGATGAGTTTGGGGGCCAGCCTCAGCAGTGACGGTATCCTCAGCCTCTCTGTCCCTGCCACATGCTGAGTACCTGCCACATGCCAGGCACAGCACGGTACAAAGTGTCCCTGTGCTCCTGGCACGTGGTCCTCATGGTAACCTCATGAGAACAGGTCCTGTGACGGTCCCTGTTTCACAGAGGAGGAAACTGAGGAACCTAAGTTCACTAGCCTGGTTTGCAGATGGAGAAAACAGAGCCCAGAGAGAGGAAGAGCCTTTCTTGGACTCCGGGCAGATGGGAAACCAGACCCTGGGCTCCTGGCTGCTCAGCCTGTGGGACCCAAGTGTGTGTTGGGGGCAGGTGCCTCCCTTGCCCCCGGTCTGTGGTCTGGCAGGGGCGGGGGTGTAGCACCCTGACTCCATGGGGAATCTGGGGCAGAAGTGGGGTGCAGAGAGCTGTTGCAGCAGAAGGACACCCCACCTCTATGAGCCGAGGGCAGAGGCAGTGAGAGAGAAGGCTGAGGGACTGGGTTCTGGGGTGAGTGGGGAGGCTGGGGCCTATTCCTGGAAGAAGGCGGCTTCATGGAGGTGTGGGTTTTGCACACATGCGTGCTGAGTGTGTGAAGGTGTAGGGTTCTAGCCCGTCGCCATGTGCATCGCTGCCCTGTCTGTGAAGGGTTTGTCCTGGTTGCAGCTGGTGGGCAAGTGGTGGAGAGGGGGCACTGGTGAGTCTGGAGTGGGTGGGGGCCCGGGTCTGGCAGCTGTGGGGTGAGTCCTGGTCCGGCTCCACCAGCTGTCCTCTCCACACCTGTCCCCAGCCCTGCCTGCAGTACTGGCCAGAGCCTGGCCGGCAGCAGTATGGCCTCATGGAAGTGGAGTTTGTGTCAGGCACCGCGGATGAAGACTTGGTGGCTCGAGTTTTCCGGGTGCAGAATATCTCTCGGGTATGTGATCTGAGGAGCCCAAGGGTGAGAACCTGGGTGGTAGCTGGGGCAGTCGAGAGTGGCCATCTTGAGGTCACTCATCAGGGGCCCCATGACTCTGATGCTCATGTCCCTCTGGCTGGCTGCCCACGCCCCAGCTGCAGGAGGGGCACCTGCTGGTGCGGCACTTCCAATTCCTGCGCTGGTCTGCCTACCGGGACACACCCGACTCCAGGAAGGCCTTCCTGCACCTGCTGGCTGAGGTGGACAAGTGGCAGGCGGAGAGTGGGGATGGACGCACCATTGTTCACTGCCTGTGAGTGCCCGTGTGCTGGGACGGGTGGGGGGCCAAGGTGCAGGGCAGAGGTCCTGTCTAAGAGGGCCACGAGGCTGGTGCTGGAACCCCTAGGCTCCCAGATGGCATGGCCTGTACCCTCCCCACCCAACCAAGGCTAGCACATCCTTCCCTGGAGGAACCCACTTTCCAGGGTCTTGACCCTGAACAACTGCCTGGTACCCTCTGTATGACATTGGATTTCACTGATGTCTTTTTTCAGAAGTTTTTTGTCAGAATTTTTCACCCCACGAGATTGCAGCATACTTTTTTAAGCCACTAGAATTCCAGTGTTTGCTTTTGTAGGCACACGTGCAGTGCCTGCCTGCCTGCCTTCCCTCTCTCCTTTCCCTCCCTCCTTCCCTCCCATCTTCCGTCCTTTCCTTCCTTACTTCCCTCCTTCCTTCTTTCCTTCCTTCTTTCCTTCCCGCCTTCCTTCCCACCTTCCGTCCTTCTTTCCTTCTTCCCTTCCTGCGTCCCTCCCTCCCTCTCTCCCTCCCTCCTTCCCTCCATCCTTCCCTCC
>JAJEJO010002398.1:82107-148837 GCA_020662805.1 Glaucomys volans | reverse complement strand
GGATAATGTTCCTAATTTCTCTTTCAGAGGATTCATCACTGATATATAGAAATGCATTAGATTTATGGGTGTTGATGTTATATCTTGCTGTTTTGCTACATTCATTTATTAGTTCTAGAAGTTTTCTGGTGGAATTTTTTGGATCCTCTAAATATAGATCTAATGTCTACAAATAGTTATAGTTTGATTTCTTCTTTTCCTATTTGTGTCTCTAATTTTTTTTCATGTGTCTAATTGTTCTGGCTAGAGTTTCAAGGACTATGTTGAATAGAAGTGGTAAAAGAGGGCATCCCTGTCTTGTTCCAGTTTTTAGAGGGAATGCTTTCAATTTTTATCCATTTACAATAATGTTGGCCTTAGGCTTAGCATAGATAGATTTTACAATATTGAAGTATGTTCCTACTATCCCTATTTTTCCTAGAGTTTTGAACATGAAGTGGTACTGAATTTTGTCAATTTTTTCATCTGCATCTATTGAGATGATCATATGTTTCTTATCTTTAAATCTATTGATGTGATGAATTACAAGCTGTGACTATTTAAGAAAACAATTATATTGCCTTATCACACAGTCTTAAAAATAAAGTTAATTTAGTAAGAGTAACTGTTTTCAGTATAAAGAATAATTAAAATACAAATGTCAGATACTTTTGATTCATATTCTAAATTGATTCCCTCATTTTTTCTTCAGAGGTAAATATAGAAATACAGAAGATATATGTATTATGTTACTAAGTGAATGCCTGAAAATTATAAGAGATATTTTACTAAATACTTTTGAAATGTTTATACTAATAACCCATTTATACCAAGTTTTAGCTTATTTGTGGTGCAAGAGAGCAAAAATTAGGGAAAAAAGAAGGTACAATATAGAGAAAAACGGAGTTAATAACACACACATATTTTATGGTAGTAGAAGAGTTCTAGAAATTGATATGATGGCTTTATTAAAATGTTTATGAGTATACTGTTATAATCACATGCTATCAAAAAATATAAAGAAAAAAGAAGACTATATAGAGATAAATCAGCAAATATATCAAACAAACTAAAAATTAAAACAGCAAAGCCAAAAAGAAGCTCTGAGTGGGTTGAATAGAGATCATAAGGAATGACACATCAGCAGAAAAGTATGTGCTTATCAAGAATTGAGAGACCAAAGGTCCTACAAGGAAAAGTGTGAGGAACGTAAATTTCAGGAAAGAAACAACTGAAAGCAAGTGTTGAAAAGAGATGGTGAAAATATGCCATGATGCTATTCATTGAGAAGAAAGAAAAATTACATTCAAAATAAAGATCAATTTTAGATTCATTTATTTGAAATTAGTATGAATGGTGTTATTCACTTTTATAGATGAAAGACTATTTAATTCTGAGGAAAGTAATCTTTAATTCTACAAAAGAAATAGATATTTTGAAAAATAGCTGCATGTTCAGGAAACAGAAAATAATTACTTATAATTAATTTTTAATAGTAATTGTTTAAAATTCAGAGAGAAGATAAAAGCCATCGTATTTGTTTACCTACTTATTTAGAATTATTACTGGATATTGATGAGTGATGTGGTCTTTATAGTTTCACAGTCTGACTGCTTTTTTATTGTGAAAATCTTATTTTTGTTACTTATAGTGTAGTAGGAACTTTTCTGCACTGCATATTGTTTGAAAATAGTCCAAAACTACATAATGACTTCTGCAGTATACACGTCCTGTGACCCAGGAGCTCCACTGTCAAAGCTGGGAGAAGGAAGCGTCTCTACACATTATGCCACTTAATCGTTATTCACAGTATCCCAAATGTAAAACTGCATGACATCCATAAACAGTCATCTGGATACATAAAACATAGGTGTAAAAAAGGAATATTATACAGCAACAAAGATGAATAAATAAGAAACTTAGCTAACACCATGGATATGTCTTATAGTCCTGATGATGGGTGAAAAAGGTCAGACACAAAACGCACTACTTAGGTAAATACAAGATGGCAAAATTAAAACAGTAGACAGGTTTCCATACGTGGAAGGTATAGGAAATGAGTATCACAAAAGCTAAGGAAGTAGAAAATGCTCATCTTTGGGGTCGAACACATGGGAGTGAGATTTTGGAGGTGCTCTTTCTTGACCTGAGTGATAAACATATGATCATCTCCATTGTAAATATAAATGTTATATGCGTATATATATATTCACACACACACATTTTATTGAATGTATATTATTTATCATGATAAAAATACAACAAAAACCATCTGGCAGCTTTATTAAAGAGTTTAGAAAAATAAAGGTTAAGAAATGAAAATCAGCCGTATTAGTTGTTTGAAGTTGATGTCCACACTAATTTTTACATGATACTCTGTCTTTTTTGCAAATTTGCCTTTCAATTTTTCTGAAAACATCTGACACACCTGGCAATTGGTATGCATTCAAATTACTGTTTTCCTGACTACTAAAAAATATACTTAAGAAAAAATATTGCAGACAACATAAAATTTGAGATATCATTTGAAAACTGGAACACCTCCCACCTTACCAAATTCTTAACTTTTTGAAGTCCTTTACCTAGTCATGAGCTCAGACGTCTTGCTATTATGACTCATTGTAAAGCTCTCCCTGTGTCACCTTTTGCAGAGTTTCTCAATATCTTACCTCTTCTTGTGTGCATGTATTCTGCTATGCAACTTTTGGATCAGTCAGGCAACTTAGTGTGCTTGTGTCTGTATGCCCATCTTATTAAATAGTTCCAAATGTCATATGTGGTCTTTCTGAAAAAGAAAAGAATTATTTATGGGTGTTCAATATTTTGCTTTTTGATGATATATCTTTTTAAATATTTTTCACTATTCACCCTCTGAGAAATTATTGCTTCTAGTTTTAAGTTCGTCTTCTTTCCTTAGCATCCTTGAGTCCCATTGTCTACAGACTGTGCTTTATGCTCAGCATTTGTGCAGAAGTTGCCTCCCTGAACAGAATCCTTGGTTGCTGGAATAGCTCTATACATATGTACAGCAATCCCATGCCAATGCTAACAAACAAACAAACAAAAACACAGAACCTCAGGGTTTACTTATCTACCAAGTTCTCCTAATTTCAGTTCAGTTCAGAGCAACTCCTCCAAAAACTGACAGGCAAAATTTGAAATCATAGTAACAGTATAAATTATGTTTTATCATAAGACTTTCACAAAATTTCTACAAAGACATTATATTGTAGTGAATAGAATGCTTTTCAAAATTTCATATTTGAGTAAGTTATCTAGAGTTCAGTTCATTCTCTATTAAAATTATGCCATAGAGTATTGCTTAAATTCTCATTTTATTAACACAAACTATTTTACCTCCTACTATGTAATTTTCATGTGAGTCATGAACCATAAGTCTTCCTGTGTCTGATTTTTTGGTTTTCTTTTGTATGTCTGAAGATAATAGATAACTCAGTAGATAATAAAATCTGCATATGTATACCCAAAGTTACTTTGGTAGATAGAAGAAAAGCTTCCAACAGCAACAGGTTCTCTTCAACTGTCTCTAGAAATAGATTTTGATATAAAGTGGCATTTGTGGTAGTGATTGACTCTGTAAATGACACTAGATGATTAAATAAAGGATTTGTTTTTTAAAATGAAAGTTTGTAGATTAGGGGACTGACTCTATTAAGAATTCTGGATAATCAACATGGATGGAAATATCAATAGTCCATTTTGACATACAATAAGAGCTTCTTGTCTTGTAATTTTATTTTGATTAAATTTACTTGACACATTACTTGTCTCCTGCAGTTAACTATACCCAGTAATGAGATCATTGTATTTCAATGAGATGAGAATATTTCTATCCTTCCAAAATCAAATCAATTTTTGTCATCAGATATCCACAGAGACTCTGGTGCTTATGAATTTTAGAAAGTTATAATTGATTTTAGAAATTTCAACACATCTAATCCTATAAAAGCAGAGTTATTTTTCTGTATGTTTTGGTCCATCCAATCTAATGCTCTGTACTTTCCAAGTAGTTCAGCGAAGATAAAACCACAATTTGAAAAGATACTCTTTTGACCAGGAAAAAGAGTGATTGCTCAAAATTGCAAATACCCGTGTGATGGTAAGCTCTTTGAGAGGTAATGCATGGAGTTCAAGTGATAACTAAATTAGAATTCCAAAAGACAATTGAACATTTTCTATACAGAAGTTTTTTTTAAAAATTACCATGAAGTTTGCAATGCACACCCTACTATGCTTATTTCTTCATCAATTTATTTTGGCATTTTGAGGAATGAGCACAATGTTTGACCTTTCATCATGTTTGCAGAAACAAATGGTCAGTATTACCCAAATAACCAAATCCTTATTTTAACTGCACTGTCACCATTCTAGTTTCTTACCACAAAACTCATTTGGTGCCAACTCATGCCCTTTACTGCTGACCAAGTTTTGGGTCTAAATTATTTTCTGATGATACCCTTGGCTCTTGAGTTCAGTTTGATCACAGATGAGGGGTAAAGGTTCCATTAGGACCTTTTGAATAATTTTAAGTTCCCCAAAGACCAGGATACTTATTTCTGGTCTCGTTTTCTCAACACTTATACCATGGTCTTGGTATTCATTTTATTGTGCTGATTACCAATAATAAAAAGTAGAGAGTACCATACAATGTAATGTTCCATTAAGTGCTTATCACAATGCAATTCTAAAACATCAACGTGTGCACCTTCTGTGGGCAATAATTATCAATGCATTACAATTATACATAGGAGTGGGGATCATTGTTCCATATTTAATGAACATAACATAATTTACCTTGTTCTTATGAAGCTCAGAAGCTTGAAATGAAGGCAGAAGATACTCTTGTGCCCTGGATCAGCTTCATGGAGAAAAGAAAGATGATATATAACAGCCAAAGAATATAAAGTTATTCAGTATGCTTTCATTTATGATTTCTGAATTCCCATATTTTTTCTCATATGAGTTTCTGTGCATTACTGGAGTAATCTACTTCTGTTTCCATGAATATTTCTTTTTTTTTATTTGGTTTTGATAAACAATTTTCTGATTATAGGTTGTGGTATGAGTGAGTATTGCACAGTAGTGAATCTCAAGGTTTCAAATATATAGCTAAATGTAATTGTCATTAGAAGTAAGAGAATAGTCAGGATAATTGAAAAAATCTCTTTACTGAAATAAACATTTTTTTCAAGTTATATTATTTCCCCCAATAATGTTAGTGCAATCACTTGATATTAGTGAAGGAGAAGGTTGTAAAAAAAAGGCCTTGATCTTGAAACAACGATTTGATAACCACAAAATGTAAGCAATATTGATTAACTTCTCTGAACTTCATTTTTCTATTCCTGTTTCAACAGTTTGCTGTGGGAATTAAACTCAATGAGATATGGATTGTTTGTCTCTTCCAGAGTATAGGATATAATAGAAACTCATTAAATTTAAATTATATTTGAATTTTTTTTCAAAAATATCTGAACTCCAGAAAGTTATGTCAGTGAGGATTCTTTTTAAAAGAAATATACTATACTGAGGGAATATGTTGGTGTTGCAGTACTCTGGAGCAAGCTGCTTAAATTCACAAATTGGAAGATTGAAGAGAGCAAATGCTTTAGTTTATCAATTTTAATCAAAGGAAGAGCATCTAAGTGGTAAAATGACTACATTCTTATTCTAGAACTTTCTCCAAGGGAAAGGAAGGAAGCTCCACTTCTTTTTATTATTATTATTATTTTTTATTGAACCTAAAGGTGATAAACCACTTAGCCACATCCCCATCTGTTTTTGTTTTTTATTTTGAGAAAGGTCTTGACAAGTTGCTCAGGGCCTTGCTAAGTTGCTGAGGTTGGCTTTGAACTTGACATTCTCCTGTCCCAGCTTCTAAAGTCACTGGAATTATAGGTGTGCACCATCACACCTGGGTAAAGCTCCGCTTCTTAATCATTGAGTGTCATGGATTTATCATTATTAATGATAAATGCACAATACCTAAATAAAAGAATGTACTTGCAATTTCCACTTGTGGTAATAGTTATAAAATCCTTATGATTTACAATGACAGTTTCTTCATCCATACCTTAGATCTGATATTTGGGAGTTTTTGAGCTTCTCTCTCTCCCTCTTTCTCTCTCTCTCTCTCTCTCTATATATATATATATATATATATATATATATATATATATTTAATTACAAAGTCATTAAAGATATTTTAAAATATATATAGAGAGAGATAGGTCACTGTGTGTATGACATATGCTTGGCTTTCTGTTATATTTTAGAATGTGATACATCTGGCTAGATTTGATTTAAGAAATTGCATAACTTAGTTTTGTCCATTTGATTCATTAAAGTATGTTTGAAAAATACAAGAGAACATTGAGGAGGCTATGCTATGATTTGTAAATAAGGTCTTATCATTTAATTTCCGTGGATCTAGGCTCCTTGATTGCTTAATGAAAGCACAACTCACAAAGCCTTTTATTTGTTAAAGTTATCAACTTACCATCTGAATGGTGGTTGGCTTCTTTAAAGACCACATCAAGTTGTTTTTGCCAGAGATGTTTGAGAATGTGACATTGACCATGGCATTCACACTCTCTCTCCATCACTTTTCACATGTGCTCATGCTCTTCAGTTGGGGCAGTAGTATTGTGAGTTCAAAGCCAGCCTCAGCAAAAGCAAGGCACTGAACAACTCAGTGAGACCCTGTGTCAAAAGAAAATACAAAATAGGGCTGGGGATGTGGCTCAGTGGTTGAGTGTCCCTGCGTTTGTTACTTAGTACCTCCCCCAAATTTTTGAATGCATATGTTTACATGCACACATATAAACACATGTATACACATATGTATGTGTATATATACATACATGTATACACATAAGTATGTGTATGTATACATATACTTATACATACACATACATAAATACATATATAAACATACACATTGGGAACATGTATATGTATATGCATACATACTTATATATATACATCCACTTAAGTGTATACATATATACATATATATATACACTTATCTGTGCTTCCTTTTTGTTATTACTTTTCATTTTAGGTGTTCAAAAGTCACTTCTGAGGTTTTCATTTATAAGGGAGTGCATTTCTTAGGAAACATACATTTCTATCATTACAAAGTCATTAAAGATATTTTCAAATCAATTCATCCACCCATTCATCCTTCCATCCATCCATCCATTCGTTCATTCATGCATTCATTCATAAATTTAGTGATTTTTGAATGTATAAGTGTCAACAATCATGTGTTGCTAAAGAATAATAATGGTATTGCATACTGGAAAATTGCAGAAGAATGGGAAACAGACCATTAACACAATAATTCAAACAGGATGTCTAAAATTCCAAGAGAAGGCCTCAATGAAGCTGTTACATTATTAAGAATATATTCAGTGGCTCTTTATATGTACTGGGTGTTAAAAACTGTTTAATTAATGAAGAGCTCTTTTAGTTTAAAACTAGCATAAAGAAATTTTATATCTGTCATTCTAAGCACATACCCCCTGAGTTTGTTTTAATATTCTAATTCCACTGGAAAATTCTGGAAGTGTCCCACGTTGCAATATTTTATTATTTATAGGGATGCAACTGAGTATGTTGTTTACTACAAAAAATATTAACTCACTTCTCTCTTTTTTAGCACTCTGATATTGGATAAACTTTTAAATTTTTGTTCATTTAGTCATCATTGATAAAATAAAAAAAACTAAACAAACCAGTAGTGAAATGTATATGTAATATGGTGAGCGTGATATTTTGTACATAGTGAGAACCAATTTATTTAAATTACTTTTATTCTTATTGTTTTTGTTGATTCCTACATGAACATCACTTTGAAAAACGTTTGCAGACTTCAGTTCTGGTGGGGGAGAAATTTTTATTTTCCTGAAAGAAATTTAAATGTCTTGTAAAATATTGGCAGTTATTAACGACTACGATATTCAATTCAAAAAATTTTGAATTGAATAACGACTGTAATATTCAATTCAAAAAATTTTTATTTTCCTAGAGGAAATTTAAATGTCTTGTAAAATATTGGCAGTTATTAATGACTATGATATTCAATTCATTTAAAACTCCTGAAATATCAAACAATGTTCGAAGATCAACTTTAATAATTTAGTAGGATACTTGTCTGTATATCTTTGTACTTTTTAAGTTTTTTCTTGGTCCTGACTTGTATATATTTGATGACAATTTCTATCTACTTACATTTTATCAGTTTATAATGCAGTAAAATGATTAATCCTGTGTAGAATCTGAGGACCTAGATGAATGCACAAGTGCAATTTTAGAATATTACTTTGAAAGAATTGAACATTCCAGAGACAGAATTGAAACCAGATTTTGCTAATATTATCTAATTAGTGCTCTTGATGTTTGAGGAAGATCCAATATAAAATGAACTTGTACTCCCCTGAAACTAATGAATCATCTACATGTTTAGCCTTCTCAATGAATTCAAACCAGCATTATAGAATTCATGTTTAGATAAATATGTGCATAGTACTTCATATTTAAGGCAAGTAGCAGGTAATTTTCTTTTATTCCCAGAGATGTTTTCTCTAATGAATAAAAATAAAGTAAACAAAATTAAGGATATAGTCAGTGTTACAAGGGAAAGTTCAGAACATAGATAAATTGTCTCGTGTCTTCCTCTCAAACCATTTGCATATTCCTATTGCAATCACATTCTTCAAATTCTAATTTAACTTCTTCCTCAGAGACACACAGAAGCTTATAAATTCCCCAGCAAGCACAAAGTAAATATGTCTATCAAGTATTATTATTTTCATGCTTAAAGATATAATTTTATGTTACTTGTTGAAAATATTCCCCATATTTAAATCATAAAACGTGCCCACAATTGACCACACACAAATTAATAGAGCCCCCAGGCCTCTGGCAGCCTGTCTCCCTGTTGAAAATATATACCTCTTGCTTTACTACTAGATATCTTTGCAAAATGCTTTGTTAAAAGCCCACCAGCAACCTTCCTGAAAATGCTACTAAACTGCAAATTTCCTTTACTAATCATCATTTTAGAACTCCACCCCATTATTTAGATCATAACTTGATGTGTTTTTCAGCATCAATTTGTCAGGTTTGGATATTTAAATAGCAATCACCCATTGCCATGAACTAAAAGAAAAAGAATTAGGAAGAAAAAGAAAACAGGTAGGTGATATGCATATTAATGATAGGTTTTACTTCTAAAAAAACCCATATGTCTTTATGGATCTTTATATTGGTGTTCTCATAACTGATTTTGTGAAGGAACTGACATTTATTTACTGCCTACTATTTATCAAAGACTGTGCTAGACATAAACTAGAGCAATATTTGTTTGTATCAAAGTAATATGCTTATTGTACAATGACAAGTAACACTTGATGCCTTAAACAAAACAAAAAGTAAGGTAAAATAAAATGAGCAAATAAAAAAATCTTCTGAAAAAGAAGCAGAGAGTGACTACATTGATAGTAAAAACATTTTTTTTAAAGTGTCAATTCTAACTTCTATTTTCAACTCTTATTTAGAACCTAGATAAAAGAAAGAATATAAGTAGAAGATCAGTTAAAGACTCCTCAGTAAAACTTCAACTCCAGGGATGTAAGGATTCATCAATGAATCTAACTGATGGTCAGAAATCTATGTATTTTGGAGCCATATGTTTGTGAACTTAACCTTGAAAAATCACTTTCATTTTCTCTGTTGCAGACTTAATCAACAAAAGCTAAAGAATGAGCCTTATTTAAACTGGTGCTTTGCTGAGAGCAGTGGTGCAAACCTGTGATCCCAGGGTCTCAGGAGGCTGAGGCAGGAGGATCTCAGGTTCAAAGCCAGCCTCAGCAATTTAGCACCTTAGTGAGACTCTGACTCAAAAAAAAAAAAAAGAAGGGGAGTGGGGGGGCCTGGGTGACTAGTATGCTTTGTTTTTCTTACACTTATTACTTGTTCTTAAGCAATATTGTACACCAATTTAAACTGTGAGGCTCTATCTGGCAATTTATGTTAGACAGTCCTTGGAATTGTTTTCGAGTAGATAATGAAACATGCAACTAATCAAGTGTTTCTATATTTCTTGACTGTTAAAATTTCCAGGACTCACAAGTATCAATTGAATTTCATTCTGATTTACGTATTTGGTCCTAGAATTATTTTCCTTTATAATCTATTGTTTCATGATTTTAGTGTCTGCCAGATATGTTGCTTCAATGAACTAGTATAAGATGGCCAATGATAATAATAACATTGATGATGATTCTGTGTTATTGGCTACAAATGTCCTTCAATCAGGGAGAAAAAAAAACAGATGATGAACAGCACTATATTTCCTTGCCAATATTTCTTAGTGGCATCTATGACATGCCACTTAACATTACTCCTTTATTGTCACATGAAGAAGTTAGCAATTACTTTTTATAACTGAGATGCAGTTATTAAGATTTTTGAAAATATAACTTATACTACAAGCGCTACTGAAGGAAATTTAAAAGGGCTATCTCTACTGCAAACATCTGTTAAATAACCACATGAATAAGTGGTTCTTTGAAAGAAGCACAATGACCAACTATACCTGGAAGTTTAAAAATATCTCCAGAATATATAAATAACTCAAAAACTTTACCCCAAGAATACAAATAACCCAACCAATAAATGGGCTAAGGAAATGAGCAGACATTTCACAGAAGAGGATCCATAAACAATCAACAGGTATATGATTAAATGTTCAACATCTCTAGTAATAAGGGAAATGCAAATCAAAACTACCCTAAGATATCATCTCACCCCAATTAGAATGTCTATTATCAAGAATACAAGCAGCAATAGGTGTTGGCGAGGATGTGGGGAAAAAGGTACACTCATACATTGCTGGTGGGGTTGCAAATTCATGCAGCCACTCTGGAAAGCAGTATGGAGATTCCTTTGAAAACTCAAAATGGAACCACCATTTGAACCACCTATCCCACTCCTTGGCCTATACCTAAAGAACTTAAAATCAGCATATTACAATGATGCAGCCACATCAATGTTTATAGCAGCCCAATTCACTATAGCTAGACTGTGGAACCCACCTAGATGCCCTTCAATTGATGAATGGATAAAGAAACGGTAGTACATAATGGAATATTATTCAGCCATAAAGAGTAATATAATTATGACATTTGCAGGTAAATGGATGGAATTGGAGAAGATCATGTTATGTGAAATGGGCCAATCCCCCAAAACCAAAGGCCAAATGATTTCTCTTATAAGTGGTTGATGACACATAATGGGGGGTGAGGGGAGGCATGGGAGGAATGGAGAAGGGATGGATTGTATAGAGGAAAATGAAGGGTGGGTAGTGGGTGGGAAAGGAAAGATAATAGAATGAGACAAACATCTATACCCTATGTATATGTTTTAATATGCAAATTGTATGCTTCTACTTTGTGTCCAATCAGAAAAAAATGATAGTTGTACTCCAGTCAGGTACAATGAACTAAAATAAAAAATTCAATTAAAAAAATCATGAAAATGCTAGTTTAGCAATAACTGCCAAAAGTACCATTGGGTTTGGATCAAAGCACAGTATTGGCCAACTGAAATGAACACATCCTTTGCAGTGTATCAGATTACTCCCATTTCACAGCTCAAAACAACAAACATTTCTGCTCAAAGGATACAAGGCTATACAACTATACAAACACAGAAACACACACACACACATACATACTACATGTGTATGTGATGTTTGTATGTACTGTGCCTGTCATTTGATTCAAAATGTTGACTTTGTATTAATTAACTCAAGAAATGGAAGATGAAAGATGTCTCCTATTAAGCATTTATCTTGCAAATTTTAACTACAGATGATATCACTGTGAAAAAAGTTAAAAATGAAAAGAGAAAAACAACAAAAAAATAAAAAACAAGTTATTTCTAGTCTAGCGAAGGATTTTATTAAAAATTTGCTTAAATAATGTACTGCCATATGTACTTACTGAAAACAAAATATAGCCATCTAGGAGTAAACTTTTTGAGTAAATCAAAGGAGTAAAATATAGAAAGAATGATAGACAAAATATTTTAATGATTAATTTGAAAGAAATTTGTCATTTATGACAGGATGATTGAACTAGAAGAAATATGTTAGATGTTACAGAACATTTTTCTCCATTTATACAAAATGGAATTAGCCATTGAACTCTCATTAATTTTTTAAACTGGAATTTTAAAATAATTTTTATGTGGATTTGCATTTCTTACCTGAAATTTTTTGAAATTGGAATTTCCTAAAACTTACCTATCCCTTTCTTTTAACTTCATGATTTTCTGATGATTCATCTTAGAATTTATTGCTAAATCACATCATTAATAATCTACACCAAAGTTTCCATGGAATGACAGAGTTGAGTTAGTCAGATCAAAGATCAAACCAAAGTTACATCCCTGTTTTATTTCTAAAATGATGTTGAAAACTCATATACTGACATTCCTGACAGAAACCTTAAAACAGAAAAAAAAAAACACACAGTATTGTCCACACTGCAATTAAAGTTCCAGCACATTATATCACAGAGTGTATACCTAAATCCTAATTAGAATTTGCATTCTAGCTGCTAACCTTTTCCTTTCATTTTAAATTTTGCTAGTGATAGAAAAAATGTCTTCCTTGATTGGAAAATAAGTATATGAACCCAAACAGTTCGATAATTTCACCTCTCAGAGTTTTAAAAGATAGGCTGGTTTTGTGAATAGAAAGAAAATGCACCAAGATCATTTTCAAATGTTGTTTTACCTGCATGAGTCAAAAGTATACTTACTAGCAATCCTTGACATTTTCACATCACTTCATTCCTTTACAGTTTTGTACAGTTTCAGCAACAATATATCTTTGCTTAATATTTAGAGATGAGTGTCCTTTCTCAATTTAAAGTAATTTTCTTAAAAACTGTGGCAAAGTGGCAAAGTCTCTTCATTGAACGGTAAAAATAGGTGAGTTAATTAAGATCAAATCATAGCATCTGGTATTTGAAGAAGGGAAGTACGGTACCATGAGATAGATACTTTTGCATCTTTAATTACTCAGAAATTATCTTTTTCATTCATTTATTTTAATCACTAAGTGTCCTTTTAGAGTAAAGAACTTGCCAAATACTGAGACAATATTTCACAAAATCACTGCTTTAAAAGCATAATATTTGACTGAAGATAATACTTGCCTTGGTCCATCAGGTAAGCAGTGTGATGAGTATAAATGAAAGCAGATCAATGAGAGAGACTAGAAAGGATCCACATCATTTTGCCTGTATTTATTATTTGGAGCTTTGCCCAACGCCCCCCCCCCCCCCCACACACACACAATAAAAGGAACATAATTGCAGTTACTAGCAAAAGGCAGCATGTTGGTGGGGTTAGTATGTAAAATATAAATGAACACAAAACTTTCTGGGTTGTTTATTTTTGCTTGATCTAATTTCCATTGGGCATGAATTCAGAAAGCACTCTTAATAATGTAAATAACTGCTTTCTTGTATGTAGGAAATAATATGATGGTGAACATACACCTTGACACATGCTTTTCAATGAATAATTTTCAAGGGGAGCTGTTTTGAAGAGACGGTGAGGTGTACTTCAAAGTGTATGTGTTTTGAGAACAAGTTTGCATATTGACTGCATTAAACAGTGACTATGTACTCCAGGTAAGCTACTGAACCTCTTGACCAGTGTATGTAAAATTACTAAGTCTGCATATATAAAATTGATGAAAATATTATGAACAGAAGACTTTCAATAAAATTTGACACCTATCATGTTTCATATTTCTACATTATTAATTAAATATCTTAAATATTACACCCTCAACTTTCACATTCATTGTTGTTTTTTTTTTCAATTTTGGAGATGCATCTACCCTATGCAGAAAACTTACGTTTTGTTTCAATAGCATCTTTTTCTCACAGGTGACATTTTGGAAACATTGACTCCTACTCAAGGAAGGCAACCAGTAACCTCTTGTATTATTTAGGGATTCAAGAAAAGGCACCATTTCAGACAAAAAATCAAAATGAACATTTCCATTACAATTTCTGAAAAGTCAAGGAAAAACTGAGATCAAGAAGTGCATCAAAATATCAGTTCATAATAATAAATTTCTATTTTCTACACGTATGGTTAGAATTTAAAAATATTCACTTCAAAAGTCTAGCTTTCAGGATTTGGACAGATATTACTCCATTAACAATTCCCACTTCTCTCTGAGTTTTGACTTTTTTCTTTTTGCAGATGTGCACTTTTTACCACCTAAAAATATATTGTGTCTTCCATTTAAAATAAATATCTCTCACTCTTATTCCTGAGTTTTCCTCTCAATACTGCTATATTACCCTTATTGTTTTCCTGGTAGAGTTTAATGGATGAACATTTATATTCAGTGTCTCATTTTTTTCATGTACTTTTGTGTTTTCACTTCACAAAATCTACTGCTGCCCTAATACTTAAAAAATATGCACCATGATCAAGTGGGGTTCATCCAAGGGATGCAAGGTTGGTTCAATATCCAGAAATCAATAAATGTAATTCATAAAAAAAATTTTAAAAATGTTTTATGTGTAAAATCCAATGAGTTATTTAACTTTTTTTTTTTTTTTTTTTGTTAAGTCTAGCATTTGTCTCTGGTTACTACTTTATTTTGCTTCCAACTCTAACCTACTTTGCCTGTGGAATGTACCTCCCTTCTGAGTCATGCCTTTCTAACACTTCTATTCCACTTAATTTTTGCTTTTCTCAGGCGTGGCTCTCAGTGCTTTGCTCTGTACAACCTCATGTCTTCCCTGAACTTCCAAGTATCATCTGTGCACTGATGCTTAATCATACCAGCATTCTCAAGCCCAGAGCAGTTTTTTATCTTTAAGTTAATAAACCTAGCTTTGTATTGGAAGAATCAACCTAGCTGTGGTACAGGAAACTCAGGGGCAAGGGGATTGAACTCATTCTTTTCTTCACACCTGCAATTTTTCTTGCATTTTGGAAATTAAATTTTATATCATATTACCCAGGTAGCCTTCAAAGCCTGAAACTTGTACTTGACATCTTTGCCCTTTCCATATTCCTTACCCCTTTTGTTCTCCCCTTTGTTTCATGTTGGGCACTTTTGTGAATGCTGAAGGTAAAATGATAAACAAGATAAATAATAACTCTTCTCTCACGGTGTTTATGACAGGGGAGAGGATGACAGGAATAAGTAAAAGTAAGTAATATGGTTTTAGATAATGGTGAATAGCAAAGTATAATAAACGTGTTTGAAAAAGTATGTATCATTTATAATTAGATTTGGCCAAGAGAAATTAACAGTAGCTTGATACTGAAATTTTTTCCTCTTATTGCATGGAAAATCCATTTTTAGGCAATCTAAGGCTTATATGGTGACATCCATGTCTTCAAATATGCTGCAGTTTAACTTTCCTCTGTGAATCTCATTTAGGACTTCCAAGTTAAGGTCACTTCTCAGTTTGTGAAGGTTCCTGGGATTTCTGCTGTGGAGTCTAAGTTCCAGGGAGAAAACAAAACAAAACACCAAGCGCAGAAGAGGAAAAAGAGGCAAATACCAAAGATTTTGTCACTTCTAACTAATCCATTCCTGGATTCTGAGGATACTTAAAAAAAAAAAAAAAAAAGTTCATTAGCTTTAATTGGCTACATGATGCTGAAGGCGAGGCTGTGTTTTTTTCAATTTCACTTCCACTGTAAATGAGATTGTGCTGTGCATTAAGGAACCTGGAGAAAGGATCAAGCTAGACAGACATCTTTACCATAGGCAGTTATTTAGCTGGGTATGCACAGCAGATCTTGCTGAGGAAGTCAACTTTCAGCACATGTGTTTGACGATCAGGTACTATTGCTTTCACTCCCTGATAAAGCATTTCCAATCTGTGTTTTTGTCTCTATTCCCTGTGGCCCTACCTGTGATCACTGAAGGCCCTGACTACTCCTCCCCTCTCTTAAAACTTTTCCTGACTGTTCTCCCAGCCCCTGGATGATCACCACAGGAACAATTCTTCATGATGCTGTCCCAGGGCTTTTTGAAGTACACATGTGATCATTGCACTCTCCTGATTAATATCCTTTAACATTTCTCCATTGATTCAAGGCAATATCTACAGAAATCTTTCATGAAAAGTTCTGTGACTACTGGGCATTTTATTTTTTTCTCTCACTTTGTCCCAATAGATTTCAACTACTAGGCATACAGAGAAACTTTAAAAATTCAGCTTTTGTTGTTGCTCTACCTTTGAAGTTATTGGTCCCTATTCCAAACATACCTTCTATCTTCCAACTGTTCAGAAAAGGTACACACACTTTTCCTCTGTAATTCACCTATTTGTTTAAACACTTCCTGAATACATTTTCACTCCATGTCCTCATCTATAAGTAATTAAAATAATTAACTAATTTTGCATTTCTACTATTTATCATCATTACTTTTTTTATTGTTTTATCCATTGATCTGTAAGATATCTGATGGTGACAGTTGTGGATTTTGCCTCTTTCTGAGGCAGGCACACTTGAGATGCAGAAGATTTTCCAGAATGAATTAAATGTGACAGCTTCCTAGGCTGAAATTTTTAAAATTACCCTCTGTACTAACCCATCCCTTAACTATGACATCTTTTTCTATTTGCTCTATCATGGCAGCTCTCTCATTCATCCTCTTAATTCCCACTTCAACTGTCACTGCTTTTGGACATTGTCACCACATATTTGAACCATTACAATAGTCTCAGTTTACTTTAGTTCATGCTCTCGCCCTCTGGGTTGCTTTTGCACTGATCATGATGCAGAACAGATATTACCATATCGTAGAATGACACCAAGCTTCAATAAACTTGTATAATTCACTTCATAAATTTCATGTTTTCAGCTTGATATTTGCAACTTTTCAAGAATTAGCTCTCTCCTCTTTTCAGATTCATATATTATTTCTGTTTCCACTAACCTTATCTACCTTTTGACCTTTGTCCAAGGGATGTTTCTGCAAAGGGAGACATCCCTGAGCATGAGGTGTTCTTTCAGAGCTGTCCGGGTTTGGACAGTGTGGTGCACTTTGGGAATATGAGTGAGGCTGGTAGCAGGTAAAGCAACTGACCCAAAAGGCTCTGAGAGTTTCAGGCAAGATTCAGCCTTCAGGTAGACATCACACACTGGTGCCAATAATGTATCCTTCCAAGAAAGGTTTAACTAAAAGTGACTAGATGTAGGCTGGAGGACTCTAGTTTTGAGAGTGGATTCAGAAATTACTCTCAGAAGACATTTTAAGACAAGGAACCCATGTCTGATGGTAAGAGGGTATAGAAAAAACAAAAAAGATCATTTAGCAGATTGATTAAAAGTTGTATGTTGTGTATTGGTTTTCTGTTCTCATCACAAAATATTCTTTTAGATCAAAATGTTAGTCTAATTTCTTCTACAGATTCTTGTATAAGAACCCAATGAAGCATAAACCTATACTCATAACAACATTGACTTTATTAATCCACTGAGCAGCATTGCATTCTATCAAAATCATACATGATTAAAAGAAAGTACACTTTCAACATAGTGCAATGCTATGCATGAAACAAAATGTTCTCCTAGTAAAAATATGCACACAAATTGAAAGCATCATGCACCCGATTTTTCTTTTCTGGTGGCAGAGCATGCTTTGCCTTATGAGATGGAAAAAAAAAATATATATATATATGTATATATATATATATATATATTTAGTCTCCATTCCCACTAGAGTTTTGCTTCAACCCATAGCAACAACACATCATCTGTCTCTCCCAAAGTGTCAGAGTGATAAAAATGCTCAAAATTATTCCTGCTCTTCAAAATAAAAATTAAATATTGCCTCCTCTAGGAACTTGTCCCCAATCTCATCTGTTCAGCTAATCTCACCCACTACTGTGTTCCCCACAGCATTTGGCTTATACATGAATTGAAAGCTTATCAATCCCTCTCTTCAATTGTATTTGGTTTATCCATGTTGGTCTTTCTCACTTTATGGGAGTCTTTAGAGTTTCAAATGGAAATATTTAGTGCTGTGTCCTGCACTAATCCTTAATTCAGTCTCTTGGTCAGTTTTTACAATGAGGAAATGCTATTGCAATTAAATATTTGGAATCTGATGTCTCTGGATAAGACTGACCACTGAATCTACACTTTCTTAGCTGTGTAAGCTTAAGCAAAAGATTGCACTTTTTTTTTCTGTTTTCTTCACTCTAAAATGGGGAAAAAATGGACATATACTTATTTGAATTGGTATGAGTTTAAGGGGAGATAATAAATGAATAAAACTTATAGAGTTGTGGTCCATAAGCATCTCCAATTTTTACTGCATGTTTGATGAACACATATAATGACTAGAAAATTGGATTTTAATGTGTCTCCTGTTCACCCTTTAAGGCTAATCTCAAGACCCACTTTATTTAAAAATTTCCTCAGGGCTGCCATTATACAATTCTTGTATTTTTCTGAGATCCTCTAAGCTATATACCATAAGCTATGAGTCTAGGATTTGGTTATGAAGTGCTTTGTCCCATTCTCTGACACTTGTTGCTCTAGTATTGTGTCACAGGTTTGTGACTATTGGTACATGCATACCCCAAAGAAGCTGAGTTGAGGATCATGCAAGGCAAACCTAATTGCTTCTTGGCAAATGAGCAGCAAAAAAAGAAAATAGGGTTTTTGACTCTTTCAAAGTTCCTCCTCTTTCCTCTAAGTGTTATAATGCTCATAACTTAAAGTCACCATATTTTTCATCTGCAAAGATGATTGGTATTTTTGCTGATCAACAATGAGATGAAACAATCCATTCTCCTACTTTTTTTAAAGAAAGTATATATGATATAATACCTGTGTTTGAAAGGATTTGCAATCCAAATTTTACCTCATAACTGGTTTACTCTGAGAGAAGGTCTCTTATCAATTAACCCGGTTCATTACCTTTTGAATTTTAATTGGTAGAATGTTTTTGTTAGATGACACTCATAGTACAATATATAAATCCCGCTTTTTGAACTTTAGAGTCATGCATCCTATGAGGTCAATCCTCCATGACATGTTCAATTTCAGGTATTTGGAGAGTCATTAAGTTCTCTTTAAGTTTTCTTATCACCAAGCTGTAGAAAATGAATAAATGTATATTATGAGTACAATCCTGACTACCTTTCTTTGCATATGCAGTGATAAATTAAAAATATGAAACTATTGCACTATAAGAGAATATCATATTCACTATAATGTATCCATGAGAGTACAACTTAGAATAGTTATCTGTCATTGTTTGGGGCAACCTATTTTAATTAATTAAGACTAAATAAATTTTAATTAATGAAGAATAAGCACATTTGTCCTTTTCCTTTTTTGCTCCTTTGGTTTGGCACCTTAGTCTTTTAGGTGTCCCATGTTGTGTCTTATAATCAAAATTCTACATTGTTTTGCTCACTTTATTGCTCTATGTGCACTAACAATTTCAAAAAGTTGGGGCCTAAAATAGCAAAGGTTTAATTAGGTCACAGTTTTTGAGTTGACTATGTAATTAGTCTTGGCAGATCTCTGCTGTCCCTTTTTCTATGGTTGGGGACCCGGGATTAAACTCATGGGCACTGGACCACTGAGCCACCTCCCAGGCCTAGAGAAAGGGTCTCACTGAGTTGCTTAGCACCTTGCTTTTGCTGAAGCTGGCTTTGAATCCACAATCGTTCCGCCTCAGCCTCCCAAAGCACTGGGATTACAGGCATACACCAAAATGCCCAGTCCTGCTAAACTTTCTCATGGGATGTGTTAGTTGGTGGTTTGCTGATGGCTGGATATCTCGTACAGCATCCCTGATGTCAAGCAATTATTTAGTTATTGACAAGGACAATAAAATCTCTGAGTCTCATGTTGACAGTAATTTTCACATGGTGCTCATGGAATTTCAAGAATAACAACCTCGGAAGCTGTGCAGCCTTTTGACGTCTGGACTTTGAAATGCCACAACATTTCTTTTGCCATATTCAATAAGGTTAGAGTAAATAGCAAGGAAAAAGAAAAAAACACCTTCCAGGGTGGAGTAATGGGTTCCACCTCTTTGATGAGAAGAGCTAAAAATCAACATATTTCTTTTGTAAAAAAAAGTTATAGTATCTAACCCTTTCATAAAGATTTTAGGTAACTAAAATGATGTTTTCAAATTTACCAAATTAAGTGTAATTATTTCAGCTTAAAATATTTTATATCTGCAAGTACACCACATACCAAGACATTTTTCCACATTATGGCAAAATTCTCCCAACCATGATGCATATTTGATTAATATTGTTAGCAAAAATATCATAAACATGCTACCAGATACCTCGTCCTACTTATTAGTTTTTATTCAGAATAAATATTCATCTACCTGTCAATCTTTCTAATTATGTTTTCACTATATTGCCACCTATTCCATATTTGTCCTATTTTCCCACAAATATTCTATAAAAATATGTCATTATCCATCCATCTATATACCCATCCATCTCCATAATCCACATTTTTTAATATAAATCTTCTTTCGATGTCTTTTTTCTGCAAACAAGTCTACTTTACCTAAGTGCTTCTTGATCTTCTTTATTATTATTATTATTGTTATTATTATTATTATTAGTGGTGGTGGTGGTGGTGGTGGTATTTCCCTTTTAAGGAAACTTCCAGATTTTGTTTTTCCTAATTTTGTCCCATGGAATTTTACATCACTGATATACTCTACTTATGTAGTATATGTATCTTTGTGATTTATTCACAAAACATTATCTAAAATTCTGTACCTTCTAAAAAAAACTAATTTTCCCATTTCTGGTAGACATTGCCCTAGCCTGCTAAGGATACTTGCCCTTCACCTGGAATGGCCACCTTCACATTCCAGCTGCTTTCCAACTTCTCTTTTGCAAGACTAGGGTCTTCCCTCCCACCTTCCATGTAGTTTAGCTTTTCATCTTTTTCCAACTGATAGAATCTTTCACAAAAGTGACCACTATCATATTCTTTGTTTAACTGTAGACATCTTTTTGTTCTTAACCTATTTGAATTCAATTTGCTGTCTTACTTTGCTAATATTTCCTTCTTGAAACTTATCTCCCTTGTCTCATAGGAGAGCAGTGTTTCCAAGGTAACCTGCCTCACTCTTTCCTCCATGAAATGTTCGTTGTTCTTATTGTTGTTGTTTTGCTTTTTTCTTTACATTTTGGAGTTCCATGTAGACTTTTTATGCTATGCTTTGTCATTTCATCCCATCTTTTTAACGACCACCTCTGTGGTGACGAGGCAGCTCTATCTCCCTCTAGCTGTCCCACAAATACTTCAAACCCTGGCTTCTCACCTGTACTGCTGGTGCTCACCTACCCTTTCTATTTGAATAAATGCATAATTTTTAATAATGTTCTCTCAGTTCCCATAACTTGATCAATCTTTTGTAATAGGTAAAATAAAATTATATTGCTTTCTTTTGATACTCACTCTGCATCATCTGGCTCAAAATTCCAACAGCAATCCATTACTGGAGGTTTTTGTCTTCAATGCAAGTATCTCCTAGAATATCATCTCTACTGTAGTCAGAGTAATTTGTAAATATGAAAATTGGTCATGTGATCATTTTATTTAAAAATATTTAATGTTATTCCTGTATTCACAATAAAATACAAATATTTAGTGTTTATATATGATGCCTTAAGAATTAACTGATGTCTAATGACAATTTATTACTTAAACTACCTTACACGTCGAACATCGTTTGTTGGTGAACTGATGTCTGGAAGAATTATAACATGGATAATTTTTATAGGATGAATTCAGTTGCTACATTCAACTTTTTCCAACTTTTAATTTACACAGAGACTACTCAGTTCATTGAAATTTCATAGCAACACTGTCTTCTTTCTGTGTATTTCATTTCATCTTTTTATTTTTGCCTTGAAATCAATTTTAATAAATCCAACTGTCTTTTCATGAAGGTTGAATCTAAGCTTCAGTGATTTGGTTTTCTTCATGACATTGTAGAGAAAGGACGTCTCAAAATTAAAGACTAGTCTTTAGTTGCTTTTATTTTAATTTTTATATTTTATTTTTGGCAAATTTTCACAGTTCCTCTTATGTATATGTCCCTTTGATAGTTCTTCTCTTCAGGTCATTCATATATCTATTAAACACAGAAAATTTAAAGTGGGGGCTACAAGGACTCTGGATGCAGTTCTATAAGGTTGCCTCCTAAAAGTGTGCTTTTTGTAATCTGCTATTAAGTGTTAGTGTGCCTCAAGGTCCTTATAGGTTGGTCCATTCCAGAACCCCAGCTGGGGAGCAGGACATAGGTCTGATTACTCTTATTTCCATGTATGTTTTCTATATTTCAGCACTACTTCTCTTTAAAATGAATTTAGGCATTTTGGAACACCAAACACCTAAACAAAGACCATCAGCAGATTTCTATTCACCTACTTTGTTTTAACTCTTTTTCTGAATTCATAACATTTGCCTATACTTGTTGCCATCACCCCTGGACATCCTGGTATGAGTACAAAGACCTGGAATTTGGTCTCCACTCCTCATATTAAACTCAGTGCCATGGCTAAGGATAGTCCAAGGGAAAAGCACCTTTTCTGAAATTTGATCAATATGAGGGTGTAGCTTTTCTTAATTCACATAAAATAATCATATTTGCTTATTGGTATCCCTTAGCATCCAGTTAGGTTCTGGTATAACTGAACTACTTGTAGTTCCCACACATGCCCTGATATCTAGAGCCTTGGAGGCCTTCTATACATGATTTCTCCACCTCATGTTTTATATGTTGCTAATTTCTATAAAGCCTTCAGTGTAGGGACAATATCATTCAGGAAGTCTTAGTTTTGTTTTGTTTTTTTCCTTTTGGTACATAACAATTTCTCTTAGGGCTGTTGTAAGTGTTAATCTGTTCACACACATGGCCTTCTTAGCCACATGTTTGGATATATATTGGACACTCAATAACATAGTGCCTCATCCATTTTAAATGTCCAATAAGGTTAAATAAGCAATGATTAATTAGATGAGTAATTTGAAATGCCACAAGTTCTGCTCTAAATTCCCTAGATAAAATTTTATAGAACTTGAAAACCTGGCTCAAGTCTCAATTTTCCTTCAGCAGGGGGTCTCAAGGATTGCCTCTTTCCTCTGAAAATCCCTTGAAATGAATCTTTCCTTAGTATTAAAAAATAACTTTTCATTTCCCTTCTTATAGCACTGAATATAGTCTATTTTCTGCTTTGCAACCATTACATGTAGATTCATGATTTATTTCTACTGTATAGTTAAGTATATAGTACTTAAATTTTAAATAGGTAGCAAGTCATTTTTTCATACACACACACACAGACACACACACACACATACACACACACTTTTTTAAAAATATAAAACTACCTGGAAAGTGAAAGATTTCAGGTGGCAATCTAGAACTTTTTCTTCAATGTATATATTCTGTATTATATCTGTATATGGTACATATAGATTCATGTATGACTATATATGGATCTGTACATATATATAGGTATAGATATAATATGCAGAATTTTGATATAACCTCTGATGACTCATACTATGTTTAATCCTATTACAAGTCCTGTAAACATAATGAGAATGCACTCTTGTGATTATTTCACCTTTTATGGCAAATGGAGTTTGCAGAAGAACTGAATCATTCATCCATTGTCTTTGAGTTAACCAAATAGAGAATTATCCTGGGTGGACTGAGTCTCATGGATCAGTCCTTAAAGTGAGGAACTCCTTAATTTCTAGAGAAAGATGTCATGAACTGCTTGGCTGGGGCCTTAGTGTGGTCTCTTCGAACTAAGAACATCCTTGGCCAACAATTAAAGGAAAATGTTAGACTCAATCCTACATCTTCAAAAAAAAAATGATCTTACCAACAAGCTAAATGGGCTTAGAAGAAAAAAACTGAGACACAGATAGGATTGTAGCTCCAGTTGATGCCTAGATTTCCCCCCGAACAAAGAACCCTGAGCAATGAATTCATGTCCAGACTTGGGAAATATATATGTTGATATCATATATATATGTACATATATAAATATATATATCCTATTTGAGGTCATTTGCCACACAACAGTAGAAAATTAGCGCAGGTATTTTGAATAAAAAGCTCACTTTCTTATTGGATTTATATGTTCCCCTCTGTTTGATAGTGGCCATGTAAAACTCACTAAGCCCACTTCATAGAAGTTCTTTGTAGAAAAATACCTGTGAAGCACTACAGAGAAGGCAACGTGTGGTCTTATGTATTATGGTTGGGAGAGGAAGACTATGGCATTCACCTTAGACCAGGGGTCACAGCACCAGGGTAGATACATATTATTTCTTTTCTTTTTTAAAATAGAACCTGCTCATTCTAGTGCTCCAATAAGACTATATGCTTCTTTCTAATGACAACATATTGAGAAAGAAAGTAATCATGTGAAGTTGCTCTACCCCAAGAAGAATTAAATGGGGCACCTATATTTATCTCTTTTCTCCCCACAAAATACCTTGAAGTGACACTATGGAGAGCTCATTTTAGGCTAACTGCAGAGTGACAGTTTTCTCCTTCTGCAGGAAAAGGATAATCAGCTCCATTAATCCATTCAGACCTCCAGGGTATCATTTATTAAATTGCTCCCAATGTGCCTTATTCACTCCCAGGAAATAATTTACATACTAGGGAAATTTGATTCAGTATCAAGCATATCCCATTTTAAACAATTCTCATTTTCATTCCCTGGTAGAAGGTAATAACTTATGCAAAATATGTGCAGGCATAGATTATGCCATGCTGGGAAATTCTGTAAGTATTACTTTCAGGATGCCAATATTCCATGAAAGTATCTGTAATATAACACTCAGTGAATTTAATGAGGATTTTCATTCCCCACCTTTTTCTTGCCCTTCTCCTCCTCCTCAAAACAGAAGTAATCTTACATGAAAAGTTAGGACCTGGAAGCATAAACTCATTGACAAACAGAAGTAGAAGTCATCCAAGTGACTTCTTTATTTCATCATGTCTCCACCTTACAAATGAATCATAGTTCAAGTTGATTTGTATTAGACAAGCCACCATGTAAACAACTAATTTTATTTTTAAGACATTTGGTTCATTCCAAACTGAAGCAACACTAGCTCTCCTACTCAGGGAGAAAATGCATTTGATTTGTGTTTCATTAATAGCACCATATGTCAATAGTTAAGTTTTCACTCTTTTCTAGAACAAGGAGACTCTAATGATAACATTTATATGTAGTACCCATCAAGTGGACCGGCATTGGTCCAAGACTTTATAGACCTTTGTTTAGAATACCTTTAAACAAACCTATGGGGTAAATACTTCTACTACCACCATTTGAAGAAGTGGAAATTGACTCAGAGCAACTAAATAAAATCAAAACTGCTTACAAATTTTTTGTGGTGGATAACCTCTATGAGACTGCTTGATTTATAAATATAAATATATATATAAATATATATATATATATATATATATATATATATATATATACATATATATATTTCAGTCCTGTAGAGATGCTTACTATACTTCAAACTTCAAACTGGGTAAATGATAATATATTGAATGAAACAGCACACAGAAAACTCTTCCATTCTCAACTATTACCTGCCTTGAGTAGTTAATGAATGACATCCAATGAGAGACCAGATATGCTTCCAGCACTTCCACTAACTAGCTCTGCCTCCAGTACTTCAGTTAACTTACCTGAAAATAAGATGATGTATACAGGAATCTGTTGAGTTATGATACTCTTCTCTTTTCACCCAAGACTTATCATTTATTTATAAATGTGATATGATTTGACTAAACCCTGAAAAATGAAGCTACTACCAGGACTATTTTAAAGTGTCGAGGACTTTTTCGCACCACCAAAAATATTGCAAAATTATTACTGAGAGGCATATTTTATAAGGTAAAAGATTGGAGTAAATATTCTAATACACTGAATTTGCTTCTCAATAAACCTGCCAGATATCTAACTCCAATTATGATTCCAAAATATTTTTTATCCAGATAACAAATCACAGCTTATGCAATCAATATGCTGGCAGCAACAGATTGAACGTCCTGTTCCCCAACACAGTACTTTTCACTGACACAGCAAAAATCTTGAGATCAAATGAATAGAGACTGAACCATCTACCCCTCTTTCAAGGCTCAGGGCAGTAGTTTGTAGAATGATGTGCAGTTCACATCACTTTCCCTGCTGCAATCTGTCTTGTACTTAATTCTTAAAGTATGTAAATTGTAGGCTTATAAGAGTGAGAGTACTGTGCCCATGCAGGCAGAAAAAAAATTAAATTATTTTCTGACAGTGCAAAAATATAGCTATTGGGGTTTTAGTTGATGGACAGTTGGGAATTTAGAGTACAAATCAGACAGCCAGCCAAAGAGCAAGGTTTTCTCTTGTCATAGTGATGGTTAATATTGCTGTTCTTTTCTCCCCTTGAGTGGTAAGTTTTTGAATTTGGCATTTGAAGACAATGTTAGGCAAGGCTGCTGCACAATTACACAACCTTTAGTATTTTTAATAAAATAACAAATCGATTGCATGGATGTGATTGAATCTTTTATTCTACCAAATGTAATTAAACTGTTTGATATTTAACAATTGCTGAAAGATGATGCTGGGCCATAAGTTTCCATAGTTTGTGCAGAGGGTAGCTAGCATATAGCAACCTAGATATTTCACACAGTGAAGGTCAGCTTCTGATAGGAAAGATAGAATGCTGTGGAATATGCAGAAGCTGGTAACAGCCGCTACCTGAGCTCATAAAAACACCAGCCCTAAGTTACCAGATGGAGACTGCTACCAGGAGCAGCATCTGAAAAAGTGACCTTAGAACTACAGCAACTGTGTCTCAACCAGAAAAACTATTTTTGGTAGTTTAAAAGCTGTTTGGAGGTTTTGGTTTCTAATGGTGCTGAGAGATGGAGAAAAGATACAGAATGGGAAAGATTTTAAGAGTTCAAGTTCTGGAATTAAACAGAATGAGGACCAAATATTGGCTCTTTCATTAACTTTTGTTGTATTGTTTGCCAAATCATACAGTAATTTTCAGGACTCAGTGTTTAAGAAAAGTGGGGAATTTACATTTTTTCCTATAAATTATTCAAAAAACGATACTTAGCAAGGCACTGGCACATTTCTTGGCACACAAAGAACAGTCACCCCCAAATAATGTGTTATTAATTCTGTGAGCTGATTTCAAAAATCTTAGAAGAAGATGAACAAGTGCTTCATGATGAAGAAACAGCTACTATTGGGGTGGAATGGAGATGGGGGACCCATCTTCCGTATACTCAGTGAAGGATGAGAGGCAGGAGGAGACAGTTCCATTTAAAAGGAATTGGAAAGTCCATGCTTTTGATTTGAATTCACCTTCCTAGGGCAAGATGTTTTAAAAGTAATATTACAGAACCAAATATAATTGAGGAATAAAAAATGAGATTCTCATTTATAAAGTTTGCATTGTAAATAATTGACTTAAGTTTGGCAATTAATTGTTAGTGATTTTCTAATTATCTAACTTCCCTTTTTAAAAGTTATCCTTTTGAATGAAAGCTTTTACTCTGTATGTCCTCTGTGTTTTAGCTAGAACTAGACTGAAAACAGTAAGCTGGTTATAAAAACTTGTTGAAATTAAATAAATGATGGAATTATAGAAGCTAGGGGTTTTGAATATCATACCTTAGGAAAGGCATGTTTACTACTCTTAGTATTAGAAAAGATGGTGTTTTACTTAGCTTCCTCCACACTGTGACCAACATACCCAACAAGAACAATTTAGAGGAGGGAGAATTTATTTGGGGCTCATGAATTCAGAGATCTCAATCCAAATGAGACAGAATATCATGGGATAAGGGTGTGATTAAGGGGAGCTGCTCAACTCAGCAAGAAATCAGAGGGGGAGAGAGAGAGGGAGCAGTGGTAGAGAAAAGGCCTTGGGAAAAACATCACTTCCGGTGCATTCTTAGAAGTGTTATTCAGGAAATACCTTGTATCTAAACTATAACATTCCATTCTGACCCCCCAAAACTCATGTTCACCTCACAATTTAAAATGCACTTAGCTCACCTCCAAGAGTAACATAGTCTTAACAATTCCAGCATTGCCCGAAGGTCTAGTCCAATTCCAGTCTGGGTAAACAACTTCTTAGGCCACCTACGAAAGCAGAGTACCCCCATGATCTCTTTTCAGATAGGATTTTCCTTCTATATCCTTAAGGCTGCAATGGGTGTGGTCTTTCATTTTTTCTAAGATGCTTTTACGTCATCTTCCCTATTGTCTCCAGCAAAATAGTTAGCATCTCTTTAGGAACTAAAATCTCTTCAAAAAGTACAATTCCTTGACACCAGCTTTACAAGTAGTTTTCTGGCCAATCAACAGCTTTTTAAAAATCTTTATCTCTGTCCTTTGCTCCTAATTCTCACAATAAATCTGGGCAAAGATGGTAGCAATACCCATGCCACTGACTGAATGTTGTGCTATCTTAAAATATTTTCTGCCAGATTCATCAGTCCATCACTTTTATGTTCAGTCTCACACAAAGTCTTAGGACATGGACCCAATGTAGCCCGGTCTTTGCCAGAATATGACATGAGTGATAGTTAGTCCAATTCCCAATAGCATCCTCAATTCCTTCTGAAACTTCATGGGCATGGTCTACATTTCTATCAGCATTCTGGTCTTCTGAACCTCAACCAAAATCACCCATTAAGTTGTGCTTACAACATTGTAAAGACTTTTCAGTTTGCATCTCTAAACTGTTCAAAATCCCTCCCACAAAACAGCTTCAAAAGTTTCCAAAACAACTGGGTCTGCAATCGCCCCACTTCTCAGTATCAATTTCTGTTTCAGTCAGTTTTTGCATTGATGTAACCAAAATTCCCAAGAGGAATAAATTAAAGGAGAAAGAGTTGATTTGGGGTTCATGATTTCAGAGGTCTCAGTTCACAGATGCCCTACTCTATTGCTCTGAACCCAAGATAAGTCAGCACATGATAATGGAAGGGCATGTTGAAGAAGTTGCTCACCTCATGGTGGGATCAGAACGCAGAGGGAGAAAAGGGGAAAGGGACTTCAGAAAAGATGCACCCTTCCAGGTCATTTCCCCAGTGACCCACTTCCTCCTGCCTACACTTAACCCTGAGTCACTCCCCGCTCCAAGCTAAGATGAACTGATAAGGTTACAGCTCTCATAATCTACTCATTTAACCTCTAAAATTCCTTAACTAATAGTAGGTTTTGTCGCACACCTCATATTCAATTCTAGCAGATAATATAGTTGTAATTCCAAAAATCTGAAGAAAAAGAAGTTAATTTTTTAAAATATTTGGGTAACTGCTATATTTAAAACTTTATGAGTGTATGCTCAAGAATAAAAATATCTTAAAAAAAACTGTTGGAGAACAGGAGTAGTAATTATAATTAATGTCACATTTTAAAACATTCTAATAAAAGCACTTTATTATTTTGAAGATGCTATGGCCATGATATTTTGCAGTGGTATGAACTTTGAATTAAAATTATTTTTGAAAAACTTGATATTTAATAGGGTATAAACCCAGGTAGATGAGTTTTGCTTAAAGTGCTAAATATATTTATTCAGTGAATGTTGTCTAGAATGCAAGATTTTCTTTTTTGTTCTAGAGATTGAACCCAGGAGTACTTAACCACTGGGTCACATTCCCAAACCCCCATTTTAAAAATATTTTTAGTTTGAGAAAGGGTCCCACTGAGTTGCTGAGGTGGGCTTTGAACTTGTGATCCTCCTGCCTCAGTCTTTCAAGCCCTGCTGGAATTATAGGCGTGCACCACAGTGCCTGGCCTGAATGCAAATACCTTTAAAGTGAATAACATTTTACCACCTCTTACTATGACAAATAAAAAATTATTCCCATGGAAGTATTTTAGAAGAAAGATGCATAAAATGAAAAAAAAATTAGTTTTAGTTGTGCTTAAGAGTGTGGTCATCATGGGAAGATATTAATATATTTCTAGGATTTTCGTAGAATAGTTTCTGAACGTGGGGTTCATTCTCACATGTTTTAAAAATCAGTCATATTAGTCATCATTTGTTGTCTCTGATTGTTCTCCATTTTACTACCTTTGCTGAACCAGAGTTACTAGGATTTATTAGGGTGCTCTGGCATACTTATTTCTATGATATATAAATGTAAATCTCTTTCAACTCTTCAAAATACTGCCAGGTTTTACCAAAGCTTTAGTTTAACCAGCCACAGTGTAGAAAAATATTTACATGTCAGGAACAACTGAGTCATAAGTCCTAATTATAATATATGAGAGTCCAGTGGTAGAGGAGTCTCCCAGATGGTCACTTCATTTCCAATGACTGTGAAAGAAGAGGCAAAAGCATCATGCAAATCCTAATCAAAGATCTGCTTATTTTCATCCAGAGGTGACAGACACTTACTTAACATTATTTCCTAGTATAAATTCAGCTCCACCTCATCATGAAACATCCTTAAACCGTGGATTATTCGAACTTGAACAGCATCCGTGGCGGACACTAAATACTAGTCAAAATCTGAACTGAATTTAAAAATCTAAGTAACTAAGGAATGCAGTCTCATATCAGCCCAGTTTACACTTCTTAATAAAACAACAAACATATCACTTTGAAACCTTTGCATTTAGATGTAAAATGAATATGCTATTTTTAAAATGGAGTGGTCCTAAGTTTTTGTTTTATAAAAGACTACAGGATAAATACTGTTATATTTTCCAAAAGAAAATCTTTCAAAAAAATTGACATTGACCATTCCAAAAATTTTAAAATGCCCATAAGCTCCAAATATTCACTTTGTGGATATTAAAATAAATGAATTAATGGACATTAATAAATTTTTTAAGAAATCACTTAACTGGGTTATCCATTACACTAATAATTCATAGCATAATTAATTATTCAGTAAATCACAGAATGAAAATTATATGTGTAATAAAATGAATGTGACATGAATATACTTACATACCTATGTACTGAGGAAATGAGTTATAAGGAATATGTTTCAGATTTTGTTTTATTGGGAGAATTAATGGGTTTATTAATTTTTCTTTTTAAAATTTTCTTAATCTTGTTACTTCTATAGTGAAAAATGACACTTAGAACCTAACATAGAAATGACTCCAAGGGAAAAAAATAAAGCTATTAAAATTGCAGTGGTTTGGTTTAGAATACTTTATTAATGGAATTTATAGTACAAAAGGAGTAATTCTATGATACTGTTTCAAATGTGATTGTTTTAATATTTCGCTGTTAGTGGTTACCTGAGACTGAGTGAGTTATAAAGTAAAGAAATGTAATTTCCTTGTTCTGGAGACTGGGAAGTCCAAGAAAAAGGCACCAAGATTCAGGTTTGGTGTCTGAAGGAGGCCTGGTCTCCATTTCCAAGGTGGTGTCTTGAACACTGTCCTAAGAGGTAAGCAGCACTCTCCTTCACAAGGCAGCAGTAAGAGCAGCAGGGCAAAGGTCTCATGGCCAAATCCCCTTATAGCAATCTTATCTCTTAATTGCGTTTCAGTGGCAACTGAGTTTCCAGCACATGCCTTTTGGGGGATACATTTGGATCACAGCAATGGCAACTTTATCATCCATGCTATTAAAAAATGGTGAGGTGTTGGGGCAAATCGCAGAGCCCATTTCCTCTTCAGAAAGAAAATATGGGCTCTCTAATCTAGATAGTCCTGGAGGCACTATAGAATGTTATCCTGAAATCTCTTCAGAGTTATAATATTTTACAAGATTATGATAACTTTGGAGTTTAGATTTTTTTCTTACATCAATTTCACTAAATAGCCCTGATAAATACAATAGGAATTTGTATTGTCTAAATGGATATTATTTATCTTAGTAAAGATTTGGATAGATTTTTTTTTTCTTTTTAAGCAAAGAGTTTCAAAATTAAAGAGAGTATTATGTCTTCACTTTGGAGAACATTTACTGAATGAAGAATTCATGTTTTTCACTAAGAAACTGTCACAGCTATTTACAAAAATGTACCCTCCTTGTAGATTCAATTGTTAACAAAATTAACAAGACAAATACATTTTGTGCTTCACCAGTCTTTCTAAATCATCTGTTCAAATTAACAATGAGAATTGAATGAAAGGATGAATGACTACAAGCTAAAAATAAAATTTTAAACAGCAAAAAAGCATGAGTTTCTGTTGCAAAATCATCCTTTTATGTATACATAAACAATTTTATGCAAATATTTCTACAATATTTTTTTTTCAAAACAGCTTCTTCATTTACCTTCACATATGGTAAATGACATCTGCTTTTGTTAGTATGTGCAAAACATATGTGGATACTTAGAGATGGATCTAATTCCCATAAATATCAGTGCTTAGTCTTCACAATGTATTCAAACACATACTGCATTTGCTCAACAGTAATACTTGCTTAGTGACTCTTCATAGTAATATGGGGCAACTTCACTATTTTAGGAAAATAAATTGAAGCAGAATTTCAAGGAATTTAAGTCTGAAGCTAATATGATAAAGGTAAAAATAGATTAATGTCCAAAATACAACTGAGCCCCTGACTCCTATGGCATTACAAAGTCATCAGATTCAATAAAAAAAAAAAGAATCACCATTTAAATTTGAATTTCAGGTAAAAAATATTTGCAAGACTTGAATGGAACATATTCATGCAAAAGAGCATTCATTATTTATCTAAAAATTCAAATACCTGGGCAAACTGAAGTTTATCTGGTAACCCTGAGCACACATAGGAAATATTGATCCCTCTGACAATCTACAGAATATTGTATTCCTGAGCCACATTTTGGATCTGATTCTAGAGAATGATTACATTTTAGAGCAACTAAATTACTTCATTAACATTTATGAAAAATAAACCATCCCTAAAGATGTATTTGGACTGCTTAAATTGATATTAAAAATAAGTTGCTTTATGTATTCATCTCCTCTTCAAAAATTTATTATTGTTACTCCTCAAAAAAATTCTAATCACTATGGAACAGATTATATTCAGTTGAGTTTTTAATACCAAAAAGGATAAAATATGTTGATAATAATGATTTTTTTAAAATAAACAAAATTCTGTATTTATTATTGCCCCTTGCATTTAAGAACTGCTATATTCCAAGATGTATGTCATATCAAGAACAAAAGTGCTTTCAAATAGTTATGTATTCATTTTCTATTACATGAATAAAACATCTTAGAGAATCCACAAATACTTTATATTCTGTTTGAACATTCAGTTGTTAAGCAGGCATTGCTTTATCTTTGAGTTTAAAGATTTAATATGATAATTTTATATCTTATATTTGCAAATTTGAAAAAAAAAAAAACCAACTTTTTAAAAACTGTTTTTCTCTGGGTCATTATTGAGTTTTGTAAGTCTGTAACTGTGCTCATGAAAAGAGAATGTCAATTCACTGTTTTGCTCAGTTATATGTAATTTTGTAAGAGTTGTTATTACTTATAAAGTAAAATCAAGGTAATTGTTTTAGTTAGCGTTTGTGTAGCTGTGGTAAAAAAAAAAAAAAAAAAAAAAATACCAGAAGAATAATAATTAGAGAAGGGAAAGTTTATTTGGGACTCACGGTTTCCGAGGTCTCAGTTCATAGATGACTGACTCCATTGCTCTGGGTCCAAGGTATCATGGAGGAAGGGTTCAGTTGAGGAAAGGTGCTCAGCGAATAGTCCTCGGGAAACAGAGAGGGGGAGAGGAAAAGGGGCCCCAGGGAGAACAACCTTCCCAGGTCATGCCTCTAATGACACACCTCCTCAGTCATATTCCACCTACCTCCAGTAACTACTCAGCTCATTCAGACTAGGATGGGTTGTTAGATTACAGCTCTCATAGTACAATCATTTCACCTCTGAAAATTCCTGCTTTAACAGGAACTTTTGAAGGGCACATCATATCCAAACCATAACAGTTAGCTAATGGAAACACAAACCATTAATTTGATTCTCCATTTAGAATCAGCTGTGTGGCACTGTTATGAGTATGAGCATTAAAGCTTGATTACCTGAGTTCAGATCCTCTATATAATTAACTAGATTGGCAATATTGAAAAAATTAGGTCAAATTTCACCACCATTTCTTAATATGTAAAATGGCAATAATAATACTTTCATCTTCTATGCTTATGTTATGATTTAAATGAGTGAATTCTTGAAAAGTGTTTAAAATAATAAACAGCAAATGCTCAAATATTCAAGGGCTACTCTTTTCATATATTAGTTAAATAACTAGTTTCTAGGTCATTATCATAGTTTAAAATATTTTACAATTAGTTGCAACTAACTACTATAAAAATTGTGTTAGCTGACTTAATTAGGCATGATTATACCACAATATCATAAAAAACATATGCTTACTGATTTTGAAACTCAAAAGTGTAACAATATCCATAAATCAATGCATAACATTTTGAAGAGTTGTCAAAGTGTATGAATTCAAATATAAGTTGAAACTGAATGCATGTATTGGTGCAGCATAGACAATTCTTGTTTAAAAGCATCTCCCATGTTACCTTGAACTTAAACATTCAATAGAAATGAGACCAGCATTGTGGATTCAAGAAATGTAATTGTTCTGGATGAAATCCAAATTTTGGTAATAAAACAGATCTTTGATGTTTTTAGGTAATGATCTCACAATAAAACTTCACATCATAACATAAAATGATGTTATATAGTTAACTTTTATGGAGTTATAGCGGTCCTCTGTTTCTTAAACCACATCAAAATTGTATCAGCAAATTATATGAATTGTATCAGTGTCAAATTATATGAATTGTACCAGTGTCAAATTATATGAAATCCAATCACACTATGTTACCATGATTGTAAAATTCTTGATGTATATAAGCTTCTCATACTTCTGTGTGTGTGTGTGTGTATATATATATATATATATATATATATATATATATATATTTGAGTTTCTTAAGTGTAGGCAGGAAGACAAAAATTTTAGGTGTTTCTACATAGACATTAATATATTAATGTGTATGCTAAATATTTGCACAATATAGTGTTTCTTCATTTTTTTACTATTATTTTTGTTTTCATTTCCTTGCAGAAGATTGTGGGGAATTTATTTTTTACATTCAGAAAGGTTCCCTGAGCTTCCAAATGATAAGGACATTACTGCTAATCAGATATTTCCACAAAATAATCATAAAGTCACTGCCATTAAGGAAAACGAGATACATTAAGCTATTGGCAGTTATTACCCTCACCCAATCCATCTGTGATATTATCAGGAACTTCATAAATCACCAGGAATTGTTAGGCATGAACTCTCCTCTAAGGGACTGTGAGGTCTTACTTCATCCCTTCTTATGTTCATCATTTTGAAATTTAATCAGAATTCCAGGTAACTGACATAATCCCACTCCAACCATGGTGAGACTCCACTGGCCATATACAAATATATATACCAAAACTATATCAAATTTCCACCTCCTCCAGCCATACTCTATCACTTCATTATCACTCAGATAATCCCTATCAGTATATTAATTCGCTGATTATTTTAAGACTCTTACAACCCAATCATTTCTCTTCTGAAACTTCTTGAATTTTGTTAAATGTGAGTTTCTGGGGAAACCACATCTAAAAAATAACAGTCCCTGTCCTCAGCTACTGTATGTTCTGTACTATGCCCTGGAGACGCAGGGAGTATCACAATACCTTCAACTATACTACAGAGCAATAGTAAGAAAAACAGCATGGTATTGGCACCAAAATAGACAGATAGATCAATGGTACAGAATAGAGGACACAGAGACAAACCCACATAAATACATGTATCTCACACTTGACAAAGGAGCCAAAAACATACAATGGAGAAAAGACAGCCTCTTCAACAAATGGTGCTGGGAAAATTGGAAATCCATATGCAGCAAAATGAAACTAAACCCATATCTCTCACCCTGTACAAAACTCAATTTAAAGTGGATCAAGGACCTAGAAATTAGACCAGAGACTCTGCACCTAATAGAAGAGAAAATAGGTCCAAATCTTCATCACGTTGGCCTAGGACCAGATTTCCTTAACATGACTCCCAAAACGCAAGAAATAAAAGCAGGAATCAATGATTGGGATAGAATCAAACTAAAAAGCTTTTTCTCAGCAAAGGAAACAATCAACAATGTGAAGAGAGAGCCTACAGAGTGGGAGAAAATCTTTGCCACACACACTTCAGATAGAGCACTAATCTCCAGAATCTACAAAGTGCTCAAAAATCTTTACACCAAGAATACTAATAACCCAATCAATAAATGGGCCAAGGAAATGAACAGACACTTTACAGAGGAAGATCTACAAGCAGTCAACAGATTTATGAAAAAATGTTCAACATCCCTTGTTATAAGAGAAATGCAAATCAAAATCACCTTAAGATTTCATCTTACCCCAACTAGAATGTCTTTTATTAAGAATACAGGCAACAACAGGTGTTGGCGAGGATGTGGGGAAAAGGGTACACTCATACATTGCTGGTGGGAGTGCAAGTTGGTGCAAACACTCTGGAAAGCAGTGTGGAGGTTCCTTAGAAAACTTGGAATGGATCCACCATTTGACCCAGCTGTCCCACTCCTTGGTCTTTACCCAAAGAACTTAAAATCAGATTACTACAGTGATGCAGCCACATCAATGTTCATAGCTGCTCAATTCACAATAGCTAGATTGTGGAATCAACCTAGATGTCCTTCAATAGATGAATGGATAAAGAAACTGTGGTATATATACACAATGGAATATTACTCAGCCATAAAGAAGAATAAAATTATGCATTTGTAGGTAAATGGATGATGTTGGAGATATTATGCTAAGTGAGATTAGCCAATCCCAAAAATCCAAAGGCCGAATGGTCTCTCTGATATGTGCATGATGATGCATAATGGGTGGAATGATGGCAAGAATGGAGAAAGGATAGAGAGCATAGAGGGAAGGGAGGGGTGGGATTGAGGTTGGGGGGTAAGAATAATAACAGTATGTGTGACAGACATCATTGCCCTGTGCACATGTATGAATGCATAGATGGGGTGACTCTACTTTGTGTACAACCAGAAAAACAATGGCTGTACTCCATTTTTGTTCAATGAATCAAAAAATTATATAAATAAATAAATAAATAAATAAATAAATAAATAAATAAATAAAATAAAACCCTTTGTTTGACATAGTCCTTCCCACACCCTTCCTGAACATTGTAAAACCATTTAATTTTACCATCAAACTCTACCCATCTGTGATCAGTAAAGGTCTCCATATCCTTAATTTTTCCTGTATAAGTTTTGTTGTCCTCTTTACAACTGATTGCATGTGACCTTCTGAGGATAACTTCTGTCTAAATTCTCCTTAAACGGAGTGCTTTTTTAAAATTAAGCTATCATTATTATTCTCTTTTTTGTTCCTCCTATAATGCTTCAAGTTTTTTGTTGTTTTTATTTATTTATTTTTTTGCCTCCTGCAAGTCACATTTCTTTCCTCTTTCAAAAGCTCAGCAGTCATTGATATGCATTCCTGCAGATACAGTGCCACCTAACTGATCTCCCTACTATTACCTCATGCTCTCTCCTTATTTATCCCATTATTGATCAATTGCTGAATCTTATTTTCCTTTTCAGCTCTTCAAGAATCAACCGAGTGATTCATGAAAATACATTACCCAGGCATCTGACTCATCAAATATATACTCATCTCAGCTCCTTTACTCTGCTTCCATTTTTCTTTCATTCCCTCTCATAGTCACACACTGGAATTTTTTTTTTTTTTTTTTTTTTTTTTTTATGTTCAATGACTCTGCCATGCTCAGAGCTTGCTTTCTAACCAACATCAAAACTCTACCCCTCTGCTTTCCATTTTGTTTATCTTACTGCAAGTGTGGTAGTTTCTTTGCCAGACTAAAACTTCAAACTTCTGACGCACGAGGGTTTTGTTACCATTTCTGTTGTGCTTTGTACTTCTATTCTTAATGGAAAGAAAGGTTGTTTGTTCAAAAACAATTTAACCCAAAAATTTACCTTATAAAAGTTGATGAAGAAAAAGCACATATTTTGGTGAACAATTTCATCTGAAAATCAAGAAAACAAATCTCAAATGGGCAACTCTAACAGGCATGCCAGGTTTGTCTCCAATAAATTCTTTTATAAATTTCAGATTACTAATTTGAATCCTTAAGTTTCTCCTCCCATACTTCCTTCAATCTTCCTTCATGGTGACCTTGCCTCAAAACTCATTTTAGAAATGGGTCTGATCAAATATGATGCCTCATTATAATCCCCAACTGAACAGTTATATTTACAGTTGGTCTCATAGTCTTTATGTAATTTTCCATGTTAAATTATTCTTTGTATAAACGTGTAACAATGAATCCTACCATTGCATGCAATTATAATGCAACAATAGAAAATATGGAAAAAAGTACAATATAAAAACTAAAATTATTCTGTTATCAGTTATTATCAAAGGCCATTTCTTTGATAGCACCCCTGGAATTTCCTCTTTTTTACTACTTAAATTATAGTTCAGTTGCTACCAGAAGCAAACAAACATAAGTTTTAGATTGGTCTTTCATCCCATTCTTTTCTTCCATGTACTAGTGGGGAAAAAAAAAGTTTTCTCGTGAAAAAAGTGCTGAGAAGTGCTCCCCTGCCAATAACATTTGAAGTCCCTTAATCCAGTTTCCAAAATACCCTTCAGAATTCTTGTCAAGGTCACAGAGAATATATCCATTGCCAAAATCAATGGAAGTTGCTTTGTCTTCATTTTCAGCCACTGCTCAGCAGTATTTAGTATAATCTCCTTTAAATATTCCTGGTATTTTTCATTAGATGCTACTTCTCTGTATTCTTTAATAGTCTCTGTTACTGAGTAGACTTTAAATTCTGAACCACTCCAGGAAGCCTCTCTGGTTCCCTGCCTATTTTTATTGTTCTCCTCTATCTATCTGCATTCTTGCCCAAGATCATTTCATCTACACTTAACTTCCACTTTGGTACTTATGACTTTCAAATGTATATCTGTAGCTCTAATGTCTCCTTGTAATCCATCTGTACAGATGACATTCACTGTGCAATGGTAATACTCAGACATCTAAGTCATCACAAAATACTCATGTGAACAATTCATGACTTTTTCTACTTTACTTAACCTTCAATCAGTTTTGACCATTTCACCCACATGCCCTGGCAAAGTTCTGGGTTCCTCTTTCTTTCTCACTCTGAATGCTTCTCCTCTAACAAGGACCTTGCTTGTCAAGTGGTGTATTACACATAGCAGTTATTAAGTAAATATTGTCAAATAGGAGTCCCCAAGGTATACTTGATGCTATTTTTCCCCTAAGAAATAAAAGAAATGAAGAGAAATGAAGGAATTGAGAATCTTTATTTTTTTATTGATATGCATTGAGGTTTAGGAATTAAAAATGAGAAAATTTTTTAGTATTTTTTGATAACAAGGTGTCAAGAGTACATATTCAATGGTTTGGAATGTCAGTTCAGTTTTTATATAAAAAAGTCAGGATTTTCTCATCACTTTTTCTGTGATTTTTAGTATGTTGGTTTATCATTGCTGTAAGATGACCATTATCATTTCTGATATCATATCCTTAGGTTAAAATCGCCAAAGAAGAAGCAAAAAATTGATGTGGCATTGTTATTCTTTATATTATTATTATGAGAATAGCCTATTTGTTTTTGGTACCTGAGTGACACCTGTATGATAGAAGACCCTTTCACAGATGTCTACCAATTATAGTCCAGCATCTTACCCCTGTTCCCTTCCTCCTTCCCCCAATTAGATATTCCCCATGTGATCCTGTGGCATGCACTTACAAGTGCAGGAAAACAAATTCCTTTTGGTAACTCCTAAGCTCTCAGAGTTCATCTTCATCTGAGTGAACTCATAAAAAAATGTAGTTTCTCGTAATTAATAAATAAATATTTTGCATCTGTAATTCTGTTGCTTCCACCATTGCCTTGTGAGAAACATCTTCAGGCTGGTGATGCCTCTCTTCCCCACCAGTGTGATCCTTTATAATCTTAAGTGTCTTCCTCTTGGTGTTGGTGATGCCATTTGTGCTGCCACATAGTAATTTCTGGGAGTGGGATGGGAGGTGGGTAGTTTGGTCTTTCCAGGATTGACAGAAACCACTATTCTCACTTTTCTCCTCTTTATCAAGAAGAAACACTATATTCCAACACTATATGCCCCTGCCTTCTCCTTGCTTCTCAAAGATTGCATTGTATATTCACTCTATTCCCCAAAGTGGCAAAGGAATCAAGGCTGCCATAACTGATCATGATGAATCTTTCAGAACTGATGGAATTATTGCAAGGATAAATTAGAAATTGCTCTCCACAAAGTGAACATATATGTTTGATACAGGGTCCATCCAAGGAGGATTGCTAAATTTAGTAAATAAGAATACAGGTTTCCAATTGTTTTGGTTTAGATATGAGATATCCACCAAAAGCACATGTGTTAGACAATGCAAGAAGGCTTAGGGGAGAAATGATTGGGTTATGAGAGCTTTAATCCAAATAGTAAAAGAACCTGCTGATAGAAATTGACTAGGTGGTAACTGTAGGCAGGTAGGGTATGGATATAGAAGATGGATCACTGGAGATGTGACTTTGGGGTATATATATTTGTCTCTAGTGTGCAGGGCTTGCTCTGCTTCCTGCTTGTCATGTCCTTAGCTGCTTTCATCACTCATGTCCTTCAGTGCTGGTGCCTTGCCTCACCTACGGCCCAGAACAATGGAATTGGCCACTTATGCACTGAGACCTCAAAAACCATGAGTGCCAATTAAACTTTCCTCCTCTAAAATTGTTCTTGTCAGGTCTTTTGGTTACAGCAGCTAATAAGAGGACTAAAACACCAGTCAAATTTGAATATAAGATTGATGTCAATATTTTTGGCATATGTGTGTATGAGAGTTTAGCATAAGTATATCATATATACTGGTACTAAAAATGAGCAGAGTATTATTCATTATTCATTTTTTATTTTTGAATTGCAAATTTAATTTAATTTTCTGCATTTTTATCTGAGAACCCTATATTTAAACAAACTGTGCAGAAACAAATAATCGTTATTCTGGAATCACAAATGGTCTTTCAGGGTCCTCTCATTCCTTGAAATATTTGTCACCCAATTAGGCTGAAGTCTTTACCCTGACCCTGGAGTCTTCAAGAGGAAGTTCAAGTCTTCCTCTTTGGTGTTTTTCTCTAATATTCCTTTTCTTTCTACCCTTCTGTAGAAAGTCATTTTCTTTTCCATTATCAGTGATTAGATGTTTAGAAAAACATGTAGAACCAGAAAAGATGGAATTCACTTTACACTGGGTTGCACTGTTGTCTATGTGACCATGGCTATGCCACTGAATAGAATGTGTGACTTGACGTGAGATTAAAATAGTTGAAAATACTTCTAGAAGATACCATGGGAGGATATTATATTACCATTACACAGGAAATAAGTGCTTTGGAAACTTTTATTCTGAATCTTTCTAATCAAGGAACTTCATTTTGGTAAGGTTTTAGTGTTCTACTTCACCTACAAAATGTATCTAGAAACATCTTGGAAAACAATAATGTTAATTTTTGTCATAGAGAGTATCAGACCTATGGTAGGTTCTGGGTTGCCACACAATCAGCCAGTTCATCAACTCTGGTAATACAAAGTTCAGACAGTTGGTTGCTCCAGCTCTGTGCTGCATATCCCATCACCCACTTTCCAAGGACTCTGCTGCCATTTAAAAATTACCAGGTGTATCCTGTGACCAAATTCATCCTATAGGACTTCCAAAAAAGAACAACCCCAAAAGTTTGCAAATGTCTCTAACCATGTGAAAAGCTTTCAAGAACCAATTAACATTTTAGGTAGCTATCTTCTCAGAGAAGGTATTGTCAACATATACATGCAACACGTCACACATACAGCTGTCACACATAGAGCTATTTGGCGGGTATTGTTACCAAACCAATGTAATGGTAAATATGATCAGCCTCCAAGGCTTGCCACCTCTAGAAGTTTATCACTAAGCTTCCTAATTTTTAAAGAAAAATTCAAACATTAACAGAAGATGAAGTTGAGACAGACAATTTTCCTCCCCAGCCATGAAAAACTGATTTAAAATTCATGTGTTTAGGTTCAAAAAGGAAATTTTGAGAAACAATAATCACTAAAAGGAAAGTATAGCTTGCTTTGCATATAGTAGTGTTAAGTCTTTATAACCTGATTATTTTCTACTGGTTTTCTTATTTGATTAAAGATTATATTAAATCTTCACATAATGTTATACTATGCATGTAGTTAAAGAAAAGTCTCCATTGCCATTAAGAGAACAATATATAGTTATTTTGTCATCTGCAGCCACTTGCTTCATATCACATAAACATACTATTTCTACTCACACTTTCATATTGATATTAATAATATAAAATCCTTATTTTTTTCAAAAAGTTTAAGTGTAAGTGAATCTATTTGTAACAAATTATACACACACCAAAAAATAAAAAAAAAAGCATGCATTGATTTCAAAACCAAAGATTTTTTAAAATAAGTTAATGATGGTGGATAACACCATATTCTACCTTCATGTGATATATATTATAAAATAGAGTGAGTTCATTTTTAGAAGACATTAAACAGTGATGTTTATTTTTATTTTGTTTCTAAATACTATTTCTAAATATAATCTTTGCTTATATAAATTAGCTATTTAATTAGGGTAAAATTCTTACAAAATATGCTTTCATACTTACAAACATCATTTAAATTTAGCAGCTGCCTCCTTTACTTTTCTATTCAGAACCAATAAAATGAGTTTGCGTCACTCCTTTTCAAAAAATGTGAAAACTCAAAGCATTAGTTTGCAGTCTTGTTTATGCCTTTAACTCAAGATTACTAAAAATGACCCTTTGCCTTCATTAAAATTAGCTGTTTAAATAAATGTTCTAATTAAATTCTGACCACTGAATGCCAATTACTGGCAGATTGGGAATGAATTTATTTTTGATAATGAGGGAAATTGATCTTGCAAGTTATCTCAGGCACAGTAAGATTTCAACATTTATCTCATTTGCATCAGATGAGGAGCTGGCAAGAACACTTCATCTAGTAATTTTCTTTCCTATCCTTGAAAATTGTGTGATATTGTAATTCAGGTGTTTTAATATGTTTTCATATCTCTGTACTGTTTTAGTAGCCTGAGCATAAATTAAAATATAACTGCTTTTTTTTGCAGGGGGCACTCAACCACTGAGCCACATCCACAGTCTTACTGTGTAATTTATTTATAGACAGGGTCTCACCGAGTTGCTTGGCATCTCACATTTGCTGATAATGTCTTTGAACTCTCCACTTTCCTGCCTCAGCTTCCTGAGTCTTTGGAATTACAGGTGTGTACCACAGGGCCCAGCATAACTGTATTTCTTGACATCTTTACAACGACTCTCATAATATCTTATCTTTGGAGAGCACAATAATATTAGAGTCATTTATGGTAAATAGACTTTTTTTAAAAAAAAAAAAGAGCTTTAAAATTATCTTTAATGAATTGATATTTTCATGTGACACAAATAGAATATTTCTTTAACACAAACTTTAAAAGAATCAAAATATGGTTTCTTAAAACTAATTTTTCTCAGAAATTACTTCTGTATGTATTATGAAAGTTGTATTAAACAGTGAAAAAAATCACTGTTTCTTTTCTGCTGTTATAAATTGCTCACCTTAGAAATGATTCAAATTGAGGGAGTTTTGGAAGATAAAAAAAAAAAAAGAACAAAGAGTAGAATGGAAAATGAGATTCCAGAAAATACAGAAAACAAAATAATTTACTTGTAGAATGATATTTCAATGTAGAAATAAATTTGATACTTTTAAATTCTGTGACTAATATCTACCAGTTAAATTTTTTTCTTTATAATCTGTTAAGTTCATTGACTTGCAAGTGATTAAAACTCAAAATTATAATGTTTGAATGACCAAGTTATTTATCATTCTACATAATAAGAAGTTCTGCTGGTGAATTTATATCCCAATGACATCTGAATCCCATGTTTTTTCCAACTTTTTTTGTTCTCAGTCTTATCATTTTTTTATTTTACCTATTGCCACCTTAATTGCTTATTATCAGCTCCAATCATGACAATAATGTGCACTATAGTTCAGAGCTAAAATATGGAACACTCTTTTTGTTTATGTCTCTTTTCATTAATAATTAAAATATATGTCTTAAGCCCAGAAAATTTCCCTAACATTTCACTGATCAGAATTGTGCTATATGAGCTAGTTAATTTAATTATTGAAAATAAGGAAAGAATTATTATCCTTGTTTTAGATTAATTAAGGTTCATTTTTAATGACTGGGGTCGAGGACAATTTTCCTGGAAGTATGAAAAGAAGCACTGATACAATTAAATAAGTCAAGGGACAATTATCAGGAGAGAAAGAGAAATTGCTGTTGGACAAACAATGCCAGGCTACTTTTATTCAAGGGCAAATCATGCCATTAGTAAAAGCAAAAATAAAATGTCAAAAGTATAAATGAAAAAAAATACTACATGATGCACATTTCCCACTTGACTTCATATTGTTTAAGCATGATGTTTTAAACTTTGCTCCAACAAAGTATCTTTTATTCCCAATCAGAGTTTATCTAAGGAGGTCAATTGTCTGAGAAGTGTGACTAAACTACTTTCAAAATTCCTTGAATCTTATAAAGAAAAAGAATTAAAAAGAAAGAAAAAAAGAAGCATAAAGCATTCTTTTTTCTTTCTCTATAGCAGGGAATTTTCTCCTCAAATCTCTGTATCTCATGCCAATCCCTTCTATGCCTTTTCTTTCCAGGCTGTCATTTTATTCTACTCCCTTCCCCCTTTCCTTCTTTTTTAAAAAATTATTTGTGTCCATGGCAGTTACATGGTGCTGTCTTAGGCCTTGTTATTGGACAAAAAGCATCACTCTGGTGAACTTCTCAGAAAATAACACACCTCCAGAATCTTATTATTTCTAAGACACAAATAGACCTATATAGAGACATATAAAATAAAAGGCAGAGTACCATAGAAGTGAGTAGAAAATGGACAGGAAATCATAGATGAATCAGAGCAGTTAGTAAAAACTAATAACTCACTGAGGAAAAATAAAATAAGTACAAAATGGATAAAGTCTGCATAAATAAAGTAACTCTGAATTTGGGAAATTTTCCACATAATATTTTTATCTTTAGCACCAGAAAACACAATACTGAACTACAACTACCACTAAAAATGATGATAATAATAATAATCCTATTATTAATAATAATTAATAATGGAAACGTGAGGCAGAGAGAATTATTTCAGTAATTTATTAAATTTATGTGTTTCCTATGGTTTGACTGAGGTGTCCCCAAAAGCTGCTGTTAACAGGAGTATTCGGAGGTAAAATGATTGTATTATGAGATCTGTAACCTAATCAGTTTATCCTAGCTTGAATGGACTGACTGGTGGAAACTGTAGGCAGAAGGGGCATGGCAGGAGATGGGTCAGGGTTTTGTGGCCCAGATGGATACATCTTACCATGGCCTCCCTGGTCCCATCCCTCTTCCTCGCTTTCTCTTTGCTTCCTGGCCTTGCCATGAAGGAGGAAGGCACAGCTTTCCTCTACTGGGCTTTCCCCATGACGTGCTGCCTCACCTTGGGTATAGAGCAATGTCTGCTATCTATGGAAGGAGACCTCTGAAAGCATGAGCCCCAAATAAGCTTTTTCTACTCTCTCAAGTGGTTCTTGTAAATTCGGCGGAGTGGGTTTAGACCAAATTGCGAGCTCGCTGCAATGGAAATATAAATAATGCCAGTAAATGGCCAACCCAGACCCAGATGGAAGTGATAGGCTTTATTAGAGATTGTGCTCCCTGGCGAAATCCCAGCCCCGCAGGAGTGAAAGTGGGGGGTGGGAGAGGCAGAAGAAGTCACACATGGCTTTGGCTGCTCAGGATTTTTATACAGGGGGAAGCGGCTGGGGGTCCTGCCCAGGAAAGGTGGGCCAAGGTGGATGTCAGGGTCAGCAGGTCTCCTCCTGATTGGTCACCTCTGGCGTGCTACCTGGCCCTTTGTGCTCACAGTGAGTTGTTAGGGGTCTTTTACCTGCTTCCTCCCTTGTATCCGCTTCAGTTCGACCTGACAGTTCTCATTAGATATTTTGGTCACAACCATGCAGAAGCATACTGACAGTGTTAGACACCATGTAGGCATTACACCATTTAATCCCACAGCTATTTGGATAAACTGGTATTTTTTAAATATTTTAAAAGGAAGGAAAATTACACTTAAGGGGATAAGAAATCTTGCCAAGAATTACAGAACTTGCATCTCGGGAAATTATTACAAAGCTGATGTTTATCTTTTACATTTTTTGTTTTCACTCTTATGGTTGGAATTGAATGAATGATTGCAATTAAAATTAACTGAGTTTTTAACAGGTAAAAATGATGGGTTTCAAAGAAAACTGGACTAGAAACATTTTCCACACTTCTTATCTCACAAAGAGACCATGGCTTGATGAAATCCATTGGGATTTATTGTATGAATTGAAACAAAGAAACATTTGCTTGCAAGAACATGAAAGTTTATCCTCTCAACTGCTAAATATGGAATATTTCTCTTTAATTATTCCCTACCACAAGGTCACTCACTATCATAGAGAAAACATGATTTTTATTTAAAGGAAGACACCTAAGAATTCTCAAAGCCTAATAGAATCTAAATGCAAAACCCATTTCCTTGGAATATTTATATCTGCACAAATAAAGCTCTCTTAAACTTGAAAGCATGATTTCCATGTTTTAACAATTAATTTATTGTACAAAGTTTAAAAGAATATATGTGCCATGCATATTGGGCTACAGTGCAACACCAAAATCAACATTAAAATGGGTTAATGGAAAAAATAACAATAATAAATGAAATTTTAAGTAGTAACTACTAAAATATTGCCCTTTCTATTATTAAAGATCAATATTTAAAACAAGTGTCTTTGAGTGAGATCTGAAAGTTTGCTAATCTCCGAGCATAGTATTTCTCAAGGTTAAGATTTAGATGGAAATTATTGTGGTGAAATAATTATCATTATAAAAATTAATTAATTACTTGATATGAATAAGGCACCTAGCTTTGTAGAATGCTTTATTTCATTTACTTCTCATGATATTACTGTAAGTCGATGTTTATAGATTTTAAACAAAATTAAAATTGAGGAAGAATTGAGAAAAATCTCAGGGATTATGTATTGTGGAATGGGAATCAGATCCCAAGTCTGAATAGCTACAAAATGTAGGAACTTATCTATTCTTATCTTCCTATTTTTTAAAAATAGGATTACTCAAATTCTCATCAGATTCACCCTGCAGTTCTTGATTTTTATAAGACACCATAGATAGTGATGATCAGAGAATCTAGCCTCACAATCATCCACATGTCTGATGTCATTTCAATCTGAAAATACATTTTCTTCTTCCAAAAGCATGATTACCCTCAGATTTCTAATTCTAGTATTTTCTTTAGCAAAAGTATTTATTCTGTAATTGAAAATAATATTTCAAATACAAACATTGAAAGTTCAATTTTCAAAATAGCTGTGAGTACATTATGTGACAGGCATCACATCTTCCAATTAAAATCTCATTATCAAAACAAGTATTTGCATCTTTTTTGACAGAAAGGGCAAAATAAGACATATAGATTGTGTTGCTCAAGACGACATGCATAATTTCACATTATTTCAAAAGTAATTTTCAGGATTCACCATTTGTTAAGTTTCAGGTTAGTTTGTGAGACTTCAGTCGTGCATAAAACTACGGGGTTCCTGCCACACTCTGAGACATATGCTGTCAGTATAAAACTCATTCCACCTCTTTCAAGTCAGTCATGTTGCTTGTCCTTCACTAATAGTCCTCAAATCTTCATGTGCAGAGATGAGAGAAGGATGTAAGATGTTTTTATTCATATGCCAATACAAGTTAGAGAGCTTGTGCATCTAGAAAATGCAACCCAGTTGAGGAAAAAAGTGGAGTGGTGCATTTCTCTGCCTATTAGTCTAGCAACCATCAGGTGTATTCCTCCTGGAAAAGCCTCAGAAGCACTATTCATTGTTTTGTTTTGCTTTTAAACAATTCCAAAGGAATTGAAATTGAAAGCAATCAATTTAACTCACTTTGAAGCAAGTAAGGTTGCTTCCTATCATTGCATCTTAATGGGATTAAAATAACTGCCTAGGTTGAAAATGACCTTGAAAAACACAAGGACAATTTTGACAAAAGGGTACATTGATAATGTGCTATTCTATCAGCAAAGAGGGTAATTTCCCCTTCTCACCAATGGGGACTACATTAAATTAAATGATGCTATAGAAAAATGAGGTCGTGGATCAGATGGAGTGTTCCAAAATACTACCTTGCCCTGATATTTTGGATATAAATTTCATATTTCATGTGTATAAGTGATCTACTTACTCCTAAGAAAGGTTCAAAAATTGACTTTATTTAGGTTTATTTTATATAATGCCCATCCATCAATTGAAATTTAAATTTGCAACTGGGGGGTGGATATTGAATGGTATTGTCAAAGGATTCTTCTTGTTTTATTTAAACCAAAATCCTGTCTATTCAAATTTACTTTCATTTCATTTATATAACCATATTTCCATATCTGAGTTCTATTCCAGTAAATAAATTATAAGCCATTCTTTTTATTGTTTGTTTTGAGAAGTCTTTTTATTTTTATGTTGACACAAAAATTGTTATTTGTGTTATTTGACATTTGGAAGTCTTTCTCTTCATCCCTTAAGAATGTCATGTGCCTTATAGATTATCTTTCTATGATGAATGAAATATTTTATTTGTCTGTGCTAGTTAATAGGGTAGTGATTATTGACATGGGTTTTGGCACTGGAAATTTGACTACTATAATTAAAGAAGTAAATTTTTCAATTTTAAATTTGAAATTAAATAATAATCTATGACTAGTGACTATTGTATTCAGAGTACAGGTATATTTACAATAAATATGCCTTCTTCAACTTCCCTTATACTCTAAAATATGCATACAAATTGGAGTTTTTGTATATCATTATTAATATTTTTGCTTTATTTTGTTTTAGATATTATCTTTCACAATATTTGCTCAGATACAAAAATCACTGAACATAACATCTATTCTCTTAGAAAAATTTTAACCATATATTATAGTCTGATTAAACCTAGGCACCATGTGACCCATTAAGTCTCTAGGACTTAGGCATTTGCATAACTGAAACTTTGTACTCTTTGAATAATATCTGGCCATCATCCCATCTCCATCTGTCTCTAGCAACTCAAATCCTATTCTCTTCTGTGAATTGAACTATTTAGATTCATCATATAAGCGAAGTTATATGGCATTTGTCTTTGTGTGTCTGGCTCATATTAGAATCACAATATATATCCTAAAGGTGAATTGTCATCTCATTGTGGGTTTGATTTGTATTTCCCTGATAATTAATGATACTTAGCATTGTTTATATATCTGTTGTTCATCTGTATGACCTTTATGGTGCACTTTTGTGGTCTGTTCAGGTCCTTTGCCCATTTTTTAAGTGGGTTATTTACTTATTTATTACTACTGAATTATAATAAGTGTTACTTATATATTTTGGAAATTAACCTACTATCAGATGTAGAGTTTGTGTATAATTTTCTCCCACCCCATGCATTATTTTTTTTTATTTTGTTGACTCTTTCTTTTCTTGTATATAAACTTTTTAGTTTGATGTTATCCTATTCTTTTGTAGTTGTTGCTTACACTTTTGGTCTTATATGCAAAAACTGCTCTGCCTTTCTAAAAGAGCTTGTGAGGAACTGAGACCTACCAGTAATCCCATTAGTGAGTGTGGAAACATACTGCAACTCAAGTGTATTCTTGAATTGGCTGTAGACCAGGCTCATAGTTTGACTACAACATCATGAAAAACCATGAACTGGAATTATCCAGCTAAAGAACTGTTGTTTTTCAAATACACAGAAACCCATGAGTTAATTTGTGTTCACTGTTTAAACTGCTAAATTTGGGGGCAGTTTGCCATGTAGCAAGAGATATAAGAGGATCATAGAAAGAGGTCATAGTTGGACTCTCCAGAAATTGGCCCCTATAGAAACACGGATTTAAACAAGGTGGTACAAATGAGTAAACCTTGACAAAAGCTAAGGAAACCAGGTGAGAAATCATAAGAGGTAAATATAACTACTTTGTAATCCATGTATACTTATTCTGTAATTTTACTTAATGAATTACTTTGTCCTAGTATATTTCATAGGGCATTGCGTTGTATTCTAGGTAGGCAACATGGTCTAAAAAATAGACATTTTTCTCCTCCAATATCTATTATTCTTATTTTGCTTTCCTATCATATTGTGTGAGCTAGACCAACCAATATATTTTCATAACAGTAATATCACAAACAGCTCTTAACTTATCCTTTACTCTAAGGTACCATCATTATATGTAGTATTACATATTAATCTGAATATGTTTAATTTTGCCTAAGTTTATTTAATAACAGCATTTTAGGAATGGATTTGAAGTATTATCAAAAATATTTTTGCAATAATTGAGATGACAACAGTGTCATCCTCTCATTAGTTACCTTGAACGATTTATGAGCCATTTCATATTTTTGGGACAATAAGTATTTTTTTTAAAAACACGAGTATCTTAAAAATTTATGTTTAATATATTAAAAGATTATTTTAACCCAGGATTTGATATAAATGACATTATGAAATAATATCAATATTATTACTTCTCAAACATCCTGAAACAATATAATAATTAGCAAGTAGTCTTCTTTTGGTAGTTGCAATCATTTAAATGTCTTCTCCAAAACTCGTGTGACTGTATTGGGAAGTGGGACCTTTCAAAAGTGTTTGATCATGAGGGATGAAGATGGATTAAGACTGTTCTCTCAAGAGTGAATTAGTTATTGTGAGAAAGGGTGATCATAAAAGTGAGTTGTGCCTTTGACACTTCCTATTGCTCTCTCCTCTTCCTCACATGTGTTCGTTCTTTATAGGATGCCTTCCACCATCTTTTTAAATTTTTTTTTATTTGACAGTAGAATGCACTTTGACACATCATACATAAATGGAGTATAGCTTCTCATTCATCTGGTTGTACATGATGTAGAGCTACACAGGTCATGTAATCATATATGCACCTAGGGTAATAATGTCTAGTTCATTCTACTATCAATCTTAACCCCATGCTCCTTCCTCTCCCTTCACTCCCCTCAGTTTAGTCCAAAATACCATTCTTCTCAGCCACCACTTATTGTGAATTAGCATCTGTGTATCAGAGGAAACATTCAGCCTTTGGTTCTTTGAGATTGGCTTATTGCTTGAGATTGCTTGACATAATGTTCTCCAGTTCCATCCATTTACCACCAAATACTATAATTACATAATTTCATCTTTATTTAAGGCTGAGTAATATTCCATTTGTATATATGCCACAGTTTCTTTATCCATTCATCTGTTTAAGGGCACCTAGGTTGGTTCCTGGTTCCATAGTTTAGCTATTGTGAATTGAACTGCCATAAACATTAATGTGAATGTGTCTCTGTACCATGCTGATTTTAAGTCCTTTGGGTGTAATCCTAGGACTGGGATGACTGGGTCAAATGGTGGTTCCATTCCAAGTTTTCCTAGAAATTTCCATACTGCTTTTCATAATGATTGCACCAATTTGCAGTCCCACCAGCAGTGTATGAATGTACATTTTCCTCCACATTTTGCCAACATTTATTGTTGCTTATATTCTTGATAATTGCCACGCTGAGCAGAGTGAGATGGAATCTCAGTGTAGTTTTGATTTGCATTTCTCTAATTACTAGAGATGTTGAACATTTTTTCATATATTTGCTGTTCACTTGCATTTCTTCTTCGGCGAATTGTCTGTTCAGTTCCTTTGCCCATGTATTATATGTTGATTGGGTTTTATGGATGTTTTTGGTTTTATGTTGTTTATGTATCCTGCTAAATTTTTATATATCCTGGAGATTAATGCTCTATCTGAGGTGTGTGTGATAAAGATATTTTTCCATTCTTTAGTCTCTCTCTTCACATTCATTGTTTTCTTTGCTGTGAAGAAGCTCTCTAGTTTGATTTCATTCCATTTATTGATTCTTGATTTTGCCTCCTTCAATTTAGGGGTCTTTTTAAGGAAGTCAGTTCCTAAGCTGACATGGTGGAGACGTCGGCCTATTTTTTCTACTATTAGGACATGGTCTCAGTTCTAGTACCTAAGTCTTTGATACACTTGAAGTTGATTTTTGTACAGGATAAGAGATCAGGGTTTAATTTCACTGTGATACATACGTATTTCCAGTTTTCCCAGCACCATTTGTTGAAAAGGCAAACATATGTTGGCACTTTTGTCTAGTATGAGATAACTGTATTCATGTGGGTTTGTCTCTGTCTTTCATTATGTACCATTGGTTTATATATAACTTTTGGTGCCAATACCATGCCATTTTTTGTTATTGCGTTTCTGTGGTATAATTTAAGACCTGGTATTGTAATGCCTTCCATTTTATTTTTCTTTCTAAGTATTGCTTTGGCTATTCTGGATCTCTTATATTCCAAATGAATTATGATTGTTTTTTCTAGTTCTATGAAGAATGTTATTGGGACTTTAATAGGAATTGCATTAAATATGTATAATGTTTTGGGTAGTAGGATCATTTTGACAATATTAATTCTGCTTAGCCAAGACCACAGGAGATCTTTCCATTTTCTGAGGTTCTTCAATTTCTTTCTTTAGTGTTCTATAGTTTTCATTGTAGAGGTCTTTCACATCTTTTGTTAGATTGATTCCCAAGTATTTCGTTTCTTTTGAGGCTATTTTGAATGGGGTAGTTTTATTAATTTCTTTTTCAGTGCATTCATCACTGATATATAGGAATGCATTGGATTTATGGATGCTAATTTTATATCCTGCTAATTTGCTAAATTAATTTTTTAGTTCTGAAATGTTTCTGGTGGAATTTTTTGGATATTCTAAATATAGAATCAATTCATCAGCAAATAGTGATAGTTTGAGTTCTTTTCCTGTTCACATCCTTTTAATTTCTTTCTTTGGTCTCATCACTCTGGCAGAGTTTCAAGGAAAATGTTGAATAAACATGGTAAAAAAGGGCATCTTTGTCTTGTTCCAGTTTTTAGGGGGAATGATTTCAATTTTTCTCCCTTTAGAATGGTGTTGGTCTTATGATTAGCATAGATAGCTTTCCAATATTGAGATAAGTTACTACTATCCCTATTTTTTCTAGTGTTTTGAATATGAAGGGGTACTATATTTTGTCAAATGCTTTCCCTGCATCTACTGAGATAATCACATGATTCTTTTCTTTAAGTCTATTGATGTTACATATAACATATATTGATTTCTATATGTTCGATCAACCTTGACACCATGAGATGAACTCCACTTGGTTGTGGTACACTATCTTTTTAAAACATTTTTGCATGCAAGTTGCCAGAATGTTGCTGAGAATTTTTGCATCTATGTTCATTCATCAGTGATATTGGCCTGAAATTTTGTTTCCTTTATGTGTCTTTGTCTGGTTTTGGTATCAGGGTGATATGAATCACATAGAATGAGTTTGGAAGGATTCCCTCCTTTTTTATTTCATGGTATAATTTGAGAAGTATTGGTATTAATTCTTGTTTGAAGGTCTTGTAGAAATCAGCTAAGAATCCATCTAGTCCTAGGTTTTTCTTAGTTGGTAGGCTTTTGAAGGTGTCTTCTATTTCATTGCTTAAGACTGATCTGTTCAATTTATGTATGACCTCTTGGTATAGTTTGGGTAGGTTATGTACCTCTCAATATTTGTAGATCTCTTCAAGATTTTCTATTCTATTGTAGTATAAATTTTCAAAATAGTTTCTAATTATCTTTGGTACTTCACTAGTGTCCATTGCGATATTTCCTTTTGCATCATGAATTTTAGTAATTTGAGTTTCTCTCTTTCTCTTTGTTAGCATGGTTAAGCATTTATCAATTTTGTTTATTTTTTCAAAGATCTAACTTTCTTACGTCAATTTTTTTTGTTTCTTGGTTTCAATTTCATTGATTTCATCTCTGATTTTAATTATTTCCTGCCTTCTTCTGCTTTTGGTGTTAATTTGGTCTTCTTTCTTTAGGGTTATGAAATGCAATGTTAAGTCTTTTGTTCTTTGTCTTTCTATTCTTTCAATGGATGAGCTCAATGCAATAAACTTTCCTCTTAGTACTGCCTTCATAGTATCCCAGATATTTTGATTTGTTGTGTTGTTAATCTCATTTACCTCTAAGTATTTTTTGTTTCATCGTTGATTTCTTCTACTATCCATTCATAATTCAACAGTATATTATTTGGCCTCAAGGTATTAGAGTAGCTTCTATTTTTTATTTTATTGGTGATTTCTAATATCATTCCATTATGATCTGATAGAATGCAGGGTATTATCTCCAATTTTTTTTGTATTTGCTAAGAGTAGCTTTGTGGCATAATATATGGTCTATTTCAGTGAAGGATATAAGTGCCTCACTTGGTTTGGGAAATTTTCTGATATTATGTCATTGAAAAGATTGTGCTTTCCTTTTGTTTTTATCTCTGCTCTTTCATCTATCCCAATAAATCATAAATTTGGTCTTTGCAACTTATAATTCTCAGAAGTTCTATTCATGGTTTCTTAACATCTTTTCTCCATGGCCAACTCTATTTTAAGATTTTGTATGTTGTCTTCATTTCCTGAGCGATTTAGTAAGTTTTTGATGCATTCTATTGAATTTTTAGTTTGGTTTATTTTTTCCTTCATTTCAAGGATTTCTGAGGTTTTTTCTTCAGAATCTCTATCTCTTTATTGAAGTGATTTTTGCTACATTTGCTCTCTTACATCATCCTTTACTTTCCAGAACAGTTTAACGATGTACATTCTAAACTCCTTCTCTGACTGTGGTGTCGATGGCTTCTGTTGTTGGAGTATCTTGGTTTGCTTGAGGAGATTTTTTCCCTTGCTTTTTCATGTTGTTTCTGTGTCTACCCATCTAACAGTATGAATCTGAGGCAGTAGCGTTTCTATCTTGTGGACTTATAGTGTCCATGAAGGTCTCCAGCACCTCATGCGTAGTCAGCAGACAGGTCCTTACACAGCCTTTCCTTTCCTCTGGTGGTGTGCTTGTCATACTCCCTCCAAAGGTTTTCATGGATGAAGATCCCCTCCACCATCTTAGAATGCAGCGAACAGTCCTCAACAGATACTGACAACTTGACAGTAGATCCCTCAACCTCCTGAATTATGAGAAATAAGCATCTTCCTTTAAGAAATTAGTCTGTGGCATACTGTTAAAGGGGCAAAAAATGGATTAATACCATAGATTTTATTATCTTGACAGATAAGTTTCATACTTCCTGAAATTATACATCATGTTTTCTATTTATTTCATGTATATAATTTCTGTTAAAACACCAATTGCAGTATTATAACAAATATATTCAATAAATGCTTGGGCATTTCAGAAGGTATTTGATGGTCTATGTAGATGAATTTGTTTTTAGCAACTTCAATTATATTGGAAAGCATTTTCCAAATTCAAAATTCAGTCTTCCTCTGAAAATTTTATTCAACATCACCTTGCTCATAGGTTGTCCCAGAAATTATTAATTCTTGTATTTAAGAGGATATCATTGTGTATAAATCATGGATTCAGAAACATAAGTTAACTTTTCAAAACTTTCTTAAAATTTGATTGTATTTGACAAGAACTTGCAATGCCATGTAAAGGAAACAGGGATGACATCTACTATCTAACAAGCATGTCTGTGCTATTTCACATATAAATTTAATATATAAACCAAAGAAGAAGTAAAAATATGACCCCTTTATTATTATTGAAGAGGAAAATAAAGTTTCTTTATACTATTAAAAAAATAAATCTGGCTTTCTCCAAGGTATACTCTATTGCATTAATAATAATAATAGTGGTTTTATAGAATAGGGTAAGAATTAAATCACCTTACTGACTCAAGCATTTTAGGAAAAAGAATTTTCCATCTTCCTTATTCATTAAATTTTTACCACATATTCTTTTTATACTTCCACTAGAGATTCACTTGTTTTCAGCCTTTGGCAATGATTAGAGTGCTTATGTTTACAGTCCATGGATTGTATTTCTGCATTTCTATTTTGCTACATGACTAATGTGACACAAATGTGTAAGCAATGGAGATTGGAGAATAGGTTTACTAAAATCTGACTGTTCTTAACATAGCCAGAGTGTTCTGTGTAAGTGATAATTCCCATAGAAACTGACAGCTAATAAATGTAACTCCTCTAACCAACTTAAAATTAGTAGGCAGCAATTTTGAGTGAATTATTTCTTTCAAAGAATCATAACCATGCATAATAAATACATAATTGGTATAGCTCAGCCTTCAAGAGAGTTTTCTCCAAATATTAGTAACACTATGGGAGACTCAGAGACTAGTAAGTCAATACTTATTTTATGAAGACAACGAATATTAATGTTATATTTTGTTATTTTATTTTATCAAAGATAAAATCACTTCTCAAATAAAGAGACCAAAAATGCCATATGGAGACTAAGTTCAACATACAATTACCATTTCTTACTGAGTTCCAAGGTAACAATTTTCTTATTATAATCAACACAAAATATCACATGATGTCACTTTATGGCCAATTAGAAAACAATTAATCTACTTTGTATCTTTAGTAATTAATGAAAATAATTATTTTTTATTAAATAATATTTTGTGTATTTATGACAATATGAATAAAAGATACTTCTTTCACATTCTTACTCTCTCCAACAAAATAAAATGTTGGAGTTTATTTCCTGATATTTCTCATGCAGGGCATAATTTTAATGTAGTTAGAATGAAATCTTTTTAAATTGTCAATACAATGATTCTTTTTTAAATAAGGGGAGTAGATAGATGAAGGAAAAGGGATTCTGTATTAATTTACAGAATACAATCACATAAGTGATGTTTAATTTTATGTGTCAACTTGACTGGGTCATGGGGTGACCAGACACTTATTCAAGCACTGTTGTGAACGTTTCTATATGAGTTTATCATTTGAATTGGCAGAATGAGTAAAGTAGATTGCACTCCCTAATATAAGTGACCCTCATCCAATCAATTGCAGACTTGAGTAGAATATAAAGGCTGAGAACTCCTCTTAACCACTATTTTGAATTGGAATATTAATCATTTCTGGTCTTTCGATTCAAACGGAAACATTATAGTTCTTGGGTTTTGAATCTGTCATTCTGGAACTTATCCAAATTCTGATTTTCCTGATTTTCAGATTTCAGACTTAGACTATGATTGATAACACTGTCAGCTTTCCTGAGCCTTGAGTTCACTGACTACAGATGTTGGGTAATCTTAAGTGGGTTCCTACATCTACTAGTATATTCTTCCCAGTACTGGTATATTCTTTCCAATAATATTGGATTTCATTAATTTAATTTAATTTTATTTTTTGCTCTTCAGATAAGTCCATGGACCAAAGTCCATGAAAATCTATGTCTCATAAAACTTCCTTGAAGCCCCCAAATTAGTCAGATGCCATTAATTGCTAAGGTGCCACACACTTCTCCTGTTTATGTATCATTTTCATTGTCATATAAACATAACCTGTGTAACTTATTACCCTAATATTTGCCTCTCCTACAAAAACACATCAAAATGCCTTTTGTCTTATCATTCTATCTGTAACAACAACAATGCTTACTGGCACAGGTGAGCTGAAATATATATTTACTGACTAGATAAAAACTATTAACAAGTAAAAGGAACCTTCCTCAACTTGATAGAGAATATCTACACACACACACACACACACCCATACCCCCCCCCCCACACACACAAAACACAAAGAAGTCCTACATTTAGAACTTCACTTAATGGTGAGAGACTGAACTTTATCCCATTGAAGTCAGTAAAAAATCAAAGATGACCTTCTTCACTGCTCCTTTTCAAAATTACACTGGAAGTCCTAACAAATGCAATAAGACATTGCATTTGTCTTAAAAAGATAAATCTTTTTGTCTTAAAAAGATAAATCACTTTCTATTTATAAAATTTAAAATAATTAACAACAAAAGGCTTTTGTATTAATAAATTATTATAAAAAGCTGTTTTCAAAGTTAATTTTACACAAGTCAATCACTTTTTTATATAACAGCAGTGAATAAATATAGTGAATCTATAATTAAAACACAATACTATTTATATTTGTACCCATACCCAAATTAATATAAAGGTAAAAATACAACAATATATATGAGATCTATATGAGGAATACTATGAAGCACTGATGAATTAAATTTAAAAACTAAATACTGAATAGATATTTCATGTTCTTAAATAGAAAGACTCCATATTTTCAGGATGTTAGTTCTCCCCAACTTGATTTATAGATTCCATGCAATCTAATTGCAAATCTGCACAAATTATTTAATGGATATCAATAATTCTAGAGTTTATAGAGATGCAAAAGATGCAGATTAGCCAACACAAGATTAAAGAAGAATGAAATTGAAAGACTGACTCTACCTGACTTCAAGACCTAATATTAATATATCACCTTAATAAGCTTGTAAACCTAAAACTGCTCTAAAAATAAAGGGTATCCATATAAAATTAAAAAGATCATGGTTTCAGACTTTTTTCTCTCTGTCTCTTTCTTGATCTACTTTTAACCTTGGTGAGTATCTATTCAAATTCATATTTCTCTTTGACATAATTCAGTAGTCTTTAATCCTGACAATCATTTATAAAGACTCTATCTCTATGACTCTCTCACAAAGAGACAGGCAAAAACACACACATGCATCACATATAACCCACTTAGACTTCATTTTTGACAAATAAATAAAAATTTCCTAAAGGTGGGGCTTAAGCCCGCGTGCGTGTGTGTGTGTGTGTGTTGATGAGTTCTTTCATCTATTTGTAGTCTGAAAAATAAAGAATAAAGTGTTACTCTTATTGATGCTATTACAACCATTATGCTATGATTTTATACTTTAAATATACAATACAGTTTTACATAATTTTATTTTACTTTATGATTTTTACATGCCTACTTATAAAATGAGTTAGAGTTGATTTATAGTGAAAGACTTAGCTATAGTAAAAGAAAATTGATCCATGTGTGTGCTTCAGAGTATGCCAACACTAAAAGGAGTTTCAGTTCTCCAAACCAATACAGAGTAAATGATTAAAACCATTTTCTTTATTCCTAACTTTACTTCTTGACATATCACAGTGGCTACAGTGTTTCTCACACTTCTAGATTTTTTTAATCATTCATAATTCTGACTTTATTTGCTCAATGGCTAATTTCATACCTCACTAAAACAAACATAAAGTGATAATTATGTGCACATTAGACCAAGGTTCTCGGGGCATAGGGCAAAAGCCTATTTATTTAGATCCCAAACTCTAATGTAGTAGATTACATCTATTAACTTCCTCCCATAAAATAGAGATTGAAGAATGAGTTTGACTTGAAGATCTTGGCCTTCTATCTGTGATGTTGAGGTAATTGCCTGGACTAAAAAGTGTATTAGTTCTGTAACTCTCAGAGGATGTGATATTCCTGCAGTTCACATTTGAATAATGTGTTTGCACAATTTGGGAAAGGGATAGTGGAATATTGGTCAGACTTTTATATGTCAAGACATCGTTTTACAGTTGACACAATAAAAAGGGGGTGTCAGAGATCTCTGAAATTTAAATTAAACAGTTTACTATGATCTAATTATAATATTTTACAAAGTCTGAAATCATAATGCATGAAATGTAGCTATTGCTCAACAAATAACAGTTGAAAGAATCATTTATTCTAAAACTTAAGCATGGTCCAAACATATTCAGGATATAACAGGGTTATTCATTGATGAATGTATTAATTAGTGAAAGCCTTTCCATTAATCAGCTTCAAAATGAGGTGACTTCAAGTGATGAATCTTAGCTGTAGAAAAAGAACGGAATTCTAAGATTTTTCAAAATATCACTATTAATTTGAAGCCTGAAACACTGAGCATATAGTTTTGGCCATACAAACAGTAGGATTAAAGTCAAATGAACTGCCTTCAGGGAAGATTAATTTAGATAACATGTGGATAGGGAGATTCAAGTTGAAAGATAATCAAATTGTATAATCAAAACACTCTAGAGACATATAATCCAGCTTAGTTATGTCTTGATCCCTAAAGTGCATGTCTTGTCAAGTCAATATCCATCTTCCCTTGAGACAGAGATGGAAAAAATATGAATGAAAATTTATACCGTCTAGTTCATTGTGGAAGTCCACAAAGAAAGTCTCCTTTCTGAAATTATTAATTTGTTCTGCAAAGAAAATATAATCTCCTAATGAATGAATAGATCAGCAGTTAAATAGAACACAGACAGACAGATGGAGAGAAAAATCATGCAATCAATCCATTCCTCATTAGCATCCTCAACTGGTTTAGAATATGTCAGATGTTAAAAATATAAATTTTGATAATGATATTCATAAAGACATAAATATTTTCTCTCTTACGTGGAAGCTAGGAAAAGACAAGGAATAAAAAGGGATATCATGAAAATAGAAGGGAGAACAGCAGAGTAGAAGAAGGGGATTGATGGGGACAAAAGAGGGGAGGGGAGGGGAAGAACTGTTGAATGAAATAGACTAAATTATGGTAAGTCTATGTAAGAATATGTCTTAATGAATTCCACTTTCACATACAAATATAATGCACCAATTAATGATAAATAAATCAAAGTAAAGTAATACAGTAGAGGAAAGGGATCAGTGGGAGGATTTGGGGAGGGAAACGGGAAGCACTGGGAAATGAAGTGGAGCAATTGTGTTATGTGCATATATGTTCACAGTGAGCCTCATTAATATGGATAATTTTAATGCACTAATAAATACATAATATGATTTCTCCTTTATAATACAGGCAGGATAATAAAATTGAAATGAATTAAGTCCATTATTAGCACTGAACAAACCAATGCAAATAAGAAATTAAAAGCTTAATCCTGCCTTTTTATATAATATGATTCTCATATTTTAAACAGTTCCAAACAAAACCTCTTTACATAAATTTTGCTTTCTATCACTTTCTTCTGAAAGATATTTAAATCATCACAGATTAATCATAAAAGGTACATGTGCAAGATAATTTGGAAACTAAAATAGCTATTAATGATGTTTAAGTAGATTTAAAGAGAAATAATGTATCATGCCTAGCATAGTTCTTGGATGTATTGAAACTTTGAGGTACACATAGAAATTTGGGGGGCAGCAGACAGGTGTACAGCAGTACAGTAATTAGTACTAATTTAAGTTAGATTACTTTATCCTTAAGGCAGCAAACTTTATCAGTTCTTTTAAGAAATAAGCTAGGCATGTACAACCTCGATTAGTGAAACCTATTGAGTTTTCATTTTATCTTTTGTTTTTACATTTTTCATACCAGAAGCAGGTATTTAAATGAAAAAAAATTAAATGACAATACTCAATCAAATTTTTATCTGTAGGACAAAAAATACTACTTTTGATAACTGAAGAGATTTGAAGATGATGTGAAAATGTTGTTTTCTTGGAACTTGAAAGTGTATATTTTATTTAAATTTGAATGACTGTGGCATTTTGCCTAAGTTTAGAGGTAAACTTGCGATTGTAAAAGTAATGATGCCTATTTTTGCCTAAATCATTTAATTTTTGATATACTAGGCAATGATTCTATATAAAGGGTTTAATTTTTTCAACCCTAATTCTTTGTAGTGCATTTATGTGACTCTGTAATACACTTCATTTAGTTTGTAAAAATTCTGGTTTTTGAAAAATACAGAACACAGAGTTATTTGTTGAAGAGCAGCAATATTTTTGAGGACATGTTCAAATTTAAAGAAATCAAATATTCTTGTGCCTCAGCTCTCACTATTTTAACAAAAGTAATAGGATTAAATCAAGATAAAAACTAATATGCAAGCTTAAAAAAAGACATTTCCTTTCTTATTTCTATTTTCTCCATACTCCCATAATCACCAATGTCTGTACCATGTAGAATATTTGAAATTAACTAATTCTCAGTATATACAATCTGTACCACAAGATTGATGACATTATGTTATATTCTATATGAGGCTGCATTTTAATAGTAAATAATGACTGGTTTATAAACTAATACATTTTAATTTGTCAGATGAAATCAACACAACCTACAGATTTCTGCTGGTAAAGCAAACGCATGTTGCAAGGACATTATTGCCACATTTGATGATGTGTTTGTAAAGTAGAACAATGACAGCATTAGATTTTATTTATTTATTTTTTCAATAATTTTGGTGATCTACTTTTAAAATACACTTCTTACTTATATACCATACGGGCAGGGGAAGTTTGGGGGCCACCTGTCCTTTAGGTTTTATCTGTCAGTGCCTGATTGGTTGTTCCTTCACACATGTGCCAGCTGCCTGATGCCCTACCCCCATCTAGCTACCGTGGACAGCCCTAACTTTATTTTGTTTATCTACTCATTTTTTGGTACCTTTCCACTAATAAGTATGCTCCAGGTATCTTAGCCATGTAGCTTCGCTATAATTTTGCTGCAAATTCCATGTCTAAAAGAATGGAAGAGAGTGGGGATCAAAAATTATCTTTTGAATCATACTGTATGGAGAAAAATGGAAAACATTTCCATGAAGAAGACAAGGATATCCACTCTAAGCACTTCAGTATAGCACTTGAAACTCTAACCAAAGCAATCAGGCTAGAGGTGGAAATTAAAGGGATACAAAAAGGAAAAGAAGAGTTAAATTACTCTATTTATTTATGACATCCTATACTTAGAAGACCCAAAACAACTCCATCAGAAGACTTCTAGAACTGATAAAAGAAATTCAGCATGGTAGGAAGATTCAAGATCAACACATAATAACAAGTACATTTTCTATGCTCCAATAATGAATCTGCTGACAATGAAATCAGGAAAAAAAAAAACATTTATCCACAACAACCTCAAACACTAAAACCAAAAGAAAACAAAATCAAAACCCTGAGATTTAGGTAGAGTTAATATTATCAAAATGTCTGTTCAACCAAAAGAACTATACAGATTCAATGCTATCCCCATCAAAATACTAATGATATATTTCATGGAGATAGAAAAAAAATCCTAAAATCCATATGGAAGAACAAAGACTGAGACTAGTCAAAGCAAACTTGAGCAATAAGAGTGATGCTGAAAGCATACAAATGCCCAATCTCAAATTATACTACAGAGCTTCAGAACAAAACCAGCATGGTGGTGGCACCAAAATAGATGTAAAGGTCAATAGAATAGTATAGAGGATACAGGGACAAGACCACATAGACACAGTCATGTGATTCTTGACAAAATAGAAAAAATTACATTAGATAAAAATAGCCTGTTTAGCAAATGATGCTGGAAAAACTGAATATCCATATGTGGAAGTATGAAACTAAATCCATACTTCTCACCCTACAGGAAAATCAATTCAAAGTGGACCAAAGACCAGGGTTTAGGCCAGAAACATTGCAACTGCTAGAAAAAAGAAAAAAAGAGTCAGAGCTCCAATATATTGACACAGGCACCCACTTCCTTGACAGGACTCTTAAACTCAAGAAATAAATCACGAAGTGGAATGGCATCAAGTTAAAAAGCTTCTGCATAGCAAAATAAACCACTAAGAATGTGGAGAACCTACAGAATAGGACAAAATATTTGCCATCTATTTCACAAACAGGAGATTAATATTTAGAAGAGAAAAAAAATTCAAAAATTTAGCACCATAGAATAAATAAATAAATAAATAAATAAATAACCCAAGTAATCCAGTTGCTAAATGGACAAATGATTTAAACAGACTTTTGTCAAAAAAGAAGAAATACAAATGGCCAACAAATACATGAAAAAAAATATTCACCATTCTTACTAATCAGGGAAATGCAAACCAAAACTATGTTAAGATGTCATCTTACTCCATTTAGAATGGCAGTCATTAAGAATACACACAGCAATAAATGTTGTTGAAGATGTGGAGAAAAAGGTATACCTACCCATTCTTGGTGGCACTACACACTAGTAAAACTGCACTGGAAAGCAGTATGGAGATTTCTCAAAAGATTAGGAATAGAATCATCATGTGATTCAGCTATCCCACTCCTCCTTATTTTATCCAAAAGAACTAAATTCAGCTTACTATAGAGATACATGCATACCGATGATTTTGGCAGGGCAATTCACAATAACCTAGTTATGGTACCAGCCTAGGTGCGTGTTAACAGACAAATAGAAAAAGAAAAGGTGCCATATATAAAAGCACAAGTGAATTTTACATAGTCAGGGAGAAGAATAAAATTGTATCTTTTGCTGATAGATGGGACTGGAAACCTTATGCTAGAAGAAATAAGCCAGATTCCGAAAGTCAAGTGTTTTCACTATTTAGTCAAGCTAAAATAAATGAATAACAAGGGAGATCTCAAGATAACAGAAGGAGGGACCAACATAGGAGAGGAAGGAAATCATGAGGGATGGTAGAGGGGCAGGCATGGGTAAGTACTGAGGAATGAAATCTACCAAATCATGCAATATCTATATATGAATATACCACAATGAATCCCCCTTATATACATAAGTATAATGCATTAATTGAATAATGGAAGGAAGATCAGCAGAATAGAGCCAGCTTATCAGGGGAAGAGAAAATGGGATGAGAAGGGAGGGCAATAGGATTGACACTGATCTAATTATGTGAATGTATGAATATGTTAGAATTCACCAATAAAACAAAATAATAGAGTTAAGATATTTAATTCACAAAAATATAATTTCTTATAGTTATAACTATTTACCCTGAATTCTCTGCCTTATTCTACAATTGTGTACTCTTTCATTTTATATTACTTTAATTACAATCATTACATTAACAATGATGAAATTCTCTTTGGATAATACTATTAATGAAGTCCAATTTTAATTTCAAATTCAAGTGATTGCCTGCTTTTACTTCAAATCCTATTATTTATTATTTGTAAATTATTAGATCATTATGCCCTGTGATTTTTAAGCATTAATTAAATTAATCAAGCATTGTGTCAATGAATGAAATTCTTCATTTGCTAACCATTCTTGTATTAGTATGCTAAGGCTACCATAATGCCACAGGTAGGGTGCCTGAAATAATAAAAATATTTTCTCACATTTCTAGTGACTTTAAATCCAAGATCAAAGTTTTGTCAGATTTGATTTTTCCCAGACCTCTTTCTTGAGTTTGTGGACGGCCACCTTTTTCTCCTTAGATAGTCTTTCCTGTCTGTTGTCTATGTCTTAATCTCTTCTAGTAAGGACACCAGTCATACTAGATTGGGGTCCACCCACATGTCTTTATTTTATCATAATTATCTTCTCAAAGACCTGTCTGCAAATACAGTCATAGTCTGAGGTATTGGAAGTCATGACTTCAACATAGGACTTTGGAGGAGGGTTTATAATTTAGCCCATAACTGTTCTGGTAATAAAAATACTATGAAATAGTAGGCAATTATGAGAAAGGAAGTACATTGACTTAAATTCACCTTGGAACATCAATGATTGTAGAAAACTGGAGGCAGTGTGAGAGCAGAAAGCAAATTAGCACCACAGACAGTGTTAGTCCGGGAGATCAAGCAGGATAATGTTGGCAACATAAAGCTAACCCCTAACTGTTACATTCATTTTCTTCACCTCAGCCTCTCCAAATTAAAGAACAGATATAGATAAGTATTAAATATTCAAAAGCATTATGTTTATTAGTTATTTAAAACAAAGATTCCAAACTTCACCATACAAAGAATCACTGAGAAATTGTATTAAGAGTTTAAATTTCTGCCCTTTCTTTTCAAGTTTGTCACACTTATATTTGGGATGGAACCCAAGAATCTGAATCTCAGGTTGCATCTAAGAAAATTTTGACAGAATTGATCAAGGAGCACAGTTTTAGAAACTGTGGCATGGCCAAAATATTAATCTTTTTCATTAAAATTGTTAAAGCCTAATTTAGGAAGGAGATACTATTTGGTTAATAGCTTTCTTTGATCAGAGGACTCTGCAAGCTTTATGACTTACATCAGGATAGTCCATCCCACAGTTAAAATGTGCATATTAATACTTACATCATGGGTTGTTATGAAACAACCCCCAAAATAAATCTATTATGATATTACAGCACTCAAAATGATTGCTCAACTCATCTTAGTTATTATTGTATAGAGAAAGGCAGGAGAAGATGTCAGTCAAGGAAAACTTAGGATACAGCAAATGTCAATACTCAGATTGAAACATACATAATAATGTACAATATTCAATTAGTAGAACAGACTCCTGAACTATGATAGGAAGGAAAGATCAAGAACACATATATTGTTGTGTTTCTCTTCCAAAGAAGAAGAAGAAGAAGAAGAAGAAGAAGAAGAAGAAGAAGAAGAAGAAGAAGAAGAAGAA
>JAJEJO010002398.1:0-82007 GCA_020662805.1 Glaucomys volans | reverse complement strand
GCAGAGTATTGTAGGATTTGGATACAAAGAGTACTAGTTCTGAGAATTTTCCAGGCACAAACAAGAAAGGAACACTATATGTAGATCTTATAGATTCTATTATATGTTCCATGGCACAGAATCTCAGAGAGATTAAATATTACAATAAAAAAACAAAAAAACAAAAACAAATCCTTGATTAGTGATAAAGAAGAAAATAAAATATTTTTCTGGTTAAAGCAATAAGCCACACCATCAAAGTTAAGGTTCTAGGCAATAATCACTTTACTGAGGCGCCTTTCTTTTGTACCAAGGAAATCTAATGAATGCATCTGTGGTGAATCTTAAATAACTTTTAAATAATTGCTAAAAAGCCAAAGTCCTGTTCCAAAGTCTCTAATCTACACATTCTCCTAACCCATCCCACTTGTCAAGATGCATGAGGAGGCGAAATAAAAATCAACACATTTTTGGGTGTTAATTGATAATATAAAAGGTGATGATATAATTTATTACAAGATCTAGAGCCATGGTGCAAATTCTCTGACAAAATATCTTTTTCATGTCAATAGGAAACAATGGAACTCAGTCATTTTTATTTTAAAAAATAGTTTTTCTTTTTGGAGTATTATTCAGTCCGAGCAACATTTGTAAATTTTTTGCATCCAATGGTCTCAGTTTATAAAAATAAACTCGGAAATGGAATTATTAAAAGTTTAACAATTTTTTGAACTTTGGCTTGTTCTACACACTTAGCAACTATTGAATCCCTTAAATATGAACTGCAGTGGTGAAATCTGGGAAAAAGGAAGATCAGAGTGCTCTTAACTCATTTTTCTTATTATTTAATAATGTGTTCACATGTTAGGTCAAAACTGGATATTTTGAAACTATATAATATTTTTTCTCCTTGATGTTTTTATAGACTGAGTCCAGAAAACAGTTTTGCTCTATCTCATGAAGTTTCTATTAATAGCAGTTGAAATCCAAAATGGTATACAAGGAGAATAGACTGGATAAATTGAAATGTCTGGGTCCTTGAGAAAGAGCACAAGAAGATTGCTGATCATCCCTTGCTGTCAACATCGCTTAACCTTTGGCTAGCATGGCCTTCTGCACAGCTTGGAATTCTTAGAGTGATGGGATTTTACCATGACCTCGAGCTTCCCTAGAACACATGTTCTAAGAGAGAAAAAGCAGAAAATACTAGGTTAATTAAGTATTGGGCCTAATAATGGCACCACCATTTTGTCACAGTCTGTTAGTTAAATTACTTAGAGGCCATATACCCTCACCCCAATTCAGTGAGTAGAGGAGTCCCCTCTTCTTGATCGATCAATAGGAAATCATATTGCAGAAAAGCATGAATGGAGACAGCATTGTGCCATCTGTGGCTAGATCAAATTCAAGAAACGAGAACTAATATAAAAATTAGAGCATAGCCAATTTATTAATGGAATTGGGTGCTACACAACTGTGGTATAATCCAGGGAAATAAGGATCACAAAGAGAACTTAGAGAAATAGAAATGTTCAGAATTATCCTGGAAAATTGAGGCTAGTTTCATCCAGCTTTTACAGTAATAATACAAAATGAACTGATGCAAATGTTTGTGGAATGGTATTGGTTTTCGCTCTTTGTGGCCATCTATTTTCCTGAATTTCCAACAAAGCCTTTGGGGTGGACTTGGGGTTGCTGCTGAAACAAGTAGTCAGGAAGCTGAGTTGGATGTAGAGCAGATAAAAGTAGGGAAACTGGAAAGTCTCCATACCACCCTTTGTGTCTCCTCAAAATAATATGCCCATCTTAAGTCCATACTTGTCTCTTCACTGTTCCTTCCCAAGTATTTGTCCATTCTAAGCTCAATTCATATAAGAAACTAACTTCTGGGATATAAACTTCCCAGTTTAAAGATATTGATGATGATACAATATAGCATATTTATTTAGTGGCTCTATTCTACATATGTTAACTATTTAAAGAATTTTATTTGGTCAGGCAAAATTATTGCATGAACTGTTTATTTATTTCTTTGAAATGTAAAACATATACTAGTGAAGTTTCCCAATAACTATGCAGGTCCATTAAATTTCCTTGAGTTTGTGATCTACCAGGTCAGTATATTTTTGTCATGTATCTTCTACTACTTCAATACTATCCATTTAACAATCTCTCCCTTTACCTTCAATGTATACCTATTGAGTATTACCACATTACAATTATTGTGTATCTCTAAAGTCTTTATTGGCAAAATTAAAATATTTTTCTTTTTTTATTTTATGATGCTGGAAGCCATTTTTAATCAGTAATTCATTATTTGCATTGAGTCATAATTTTGGGAAGGACAGCAAAAGGTTATTCAGGCAAAACTACTCTAAATCAATGGTTTCCTTTATATTTCCCCTGTGTAGCTGGCACAGTCAGCACCAGAGCAATGAACCAACCTGAATGATGACATGTCAACTTTCATTAATAGCTGAATTGATATACAAAGGTTCTGGGGAGTGTCTCCATTAGTCCTGAAAGTAGATTCAAATATGTTAGAAAATTGTTTCCCATTTCAATCTGATTTTTAAAAACTGTGTGATTTAACATCTTGTAAATGCATTAGCACCATGAATACTACTGAGAGAAAAAAGGCAAATCTATAAAGATTTCCATGCCTTCCTTTGTCTTGATGTGTAAGTTGAAATTAGTTCGGCTTTTCGGAACATAAATGATTTGACATTCCTGCATTTTATCTTCACTTGTAATTTCCTACTAGCAAACCTCCTCCACAGGCAAGATAGAAAGGCCATGTCACAGTCCTGTGCTAATAATTTCAGCAAACTGGGAGAAGGCTCAGCAGCCACCTCTTCCCTTCTCCATATGACTGATTATCTATAACATCTTCAATTAGACTACAGCCTATTTCAACTTCACATGAAGGAAATAAATTAAGTTAGAAAGTGAGAGAACAAGAGTGATAGCAAGAAAGAGGACTTCTTTATACATCATTATCTGACATTTACATATTAAATTATTAGATCTTAGATTTGACCTCAAGAGGTTATCTTTTCCATTTAGTTACCACTTACTCTCTATAAGCATAGTAGAGATTATTTCACATCTAAATTTGTGTGTGTGTGTGTGTGTGTGTGTGTATGTGTGTGTGTATGTGTGTTTGGCTCCTAGACAATACATTATTAAATGAGGAAAATAGACATCCATTTGTATTTTTCTTCCCCTGGTGCTAGGAATCCCACCCAGGGACTTAAGCATGCTAAACTCACACTCTACCAGCTACACCCTTAGCTCCTCCATTTGTTGTTTAATCTCAAAAATGCAATTATTTTTCTTTTTAAAAAGTTGTAACATGACTGCAAAATTAAATAAAGTTTAGTCCTTATGTCAGAAATTCTGAATTGATATAAACACAGCTTTAAATAACTTATGAATCCAAACTCTTATTTTCTGATATTTTAATGTTATATTTTTCCTGTAGAATTCTAAATTATATCCCAAGAAATAACAAAGCTATTTTTATACTGTATTCAATAGAAGCACCATTTCTTAGTTTTTTCATATTATCAGCTGCTTCATTTAAAGATTTCATTTCAGTGTATGTATATGTATGTCACAGAACCTAAAAACTTCCACTTACACTCTGACTTGTCTCTATGGACAATGTCACAATTGTTCCATTCACTTGTTTAGTGTATGAATTTTAACAGCATTTTCTCATCAACTTCTTAAATGGTCACCAGTCTCTACTGGGTTCAGCTATACTAAGCACTTTACATACATTATCCCTTCTAACTCTCATATACATGCTTGTTCCAGATCATTCTGGAAGCAGTTATTAGAACTTGAACTTTAACACAGATTTTTCTGATTTTACAAGTAACTATTCTCCTAAACAATACATTCTACTTTTATCCTTTTTAAATTTTTATTTATATTTTCTTCCTAATGGACCTTATTCCCCTTGTACAATTCAAGACTAATCCTAGAACCCAAGAACAGAGTTGAACTATATAAACACTCACGAAGTGAACCTACTTAAATAGATGAATCATATTGGGTTTTTCTTGACAAATGGAGTCTAATAAAATACCAAACTACCAACCTTGAGAATATTAAAGGTAAAGGCGTTTACTGAGTAGATTACTGCTTCATTTAGTTTTCTGAGAAAATTTTTTTTGATCAATGGATAAAACTTCATGAAGACTATTTGAACAATTATGGGAAATAGTTTGATAGTCAGAATGGCAGTGAATTCTTCATCAATGAAACAATCCAGGCAAAATGTAGACTGATCACTGGTGCTATTTGCTACAGAAAAAAAAAAAAAACAAACAAACTTGAGAATAGAAAAAATCATTAGACTGAATTCTTCTTGAGGCCATTTCATAATCAATTTAACTTTTTTTTTGTTTTATTACTGAGTCACCAAAATAACTCTATTGCCTACTAAACTTTCATGAGGAAGTGACTACACAAATACACTCTTTTGATTGCACATTGGTTACTTTCCCTTTTGAGCACAATTTTATTTAATCTTTAAATTGATTTTATCAGAAGATAAATGTTTAAAACATTCAGGGTGCAGATGAAAAAAGAAAACCTCTAGGGATGACTATATACATTGGTGCCACAGCTGCCAATGTTAAGTCCTGAAACTCGGTCCAACAACGTAACAAATCAAAAGTGACACAGTTAATTCAAGGAAAAGAGCCAACATACACTATGTAATCCCTTTTTTTGCTGAGTTGCACAAGAGCGAACATCAGTATGTAATGATGCATTATGACACAAAATAGCAGGGGTAAGGGGCAAGCACAGACTGAAATCTTTTCTGCAGCATTTATGAAAGATTCAGAGCCACTTACTGCCCTGTTTTGCTGGTCTAAGCATGAATCAGTTTAACAGCTCAATTTACACTGTTATTGCTCATGGAAGGAGTAAAAAAAAAAAGTATCAGATGTTCAAAGAAATCTATGTAAGTGAGAAATTAGCAATTTTCAATTTTCTGCAGTGAGAATGTTTGTTTTTTCAAATGCAATTTGGTTTCTGTTGAAAAAAATGAATAAAAATTTATTCTTCACTAAACAAAAAATGTTGGGAGGTGAATGTGTTTAGACATAAAGTAATCTTTCACAATCCTGAATTAGCTTCTACAGATATAGAGATTTGGGATTTATATTATTATTATTATTATTGGTAGCAGAAAACTCCTTTATCCTACCAGTTCAGTGTATTTTTCAAGTATTTGGACACATCAAGACAATGAGAATAATAATTCAAGTGGTAAAAATTATATATCAGTTGAAAGAAGAAAACATTGCTTGTAGGATGACATTCATATCACCTCAAGTCAATTTTTGGCCTGGTAAAAGCAATAAGACTTTTATAAAAATCAGGCTACCTATATTGAGAAGCACACAAACACACCAAACCCAATTCAGAGCTCCCACGTAAATTCCAAAGATAGAAAAAAGTTAAATTTGGCCCATTATTTTAAGAAGTGTTATAACTTAATTAATTTGAGCAGATATCTTTCAACTTGTACATAAATATAAAGAGAATGCAAAATAACTCTTGTAGCTTTACCCATAATATCAGGAATGAAAACACTAAGGTAAGTACTAGGAGGCCTGACTTTTAATCATGCCTCTTAGTTAATTATCTCTGTGGTTAGATAAAAACCTACATATGAGTGAGTTTGAGGTTCAGCTTCCCACTTCCTGAATTGTAAATTTAGAGTATAAGATTAAATCATCTCCAAGATTACTTTCAACTTCAGCATTCTGGAACCTTGTGGTATTACTTTTGGATAGGGCATTATTCTAGGGATAGAAAGAACATTCATGGTGGTTATAGATGCAAAAGATGTGGAAAAAGAAACTGGAAGAGGAAGTTTTATCTTCTGAGTTTGTGAACTTATAAAGATTTAAATGCCAAAGAAGAGAGAGGCAAAAATATGTGGTATTTCCTGAGTGAATGTTCACAAATTGGAGTTACTCAAAAAAGTCCTTGAAAAATACTAAGAGTTAAAGCAAGAGACCAACTGTCCCTTACTAAGAGTTTTACCAGCAAGTTGCCACAGAAATATGTGCTGAGCAAGGTCTCTGCAGTTGGAAGGACAGAGTTTTTGGTTTTGACTTGGCCACTGCTTCATGGTTAATGTTGGGAAAGTTACTTATATGTTGGAGAGCTTTCTTTCCCTTATTTAGGAAATTGAGATACATTAATCTTAACATTGTCATTGTCAGACATATAAAACTAAGTGTTCCAATGTATGTTGAAAGCTATTTTATTGACCCTTGTTTACACTTTACCTAGGCCATTGCAGAAATTTTTGATACATGTGATTAGTGACTGTTTGATTGGAAAAATTCAATGTACTAGAAAATGAAAACAGCTTTTTCTCACTTCAATTTACCAAGCCATGTGATTCAAACTAGATTCAAACAAACCTGCATTTAAAAACTTAAAGGTAAGTTCACTATGAATATTTTGATGTTAAAAAAAAAAGAAGCATTTTGCCCTTCCAAGAGCTCCTAAAACCATGCTTTGGTGAACCCAGCTAAATGCTGTTAGTAAAACAGTATCTGTCATCATGTAGAATTTTTCTGCATTGGAAGAATATAGCATAATTTTGGAAGCTAGAGCCAGTTCATTCTGCTACTCATGTCAGATGGCAGTACTGGAAAAAATGGGGGCGCTATCATTTTTCTAGGCAAAATGGAAAATAACAGTTACATTAAATACACTGTATATTTTTCTATAATTTTTACATTAAAAATTAGCACTCCATAGTGCTAGTGTTTGTATCGTGGTGCATTAAAAAATGCCTCTGCCAGGATATTCTGCTGGCCGAGATATTCTGCTTTCTTATACCATTCTCCACTTATATATTGCATTTTGTACCCTCATTTGATAAAAGAGCTGAAACCCATCAAAATACATTAAAGAATGAAAATATTTAATTAAAATATATAACACTTTGTACTGTGTTATGGTTTGGATGTGAGGTATCTCCCAAAAGTTCATGTGTGACACAATGCAAGGTTTAGAGGTGAAATGATTGGATGATGAGAGTCTTAACCTAATCAGTTAATCCGTCCCCTGATAGGCATTAAGTGAATGGTAACTGAAGGCTGGTAGGGTGTGGCCGAAGGAGGTGGGTCATTGGGGGTGTGCTTTTGGATTATGTATTTTGTATCTAGTGAGTAGAGTTTCTCTCTGCTTCCTGAACATCATGTAAGCTGTTTCCCTCCACCACACTCTTCCTCCATGACATTCTGCCTCACCTCAAGGCTCAAGGAATGGAGCCAGCTGCCTGTGGACTGAGACCTCTGAAACTGTGGACCCCCAAATAAACTTTTCCTCCTGTAAAATTGTTCTTGTCAGTTTTTTTAGTCACAGGAGCAAAAAAAGCTGACTAAAACATACAATGTAGGCTAACTCATAGCAAAATTGGATTTTTTAGAATTTTATATTGTATTTTTGATTTAATTTTCACGTGACAAAATCAATGACAGTTTATGTTTATGGCTAAGCAATGTTCTGGGAAAAAAAACAAGTCAGCATATTCATGTGATGGAGGTGACCAGAAATGTGAAGAACCCAAGCTAAGCTCTAGTCAGCATTATGATCACTTCAGTTTGTGTCATACTGGAAGTAACTACTCATTTGAGAGGACATGTGTCAACATTGTTAAAAACAATGGCACATAATAGAATAGTAAATTAAATACAAGCCTAGTGTGTACTTTTTAACGGTGATTTCATTGTGACCGACTTTTCTACTAGTTCAGGATCAACCCAGAAAGTCAATTCTGCACCTTAAGAAAGATACCAGATAAACAAAGAGGACTTAGCTAAAGATCACTTGAGAATACGCAGAATAATAGGACACAGTTTATTCTCAAATGCAGAGGAGATATAAATCATAATGGTCGACAAATTATAATGAGAAACCTAGTGACTGAGTTACAAGCTCTTAACAGTGAATCAATACAGGAACCGAAGTCAGGCAGGAAAATGAGCCTGCTACAACCCACGCTTTCCTTAGACCACCAAGTTCAAAGTCATATATCATTTGCATAGTCAAGGATGAGAGATAGCCGTAGGCAGAGAGCACTGCGTTCTTCTTATGTAGAGCTTCTATAGAAAGGCAGTAATGTAACTTCAATTTTTGACTCTAAATTTATTCTGCATATCACCGTTTGTTTTGTACTTTACAGAAATGCATTATATGGATATCACTATACAAAACATTTCTTCATTTCATCTAAATTTGCATTTAAAATCTCATTCTCCAGCCAAATAATGGCTTTATTGTTTTGTAAGGTTTTTTGTTTTTTGGGGTTTTGTTTTGTTTTGTTTTGTTTTGATTCAGTTTTTAATGTTCTGGAAATAAGGAAGGTCAACTGATTCAAAAGTAAAGTGAGGAAAAAAGATTCAGAACAGCATGAGGAAGAACAATACAGTTTTTGGTCATCACATCTATGCAAAAACTGATAGAAAAAAGAATTCAGTGTATCTACAAAATATTCAACACTAAAAAAATAACACAAAATTCAACTGTTCTCAGAAAGCTGAGAAATCTAACGGCACTTCAAAACAGAGGCCTTCTACAACTGACTGAAGGAAAAGAACCATCCAAAGATACAGTACCAAGCCAGGAATACAAGAAAAATCTTTCCTCAAACCTTTACTCCTTTTTCTTATTTTATTACCATCCTTAAATTTAAGCTTTCATCCCTTCTAATTTAGATTGGCGTAGTTTGCTCCACACGCATTGGACAAAACACATTAGATTAATGCAAAGAACTCATTATGATGCTGATATTGGTGTCACCCCAGAGCAAATGAGTCTGAGTCTCTGAGGCTGAAGCTTTAGGTTCTGAATTTTAAAAAGTTTCCATATCATCTCTTTGTACACTGAATCTTGAGAATCATACAATTAAAATAACTGTCTACATATTGTTCCATTCCCAATCCTTTCTTGCATCAATGGGACATAGACATACCTTCTTCATTAATTTTCAAAAGATTTATTCCAGTAGTAAGATACCCAAAATAAAACAAATTCTGAAACTCAGTGACAGAGAATGCACTGGAGGAGGTGAGAGTACACAGGTCTAGGTTAATCATCTCACAGAGGATTGTGAGATCAGTGTGTGGACTTTTAGTTTTGAGTTCAAGAGGAAACAATAAGAAAGTTTTGATGAGAGAAATTGCATCATCTGGCATAGTTTTACTGACATATGCTTTATTATTGAGATTAAGTTCACTCTTGATAAAACTTGAATTGGAAAATGTAGCTTCCCCAGTATGCCTGTGGCCAAACTGGACTAGATATACCTTTCTACAGGAGGTTTGCCATGTAGAAACAGATGGGATTCATATTCTACCTGGGAAACTGGACTCCAGAATTAGAGAAAAAATAGTTTTCCCTTCTAAAATACCTAAATAGATTAAAGATGTGAAAGAAAAGTACAGAGCAGCTATTCAAGTGATTTGAGAGGAGCTGCTTCTTGTGGAATAAAACATCAAGAGTGAGGAAGAGGCTTCTTCAACAGATCTACTCCTGTCCTAACTTCTGTAAGCGGTGAAGAGGCTGGCCCTGCAGGTCAGGTGTGAGGTTTCCAGTGGATAGGAGAGTTTGTCATTGTAATTCAGATGAGAGTACAAGGACATTTGACCATGCATCTAAGTCCCAACTTCAAATCCATTCTAAAAAGTAATAGTAGCTTAGTCTATTCTAATCTGATGTATCATCTCTCAGTTACTTATAAATTAGGACAGAAGTGTTATCCATTAGTCGCTTAAATCCAATCAGATTGAAAACATGAATGACAAAAGTAGTGGGAAATGGCAAAGGTACTACCAGAAAGTATCAGGTAGGAGAGACAAGAAAGAAGCACTTTTTTTTTCTTGTATGAGAAGTCTCTAGAAAAGGATGTTATTGCTGAATGATTAAATACAAATGTGTGGGTTCTCAGATACAGCATGTAGGCTGAACTCTCAGGGATGAGGAGTTTGAATTTCCCCAAAATTAGGGGGTGCATATGGGTTAACTGGCAACAACTATTGCACCAGAAGTCCAGATATATTAAGCCATACCCCGTTAGAATCTGAAAGCACAGAGTACCTAAGATAGAAGAGGAAAGTCAGTCCATGGATCCTGACCACATTTTAAGAAGTGTAATGGAATTCAGATGGTATAAGTCATAAAATAGTTATTATTAATATTTTTAATAAAATCCTTGGCTCTTGATACTCAAGAGATAACCCAAGAATAATTAAGAAGATGCCATACAAAATGAGCATGTCATTTGATGCATATGTTGGAGTAAACATGTTTGACACAGGGAAAAACAAACTGACATCTACAAAAGCGTAAACAGGTTAACCTGATAAAAAAATTAAAATTTCAAAAATATGTCTTGAAGTTAGTACTTAGAAATAATCAAAAGAAGCACATGTAGGAAAATAAATTGGAACTACATAGTGGAAGTGAAATCATCAAAGTTAAATATTTTTAACCCCGTCATTGAGTTTTAGAATTTGTTTTACTTGGGTGTCTTACTACTAGAATAAATAATGGGAAAATTAATGCAGAAGCTATGTTTATGCCCAAATGATGCAAGAAAGAATTGGAAAACAATCCAAACATTCTAGTTTCCTAGCTTATCTGCAAACACATATGGCATTTGCTGAACCTCTTGTTCTACCAGGAATTCTCTTCCTCCAGGTCTCTCCCTGAAGCCTTTTGATCTTGGCTCAAGCCTCATCCTCTCCATAAGCCCATCCTGATATGCTCTTAACCTTGCTATTGCTGCAGCCTCCTCTCATCCCACACACCCAATCAGCTTCCTTGCTACACCCTTTACCAATACAAGTCACTTCTTCTCATTTTTTTCCTTTATTCCCTCTACCAACTGCAAGTTTCCCTAGGATTTCAATTTTGGTGTCTTCTGTGTTCTGCAAGCACCTAGTATATCATGGGCACCTGGCGACATAGTAGGCACTGAATCATCCTAGGGAAATTGAGCTTTGGATAGAGATGAAGGCAATTGTTACTAATTCTTGCACAGCTGAAATCCTTGGGGGATAATGAGGGTAAAGTATACGACATTTATCTTAAATTTCTAATTTATTTTCCCATTCTGTACTGTTTGAATGTTGTGCTACTAAACATATTTAATAGTGTCAAATGATATACATTTTCACTTTTCTCAAATTTAAATCAAATTGTTTGAAATATGATTAGGTACTAGAATTCTTTTAATATGTGACAGCTTTGTGTATGTGAAATTGCCAATATATTTGCTATAATTAAGTCTATATATTTATATGCCAGAGAATGAATAATTAAAGCTCATAAACTCTAACTCTCTGCTGATTGTTGTTATTTTTAAATTTCTAGTATGAATTCAGTAGATACCTTGCACATTATAGTGGAACTAGCTTATGCTATTACCATTTGCTGCTGAGGTAAAATATTTTCCCCAAGAAATGAATGAATAATATATAAATAAGCATATTAATAGTGAGCTAGATAAATAACATTGTGCATGTAATCAAGTAGCAAATATGTACAACTGTTCATTAAATTCATATGCATGCTAGAGTATAAATATGATGAGATGATAAGAAATTATGCAATAATATTTATTGAATTATATTGAACACTGGAATAAAACTGAGGATTCTACAAAGTGTCTGGAATTTATTTTTACATTTTAATTCATATTCTGAAGAGTAGAAATGGTATTGCTTGTTTTGTTAAAAATTATCATCAAATACATTAATATTGTACTTTTAAAATACGTGAACAAATATGTGGGTATTACCTCACAAACAAAGAGATTGGTTGGGGTTCAGTGTTAAAATTACATATATGTTGAATAAGCCATGAGTTCCTAACAACTAAGAAGCATCTGTGGTGACAATTTTATTATTTGGGTCATTGTGAAAAAATTTAAAAGTTTAGGATATTGCTTCAAGTTCACTTATAAAATTTTTACTATGTCATTTATTCAGTGACCCTGGTCAAAACATTTTTTTTTTTTTAGTTCTTTAACTCAACAAATGACTTCAGTTTATGTTGCTTATATTTGTCATTGCACTGCCTGCAGTATCTCCCATTGGATTGACAAGCCTTTATTGTTAGGGGCTCTGACTTATTTTAATGTTTATTGTACCTAAAGGTTAGTAGGTTTTCATTAAAAGAAAGAAAAAGTTAAAATTACCTAGAAGAAGTGCTCAGGATTGAAATGAACTTAAGCTCCCTCCTCTCAGGGAAAGAAGCATCCAATGGGAGAGGATTCCCAAATAAGTTAACAATCATGACAATATTATATAAAATTCTACTGTAAAGTTGTGTAGATGAATGATATTTAGAAGTACGAAGAAAAAAGACCTACTCAAATTGCATCTGAGAAAAGAGGTCATAAATAAATGCTTCAGAACTTAAGAAACACTTGAAGGTAAAGTCCTTGGTGCCCAGGCAAATATGATACATAAAATGGTTAGAAGGGACATAAAAAGGGAAGGTAGATAAATGCATGAAAATATTTTATATTTGCACCTGATTTGATGTTTAAAGAAAACGGTTAATGAAAAATAATTCCTATGTCTTTTGTCTAGAGTACAGATATAATAACACTCAAATATTTTAATTATGTCAAAACAGAACATGAAGTATATGTGACACATCATATAGGTGAATCTGATGATCCATGAATTATTTGTCAAGGTTTTGATAAATTTTCCAAAGGTAATACTTACTTTTAAGTTAATCAAATAATCTGAAAACATTGTTAAAAGATGCAATCCTTTCAAAAGAGTGCTTTCATAATTATAGATGGATCCTACAATTATAGTTATAATTCACTCAGTAATAAAAGCATCAGCAACAGGAAAGAAGAGAAGCAGATGAGAAGGGAAAGACAGAAAAAAGACAGGGAGAGCACGAGAGAGGAAAGAAGGGAGAGAGGGAGAAAGGATAGATGGCAATAGGAGAACTTGCAGAATGTCCCCTTCTGAGGACGTTTAATTACATGCACTGAACTTCTGGTCTTTTACCTAAACCTTGTGCCTCCCACATGGTTTAGGTAAAAACCATGTCTTAGTTTGTGGCCCTGTCCCCTGGAAGGAGGCCAACACCAGCCAGGGTCCTCGGACTAGGGCCCCATCCCCCTCTCCTCTCCTGCTTTCTGTGAGCAGGATGTTCTCCTGTGGTCAGTAAGACAGTTCTCCTGTGGCTTGTGAGCCTGTCACCTCCTGGGTTCTCAGAACTACTTGTTGTTTTCTGTTACTGACTGATAATCTGCCAAATAGGCTGGTAACTGCTTATGCAAGGCTTGACCTTTAAGATGTACGGCTAGCTTTACTGCAAGCATATAAGACAGTGTTATATGCAGTAAAGGCAGAAGCAGCTTCTTATGTGACAGGTGCTGCATCTCTCCTGAATACAGCGCCTCTCCTCAGACCTTTGTGCAGAGACTGAGTTCCTGTTCCCATTGTTCGCTGATGTTGTGCCCAGCGAGGTACAACTGTTCAACCTCCCTTGTTGCAGACAGGACAACATTAGTTTATGTCAACATTTTTTTTTTCAGCTTATCAGATCAACTATCTTGAGTTACTTACAATTTATCCTCTAAGTCTTTGGAAATTTTCATCTGTATTAAGGAGAGTTGTGTTTATCATCATTTTGTTTTTGCTGCTATCAATATGGTTGGAAGGCACAAAAGAGTAGCTGCCGTTGAGTAATCAAAACTGGGCTATTTTATATTTTATTTATATTATATTAATAATGGGGTTGAGTCACTTATAAAATTTTTAGGCTATATGTATGTGATGCATAGGGAGGGAAATTAATCAAGCTGATAGATAATAGATATAAAAAGATAGATACTGTAAGAGAAAACACAAAGTGTGCATTTCCTGTTATCAGTCAACAGAGAATTCTATATATATGCTTACTCAAACGTAACTGGATTTTTCCCATGCTACAAAATTGTAAAAATCCAAACTGTTTTTCCTATTCTCACATTATTACAGTTTGGTTCTGGAATGTCCCCCAAGGGCTCATGTGTTAAAGACCTGGTCCTTGATATAGCTATATTCAAATGTGGAGCTCTTGGGAAGCTATTGGATCATGAGGCCTCTCCTCATTAGTGAATTAAGCCATGGATGGATTAATAATCTGATGGCATTATTGGTAGGTTGTTAGGAGCATGACTTTACAGGTCCAGGAACTCTTCCCCACTCCCTCTGCTTCCTGTCTGCCATGAGATGAGCAGCTTTGATACCATATACTCTTCTGTCATGATGCTTCTTCTATGAAGCTTGATGACCTCTGAATCTATGAAAAAAATAAATAAATCTTTGCTCCTATAAGCTGATTTTCTTGGGTTTGTGTCACAGTGATGAGAAACCAAATAACCCAGGACCCAGAACACTTCGTACCTCTCTGGTTGCCAAAACGTGTGACTATTTCTCTCCACAAACAACAAATTCTCTACTGGACACCAATTAAATGTTCTATAACTTATTTTTTATATTATCTACGTGAATAGAGTGTCAGATCCCACAGGTTGAGGTCTCAGTGTTCCACCAGACTGCCCTTCACTTTAGATGTCTATCTTAAGTTGTATATTTTCACCAATATTTCTGACTAATGGTTATAAATTGAGAGCTTTCTTAGCATAATTCTTCTGAGTTGTATGAACTTACCTGAGTGATTTGTAGAACTCTTACAATCATGTAATTATGTACCCCCATTCACTATTAATAATATCACAAAGGATATGATGAATATTCTGATGGGAAAGATACATAGAGGAAGGTGTGGAATCTTGGAAACAAACTTTCTAAGCTCTCTCTGGGTGTGCCACCCTGCAGTTACTTCTATATGTTTTGTAATTTGAAAGCTCTCTCAACCCTGTTTGGGGATTTTTAAAAGGATTTATTATGTAGGCATAATTGATTAAATCTTTGTTCAATGGTGATCAACCCAATCATGACTCCCTCTGTCTTTCCAAGATATTGAAAACTCCATTCAGAATTACCTCCTTTAGAATGAAAGAGTTTTTTATCACTCAGGAAACTCCAAAGAATTTTAGCACTCAAGATTCTATCACTCAGAAAATTAAAAGGTCTTAGGAGATCTGTGTGAGGATCCAAAGTCAAAGACCAAGTAGAATTAAAGTTTCTCCTTACAACACTTTCTATAAGGATTTTAAGAGCTTTGTTTCAGCACCTGGGGTCAAACAGTGACAGATGGATGATAGATAAATATAGAGATATCATAGCTAAATGTAAATGCAATCCTGCATATCTTTTAGTTTTGCTTGACATCACAGAAGCAATATCTCTTAAATAAATAAATTCCACTCTTCTTTGATGATCTCAAATATCTCTACTGATTTCTAGAGCATCTGGAAGAAATTCCAACTACTTCAATTTTTTGTAACTATTAGCAAGGTCACCATTGACCCCAGTGGACAAGAAGAAGTTCATCTTTCTAACTTGAAAACTTTCCACTTTCATCAGGATCATGACAACCTTAAGTCATTATTGCTATTTTCGTATTCTTCCTTTAATCCTTTTAAATGATTATCACCACCAGCAAACTGTGTGTGTCTTTTGCACCACAGGTCAAGTGCTATGCAGAGTAGTGCAAATTTCTGCATTTTATACAGCCTCTCCACATCCTCAGTCATGGATGGCTTCTTTCTTGTAGTTTTTCATTCCTCCTCAGTACCAGAAAATCCTCTGAGTTCATTCCAGTAAATTTAAAATGCCCCATGCCCTTAAGGAACTCATTATGTATCAGAGAAGACCCAGTGATAAACAAGTAAACATAAACCGCATTGCCCATTGATGTCACCCAAAGGGAAGCTGTTGCCTATCCAGGCAGCCGGATCATTTCCAGGGTGGAGAATGTGACAACTTGTTTTCCTTGGGCTCTCTGCCCTGCTGCCATGCCAGGCAGGATCAGTGTTCTGGGGAATGAAAGGAGTACAGAGTACTGTCAGAATTACATAGAAACAAAAATCCCAACAAAATCTTATCTGAGTGTTTTAGTCAGCTTTTTTGCTGCTGTGAGAAAAAGGTCTGACCAGAACAATTTTAAAGGAGGAGAGGTTTACTTGAGAACTCCTGGTTTCAGAGGTCTTAGTCCGTAGAAGACTGACTCTGTTTCTCAGGACTCAAGGTGAGGCAGAACATCTTGGCAGAAGAGTGTGGCAGAGGGAAGCAGCTTGCATTGTCACGAAGCAGAGAGCGAGAGACTCCACTCTCCAGATACAAAATATATTCCCCACCCATGCTCCGAATGAACAACTCCGTTCAGCCACACCCCACATGCGTCCAGTTACCACTCAATTAATCCCATCAGGGATTAATTAAACCAAATATGTTAAGTGTCTGACAACCCAATCATTTCTCCTTCTTTCATTGTCTCACATGTGAGCTTCATGGGGACACCTCACATCCAAGCCATAACACTGAGGAAACTAAATCTAAGTCAAAGAGTGAGCAAACTACAAAAGAGAAATACCTAGAATTACTCAAACTAAGCTTTTAGTAATAGAATAGTTATTACATGGTAGGTATATGTCTTATCCTTATAAATCCTTTATGAATATTAACTAAATTATGTATAAAAAAATTATAAATTAGGAAACTCAGTAACAAAAAAGTTAAATCACCTTACCCCAATCACACAACTAATAAGAAGTAAAGTAAAATTGTCCAAGGTCATTTAGCAGGAAAGTGGCAGAGACTTGATCTGAACTCAGGATTCTTAACTGAGGACACTGAGCTCTTATCCATGGGGAATAGAACTCCTCACTCAGTGTTTTATTCCAGAAAGATTTCCTGTATTCTGTGAAATCTATTTGTGTCCATATGTATATATATATATGTATATATATATACTTAATATGCATATATGCATGTAGATAAAACATACATGTGTGCACAGAATACATATATTATACAAAAACATATACACACACAAGTAATATTAGCATAGCACCTAACAGCTAAAAATATTCTCATATGTATGCTTTCGTCAATCACAACCATCATTGAAAATATTAAATAGTATCAGAATATAGATTAGAAAACAAGAATTCTAAATTTGCTTTCATCTTTCTGATTGCTTAGCCTAGACTTTTCCCATCACTGAATTGATATTTCTATGCAAAAGTGTTATAAAACTCAAATCAGATATTGCTACATGCAGCTGGGACTGATACATTTTATGGGTGGTTTTATGTATTATGATTGAAGGAACTTGTCAATTTTTCTGTTTTCATCTAAGAGGCGGAAACGATTTATATTAACTTGTATTAATTGAAACTGATTAGAATTTCAAAGGTATTGTGGTTGAAATTATAACCACACTGATCCACAAATTGAAAAATCAAGTTCACTTGTAATTATCATAGCATAGAATTAGAAAGCTTATAATACATAAAGACTTGTTTGATAGTTTCTTTCCAAAAAATTTATATTGAAGAGAGTTTGATTTTTTTTTTCATTCCATACAATGTCTCCAGTTTAAAGGACTTTAGTAAGCCATCTTTCTGCACTATTTAGGAGGACTTTTGTTTGTTTAATTTTTGCAGTGCTAGGAATCAAACCCAGGGCCTCATGCATGCTAAGTAAGTACTCTACCACTGAGTAACACTGTCAGCCTTGTGTTTATAGTGATAAAAGTTAAACTCAAACTGCAAATTTATAGGATTTAAGAGAGAAAAACTGATGGTTTCAGCTTCACAAATGACACATTCCAGAAGCTTGAATTTCTCTGCATGATCCTGTATTTTTTCAAATTATAATACAACTTTTCCTATATTGGTTTTACTCTCAAGGAGGCAGAGAGGGCTCCTTTATTCCAACTTGAAAGATGGTTTTGTATCTCCAAATCTATGTAACGTTTATCTTCCCCCAAATTTTAAAAATACTTTGTAATTCCATCTTGTTGTCTAGGTAGAACCCACCTACCTACTCTCCAACAGGGAGAGTTAAGGAAATGATGTTTCTATAAAAGAAAATGGATATGTTCCCAGTAGAACAAAGGAATGTAGGTTGAGCAGAAACACCCAAAAGATGCCCAGCACTATAGTTAGCAAAGCAATGACAGCTGTCTACGACAATGGTGAATCCCTGCATATTGAATAATGAGAATGCTTCCTTATGAAGACATACATTTGCTCCTAAAGAAGAAATTCAAGTGACAGTAGATTAACTCTGTAGGTATTATTTAATAGTACAGTTCATTCATGATAAGATTTCTAAAATGAATTGTAATTAGTTGGTGCACACACTCATTTTTTAAGTTCAAGGTACTGTATACATGTGGATTGTACTATGAGAGCAATCTGTGTTGATTCCAAGTAAATGTTTTATTTAGAAGAATTCATGGGAACTTTTAAAAGCTTCCAAAATTGGAATAAGTTACTTTACATAGATTTTAATTCATGTAATTTTTCCATTAAGAACTTATAAAACAGATATTAATGGTCACTACTTGTATTCTATTGAATATTTAATATACAAAATTTGATTGATTGATTTTAATATTTTAGAAATTCTAAAATTTATAGGGCCCCATAATGTACTTGTGAAAAATTAGTGAGATTTTATTTTCCCAACATGACAATTAAAAAATATCAAAATACTGTTTTCTGACAGATAATAAAAAATCTAGGATTTCTAATAAATTTCAGATATTCCTATAGAAAGAGCATCACCGCTTCTTTGTGTATCATATTATATAATTGTATGAGTATTTACATTTTCTTATATAACTTGAAATTTCAAACAATGGTAGTTTTATTTCTGGAGTGAACCAATTTTAGCTCATGACAAATATAAAATCAACTTGGCAGTAAGACTCTATGGGATTGAGTTTCATGGTTCTCTATATGTGAATGCTGTCCTCTTTTTGAAAAATGAAAATTGGTGGGTAAAATAAACCTATTTGTACAGTTAGAGGAAGCAATTTGCATGTGTCTGTGGGCCTTTGTGTGTCTTTGGATCTGTGTGGCAGCAGTTACCTGAATAGTTCTTGTGGACTACTGCTTTTTCTATTAGCATTTCAATCAATCTACCACAGGAGAAAATCAGACAGGTAATATAGTTTTAAATAATAAGCATTAAGTCTGTAGGTATGTGTTTCCAAAATATTTTGTTTTCTTGATATTGTTATGGGCTGATTTGAAGATTGACCTAAGGTAACTCCATTTTGTTCAGACATCTCACCCTGTGTAAAAATCAGCCCCCTTTTTCTTTCTTTGTGAGCCCATTTGCATAGCAGCTAACACTTCACCTTCCTGGACTCACACCCTGACCACAATATCCTGAACTAGTTAAATGTAAGTTTGTCCCTCTGAACATGTACTGATAATTCTGAGAAACTGGTTTATGTATCCTGTGGCCACCCTCTCTCCCCCTTCCCTTGTGGTTTTCCAGCTTTTACGCAGCAGCCGACCCCCAGGTGGGAGTTGGAGAGAGCAGAATTCTGCTTTCTGCTTCCCAGGCACTGGCCAGAATAAATCCTTTGTCTTTTGCTTCTGAAGGACCCAGAGTGTTTATATAGGATATTGGAATGGCACCTTAACAGTATAAGTTTGAGCTAGGAAGTAACATTAAAAAGCAAACTTTAAAATCTGGGTTTCAGTATTTACATACTTATAAAGGACAATATGAAAAAAAAGTTAAATGAAATGAATATTAAACATCTCATTTTTAGTGCTTCTAATAATTTATAGTGACTATTGCATACTAAGAAAAAAATGGGAATTTTAGTTGTTGATGAGAACCATAGTTTTAATTTTTCATTCAGATCCTAAGTTTCTTTCATCAAATTATCTGATCTGAAAGAGCACACTACTTTACAACCTTTCTGAGAATATTAAATTAGATGATGAATATGAAATTTGAATTTAAATGTTTCATATATTTTTCAACTTATTAAATTCACTCAACTTTTAACATAAATATTATTTATGGTTTTAAATTTACAAACTATATTTGAGAAGAAAACGAAGCCTAAAAATGTCTCACAGTATCAGAAATCTTCCAATTATTTTTGTATTAAATGTTTTGTTAAAATTTCCAGGGAAACCAGACACCATTCTACCCAAAGATTTTTACATTAAGAGATTCTATATCGGAAAGGTTCTCCCCTTTGTTTACCTGGCTTGCTCTTTGTTATAGTTTGGATGTGAGGTGTCCCCAAGCTCATGTGTGAGACAATGTAAGAGGTTCAGAGGAGAAATGCTTGGGTTGTGAGAATCTTAACCTAACCAATGAATTAATCCCTGATGGGATTGAGTGATAACTGGAGGCTGAAGGCAGAAAGGGGTGTGGCTTTGAAATATATATATATTTGTATCTGGCAAGTGGAGTCTCTTTCTGCTTCTTGATCACCAGCACCATCTCCTGCCATGATGTTAAGCCTCACCTTGACACCCAGGGAATGGAACTAGCCTTCTATGGACTAAGACCTCTGAAACTAAACCCTCTAATGAACCTTTCCTCCTTTACAGTTGTGCTGATTGAGTTATTTAGTCACAGCAGTGAAATAGCTGACTAAAACATTTTGCACCTTCTTTAGTTTCTTGTTCAAAGGGTTTCTTTCCACAAAAGTGTCTTTTTAAATTACCTTATTTGAAATTGCAGCACTTTCACTCATCTGCTGGTTCCTTCTGTTTCTCATTTCCTCTACCCTTTAATATGTATTACCATTTGATAATGTGTTTATTTTATGTGTTCCTCAAATAGAATACAAACTCTAAAAGAGGAAGGATGATTGGCTGTTATTTTGGACACTAGTCTATTAAGGTAATTATAAAGACTTTTAAGAATCATACGTGTGTGTGTGTGTGTGTGTGTGTGTGTGTGTGTGTGTAGCTAGCTGGCTAGATCTAGTTTCTTTCTTTTTTTTTCAATTTATTTTTTTCTTTTTTTTTATTTACTTATTGATTCATTGACACAAATGGAGTACAGCTATTGTTTCTCTGGTTGTACACAAAGTAGAGTCACACCATCTGTGCATTCATACATGGACACAGGGCAATGATGTCTGTCACACATTGTTGTTATTCTTACACCCCGACCCCACCCCTCCCTTCCCTCCATGCTATCCATTGTTCCTCCATTCTAGCCACCCTTCCCCCCTGCATTATGCATCATGATTCACTTAGCGAGATCTAGTTTCTAGCTATTATACATCTACCTATTTTCTATCTCCCTATTTTTATTTATTTATTGAGTAAGCAATAAATTTATTTTTTCTCTAAATTGGCCATTTGACTAATAGTACGTGGAACAGCATAACTTGCTTTGTTGCACTACTTTATTTGGATGGTTAACATATATCTGAATGTATTGTTTGCAACAAACAACACACTTTAATTTTGTGTCAGAATTGTAATCCTACAAATGATAAAAATCATAGTGGACAATACATATAGTATTTAATATGTCAGGTACTTTAAAAATAGTCTAGTAGCTAATTTAGTCCTTATACCAGGAAAGTATTACATTATCACCATTTTAATGAATGGAAAAACTGAGGAACAAATAATCCCAAAGTTTAACTGCATAGTCTATTTTTTCTTTGATCTATATTTGGTGAAATCTGTGCTGGTTTGTATAATGTTACAGTTTTGCACTATCTAACATAAAACATATTTTTACTGAATCATTATTATCTGTAAATACTGCACAGCATCCTCTGGACTCCATAACTTATTTGGAACTCTTGGATATAATACCACTGCTAATTAGAACAACTTTTCTATTTCATTAGTACAGAAAGAATTTTCTAAAGCTTGAAAATATGTATTACAGTTTTGAAAATTACTTCTAACTAAATTTTGAACAAAACAAGTTATGCTAAACAAGCAAGAAAAGGAAAATTAGTCAGCGATCATTCTAAGGAAATAACACAGATTTCTATTAAGTATTTTCAACTAGATTGCAAATACAGCTATGAGAAAATTAATCATATTCAGAGCATACATTAAAAAACGCAAGCAGAAGAACTTCAAATACATGGAGAGTTATTGATGTGCTCTATGCTTCATAAAGTTTATTCCTCATATCTGTTCTGCTATTAATATAAAAGAATTATACATTAAAAATACAGAGAGGGTTTTTAGATCATTTAAAATCCATTAAAAGCTGAGATATTCTTATAATTAATTTTCCGCTGAGATGAGAATTCAGAACCTTGAAATAACTTGCAGATGGCCATTGTCATAGTGAAGAGAACCTTTGTGGCATCTTCCAAGAAACATTTTCCTCCTTAGTAAAAATTCAGTGTACATTTATGCCTCACAGTTAGGGCTGGTAGGTTAGTTCTTGGAAGGAAGAATGGCTGGCTTCCAAAGTGATTTAATTTCAGTGACATTTGCTGAACTTCAAATGTCTTTCTCTTTAACTTCTTTTTAAATAAAAATACTTACCTTGGAAAAAAGGTGTTTGTGAACTTAGTTTTTTCTACATTGGCTACTTTTCTGATTCTCAAAATGGTGATCTATAGCAAGGTAATAATGGTAAGAAATGAAAAAAAAAGTTTTTCATAGCACATCTTGTTAGACATTGTCAAGAGCATAAGTTTTTCATTAGGATATGGATTATTCATTGCTGGGGGACAAATTATCCCAAAATTATAGTCATAAAACAACATACCTTCACTATCTCACAATTTCCATGAGTCAAGAGGTTGTGTATAGCTCAGCTGCAGTTATTACAAAACCAAATTAAATAGACTCCCAATTTACTCGGTTAATCATTAAAGGGATTCAGCTCCTCCTGTATTTTCGATTTGAGATCTCAATTCCTCAGAAGCTGCTCACTGGAGACTTCCTTCAGTTTCTTGACACATGGGCCTCTCCATAGATGATTTACAACATGGGAACTTCTTTTATTTGAGTTTCAAGCAAGAGAGCAGAAAGAAATTGGTATGGTATAGTGGGGTTGTGGTCTAAAAAGAAGAAATCAGTCCTCTGCTAGCTTTCATTGCTGTGATAAATACTTGAGAAAATCAAGTTAGAGGAGGAAAATTTTATTTTGGCTCATGGTTTCAGTCTGTGGTCAGTGAATTCCATTCGTATAGACTTGAGGCAAGGAAGAACATCAGGGTAAAAGGATGTGGGAGAGCAAAACTTCATTGCAACTGGGAAGGAGGGCAGAGAGAGAGAGAGAGAAAGGGACCAGGGACAAGATATAGACCCCAGGCACCACCCCAAGGACCCGTTTTTCCACTTAGGCCCTACCTCCTAAATTTTCCACCACCTCTCCAAAAATCATCAAATTATTAGTCAATTGATGAGGTCAAAGATCTAATCACTTCATCAACACCCTACCTCTACATTTGGTGCATGGGGGCACCAAACCTACAAGACATATGAGTCTTTGGTGACTTTCAAAATCTAAACCGTAACAGAAGTGTTCTATATCACATTTTCCATATTATTTTCATTAGAAACAAATCACTAAGTTTACAACAAGAAGACTCTAAATACCAGGAGGAGCATTTGTCTGAGTCATAAGAAAGGTGACTACCACAATGTCTTGTGGATTTTCTGTCTCAATACATATTTTGTGAGAATTTCTTCAATAACAATGTAAAGGTGACAAATATATTGTCTTTGACAAAAGAAATGATAACACATATTGCCAGAAAAGACTTTATCACCAAATGTTGCTTTTAGTCTTTCTGCCAAGCAGACTAGTAGTAAAATTACACACATTCCACTAACTGCTATTTTGGGACCATATTATTTGAAACAGATGATTACTGAGGGTGTTGTGATTTTTCTAGCATATTGTTTACTCAATATTTGATAAGTGTTACTGGTTCTTTTTTGGAACAGAAACGTGGAAGACAGGTATGAGGTATTAGGCCAGGATTTTGTGATTTCATGTGAAATATTTTGACAGGAGTTATGTTTAGAGAGAAAGATATAGAGATAAAAACCAAAATTTTTTTCAAGTGGAAGCTTATGTGATAAATCAAGCTCACTTATTTCTTTAAATAACTAGATAATATTAATATATTTTTAAGTTTTGAAATATGTATATATGAATATGTTCAGCAAGAATACCACTTTGAGCATTAAAGTGGTAATTTCAAAATAATATGCAAGCAAATTTGGGGTGGGGTACCGGGGATTGAACTCAGGGTCACTCAACTACTGAGCCACATCCCCACCCCTATTTTGTATTTTATTTGTCACAACCTAGAGGAATCAAAGGTGATATCACTTCTAAAACTGTGGTATACCACATGGAGTCCTAAAAGAGAAAAAGCAAAACCTAAGTTAACCTGAATAAATGAGATACTTCAGTAAATAATTTATCAATATTTATTCATTATTTATAACAAACACCCCATAGTCATGTAAGATATTAGTTATAATAGAGATGAAATGAGGACAATATAAAAACCCTACATTAATTTAGCAATATTTCTGTAAATAAAATTATAATGAAATTAAGGTTTATTAAAAAGAAAACATAACTTATTTAGTTCATTTGACTGTGAGGTTGTCCTTTTCATAATCTCTATTATTCAGTTATTTTTTTTCCTAAATTTTATCAATGAATTTGTCCTAGGGAAGAATTCTTTGGAAAATTTTCAATCAGTGGAAAAGCAACTGCTTTTCTTTCTTCTATAATAAGCACATCTGGGGAGTGTACATTTATTGTATAAAACTGCAATCTCATTCTTACTTTGCCTCAGATAGAACAAAAATTGAAAAACAAGCCATATACTTACGTGTTTCACCACATCAGCACATTTCTTTGGCTTGAATATACAGATATGTCAAGGCTCCAAAACATCAAATGATATAAAAGGCAAATCAGCAATCATGACAAATCCTTCCTCTCAACAAAACAAACCCACCTGTCACTTTATAGAAATGCCTCAAGACTTCAAGGTCAAAATACAATGTCTTTAATGGTTAAGTGCTATCAAATATAATCAAATGAACATTGTGTCAAAAATTATGATAGCATCCTTCAAATACATGCAAAATGAACATCCCCAGAAGCATGTGTGTAGTTAGTGACCTCAGCTTTTCCAAAGAGAAAGAAACAGGTGGTATTTATGATTCGAAAATACTTCTCCAATTCTTGAACCATTGGGAATAGGGCCATCCTGAAGGAGTCATCCAAAATTCAAGAAGGAACTGTGGCAGATGGGTAAATAGTTAGTGAAGTGTAAATCAGTGGAGTAATAACACCCAAAGGTGAGTTAGAAAAATCAGTTCTGTTTAGGTCTCTAAGTCATAACTATAAATCTTGCTGTTTTATTGATCTGTCTGTTAAAGTTCATTCCCCAAAGATATATCTCTTTCTGGCGAGACTTTGATTATAGTTACAAGTCAACTAAATACTTAATCATTAACTATACTGGAAATTATATGAAATAATTTTTCTATATATTTAAATGCTCAGTTTTCTTTATAAGCACTAAAATGCCTGCCAAAACCAGTCTCAATTAGTAGCAAGTAAAAATAATTCTCCCAAAATACTTAAATAACTCTTAAAAGTCTAATTAAGTAAAATGTATGCTTATTGCTCTAAGATTACGCTGGTTACAAATTATCAGATACTTTTATTTTAAATTCACACAAATGAATATTTCTTTTGTCTTAATATAATTTCCAATGCATATATAATCAGTTTTATAACAAATTTCTCACAATCATTATCAAGATTCACCAAATATTTATATTTTTTCCATTTACTTTAAATCCTCTTTCTCATTATCTGCATAATTTTTTTTAACTATTTGAGGCTAATTTGAAGATGTCATTTTCCTTTGCAACTAAACTCTGAACTTGCATGTTATGAAGACAAGAACATTCTCTTACATAAACATACTGCAATGTTCAAGCTCAGACAACTTAATACTTATGTCATTAAATCCACAATTTATATTCAAAATGCTACTAATCACTTCAGTAATTTCTTTCTTTTTATTCCTCAGTTCAGGTCTATGTACTACATTTATTTGTCATGTTTCGTTAGTGTTTCGTATTATACAATTACGAACGTTTTCTGTGTTTAATTTTTTGGATCTTGATATTATTAGGTTCTATCAATTTATTGTCTATGATTTTATATATTTTAAGTTCAGTTTTTAAGTAAAAATGTATTGTCACTCTCTTCTCAGTCCATACATGTTTATCATAATGTAAGTGCATACATATTCAAAATAATTTGAAATGCTTCCATAATGATTCCATGTAACCATTTCAGCTTTTTTCATAATTACTTATTTCAGGGTTTATTTTCACACTTCTAGTTCTTTATGTTTAGAATTTACCTCTTGTAAGCAGCATACAGTTGAGTCCTAAATTTTATTCAATATGATGATCCTCCTTTCAAATTGGAGTTTTAATTTTATTTACATTCAAACTGTCATATGCTATGGTCCATTTACATATAACATGCTACTTGCTATAGTTAGTTTTGTGTCTGCCATTTTACCTTTGCTTCATCTGTTTTTGTTTCATCTTTATTTCCTTGGCCTGTTTTAACAGTCAGATGTTTTTGTAGTACTTTATTAACTTTTAAAATGTCGAACTTTTTGCATAACTGTTTAGTTAGCACCGTAGAATTATGTATACATTTTCTAATCCCATTCTCTTTAGAGTTGATATGGCACTAATATTTACATAGTTTTTCATTAAATACAAAATACGATAAAGATGCATTTATTACTCAGTTTTCTTTGTTATTTCCTAATAATTTCTTATGAATTTGTAAAATCAAGTTATATTATCTTACATCATTTCTGATAGAAAAAATCCTCTTGTTTTCAGAGTGTATGCTAGTGTGTGCTAGTGATTTATCTTATTATATACTTATTCAACAATATTTTTTTCTTCGCATTTAAGGAATACCTTCATTGAATGCATTCAGAAATGACTTTTGCAGTTTTCCTTTTAGTATATTAAACACTTTTTTATTGTCATGGATTCTAATAAGCAGTCAGTCATGATATCAATCATTATTTACACTGTTTTCTGCCTGCTTTAAAATTTTCTTTTAATATTTTACTTTTAGAAGAGTGATTATCCCCACATTTGACTCCTTTGGTATCTTGCTCTGGATTCACTTGGTTTGGGTTTCAATTTTTTTTTTAAATGTGATGAATTTGGTTCAATTTTTCTATAAAATTTTTTATACCACTTTATTTTTTCTTTCTTCAAACCCAAAGTAATGTATATTAGATCATGCTACTTTTTACAGCATGTTGATGTCCCTGTTTCAGTCTTAATAATCTCCATTTTTTATTGATTCTTTTTAGTTTGATAAAACATTAGGATGCATTTGACATAATCACAAAAGCATGAAATATAGTTTGCTCTCATTCAGTCCTAGCATATCTCCCCTCAGTCCTCCCTCGCTCTGCTCCCTTTTCTCTGTTTTACCAAACTTTCTGTAATTTATTTATACTTTTTAAAAATTAATGTCTTATCCCATATTTGATATTGGGATATTCACTGTGCTAATTTCATGTATGTACATACAAAAGTTCGGTCAGATTCATTCCACTGTTTTTCCCTTCTCCTGTCTCTGCTTCTTTCCTTATAATCCCCTTAGTTTACTCTACTGTGCTTTCCTCTATTTGATGAGATTTCCACTCTCCTTTTTTCTTTTCATTTCCTGTCTTTTTCTCCCCCAACCCCCACCCTCACCATCCCAGGTCCACTTGATTTTGGATTTGATTCTTTTTATCACATTATATCAGAGAAAACATTCAACCCTTGACTTTCTGGGACTGACTTATTTCACTTAGCATGATAACCTCCAATTTCAGCCATTTACCAGTAAGTATTACAATTTCAATATTCTTTATGGTTGAGTAATACTCCATTGTGTTTATATACCACATTTTATTTGTCTATTCATCTGTAGAAAGTTTATATACCACATTTTCTTTGTCTATTCATCTATGTTGTTTGCATAGCTTGGCTATTGTGAAATGTGCTGCTATAAACATTGATGTGGTTGCACCACTGTAGTGTATTGATTATAAATCTTTTAGCTATGTGCCAAGGAGTAGGATAGCTGGACAGTATGATGGTTTCATTCTCAGTTTATTTTTGGTACTGGTATTGAACTCAGGGGCACTCAACCACTGAGCAGCATCCCCAGCCATATTTTGTGTGAGATTATCACTGAGTTACTCAGGATCTCTCTCTGGCTTTTGCTGAGGATGGCTTTGAACTCATGAACTGCCTCAGCCTCCTAAGCTGCTGGTTACAGGCATATTTGTAGATTTTTGAGGAATCTCCATAGTGCTTTCCAGAGTGGTTGTACTAATTTGCAGTCCCAACAACAATGTATGAGTTACCTTTCTCCCCACATTTTTGCCAACATTTATATTTATATTTGTATTCTTGATAACTGCCATTTTAACTAGAGTGATATGAAATCTCAGTTCAATTTTGACTTTCATTTCACTAATTGCTAGAGATGTCGAACATTTTTTTTCAATAATGTGGTGACCATTCATATTTCATCATTTGGGAAATGTCTGTTTAGTTCTTTTGTCCATTACTGATTGAGTTATTTGTTCTTTGGATGTTAAGATTTTAGAGTTCATTGTATGCTCTGGATATTAATGCCTTATCTGAAGAGTAGGTGGCAAATATCTTCTCCCATTCTGTAGGCCCTCTCTTCACACTCTAGTTTCCTTTGCTGTGTAGAAGCTTTTTAATTTGACACCATCCCACTTATTGATCTTGTTTGCTTGTTTGTTATTTCTTGTACTTTGGGAATATTTTTAAGGAAATTGGTTCCTGTGCCAACATGCTGAAGTGTTGGGTGGGCCTAAATTTTCTTCTAGCAGTTGCAGGGTTTCTCATATGATGAGTAGGTCTTTATTCCATTTGAGTTGACTTATTTTGCAGTGTGAGAGATAGGAGTCAAATTTTATTCTTCTACATATGGATTTCTAGTCTTCCCAGCACCATTTATTTAAAGGACTACCTTTACACCAGATATGTTTTTGTCACTTTTGTCTGGTATCAGATAACTGTATTTATGTAGGTTTATCTCTCTGTCTTCTATTCTATTCCATTCATCCTTATATCTGTTTTGGTGCCATTACCATGCTGTTTTCTTTACTATAGCTCTGTAGTATAATTTGAGATCTAGTATTTTGATGCCGCCAGCTTCATTCTTCTCACTAACCTTGCTTGGATATTCTGGGTCTTTTATTTTTCAAAATGAATTTCACCACTACCTTTTACAGTATTGTGAAAATTGTCATTGGTATTTTCATGGGGATTACATTGAATCTGTATAGCACTTTTGGTAGTATGGCTATTTTGATAGTATTAATTCTGCCTATGCTGGAAGATGGGAGATCTTTACATCTTCTAAGGTCTTCTTTAATTTCTTTCTTTAGTGTTCCATAACTGTCATTGCATATGTCTTTCAACTTTTGTTAGATTGATTATCAAGTTTATTTTTGAGGTTTTTATAAATGGAATAATTTTCTTACTTTTTTAGCAGATTTTTTATTGAACTTTAAGAACATAGTTGATTTATGAGTGCTGATCTTGAATCTTGCTATTTTGCTGCATTCATTTATCAGATCTAGAAGACTGGTAGAGTTTTGTGGGTCTTCTAAATATAGGATCCTGTCATCAACAGAGATTGTATGAGCTCTTCTTTTCCTATTTGTATCCTTTAATTTCCTTCTCTTGTCTGGATTACTTGTAGTAATGTTCTGGAATAGGTAAAAATTAGTTATTAAATTTAGTAAAATTACTATAAGATTAACAGAAGTTTAGAAGAGGGAAAGAAGAAAGATTGGGCAAAAGGTAGGGGAAAAGAAAGAAAAGAAAGGAAAGAAGAAAGAAAGGAACAAAGGGAGAGAGAAAAGATAGAAAAGAATAATATACACCATGGAAAAAAGAAGAAACGGATGGTAGGTATTTGAGTTAGCAGTAGATAATGGAAGAGGACATATAGATAGTAAGTGGAGTAAGCATAAATTTAGAGATAGGAAAACAATGAAGAAATGATTGATTCCAATTCATGCTTTAAACCATTAGAGGAAATGCATTCAAATTAGTTAAAGGTACAATGTTGGCTGTTAGAATAAGAACTATTATTGATGTTAAAGAGTGATATATATTATCAAAGTTGATGTTAAGACTTATTTATAGTAAACCTTGCCAAGGTAAAGAAAATTCTTGTTGAATCTTGATTTAGATTCATTGGAGTTTGTACATTTAGCATATATTCATCATACTTTGATTCTCTTCAGAGTCGCTGGGGCACAGAAACTACTTCCCTGTTACCTACTATGTATGTTATATACCTACCACTAGTTTGTTCAGGTTTGTCAGCTCAAAGACCTTTAGCTGACTATTTGGAGGATGCAGTGTTGTATCCTGGTTATTTCTTTTGTGTGCAGGAGTTCAGGATGCAGCTCTGACATGCCCCTGTAATTGTTGTGGGTAACCATGTACCTGTTCTTCTCTATAGGATCCTTTTCATGGTGGATAAGTGCCTGGTGGCTGTTTATAAGCACAAGTAATCTGGTTGTGGATTTCCCATGGGTTTTCTGTCAGGCAAAAGCATACTTCTAGCTGACGCTGCTCTATGGGGTACTGTAGTAAAAGGACTCAGGGGTTCACCTGGGTTATAATTTCCAGTGCCCCAGGTTGTGAATGGTGGATAATTAATTCCATCTGTTGACTATGACTGATGCAAGGTCTAGTGAATGTCCAAAGGACACCCTTTTGCTCATCAGTTGTAGCCAGGGTTCAGGCTGGGAGCCAGGTCAAGCTGGAAGAAGTCAGTCCCTACTTCCCTGGGTCAAGCATATTTCCAACATTAGCAGACCTCCTTCTGGCTGTGGTTGCATGGGCCTTCTGCCTAAGCTTCCTGGAATACTCATATAATTTTTGCTAGTGGCTTTCTGTCAGTGGTTGTCACCATCTGGGAAACAGATCTCTATGTCACTGGATATTCAGGGAGCTTTTCTTCAGTATGGGCCCCACAATCAAGGGGACAGTCCAAAACTTCCCAAAGTGTCTCTCCCCAAAGTCAGTGCTCCAGGCTGATATGTGCCTGGATTCATTCACTTTAGTCTGCTCAAGGCCAATGCTGCTTGTTTCTTCCTGGGACCTGTGGAGGCTGCACAAAAGTTTCTGCCTCTGCCAGGACCACGGGGAGGCTTAGGTTTAGTGGAGCACTAGGTTAGGTGCATTGCCAGGCCCAGGTATATCCCATCCCTCTCCCCTTGTTTAGGGGGAGGAGGAGGGAGTTTCTGTGGGTTTTGGCTGGTAGTGATCCCTCTCAAAGTTCTTTTCAGCCAAATTCTTAAGAGATCCTGCTGCAGGGTACTGTCCTCTGGTTTAATTTGCAACTGTCTGCATATGAGTACATGCTGTGTTGATTTAAGTGGGTGATTGGACGCTGAGGGCCCCCAGCACAACTGTATTTTCATAATTCAGTTTTAAACTGATTGGCTTCAGAAACATTACTATTCTCATCATCCTTGAAATTGTGTCTGCCTTTCCACAGGTTTTTAAGTGAGTGAACTTGAGTCCTCCCTGCCTATCTTTCTCTCTTCCTCTCTTCCTCTCCCAGCTTCCCCACCCTGATCCAGCTTGGGGTTAGGAAGCTCCATGCTTATTTTGCTCTCTAGTATCTGATCCTCAAATCTCTGTAGGTTTCAGACTTTGCAATATTGAGTAGATATTGTCGTCCACTTTTCAATTCTGCTTTTCTTTCACTGTGTCCTTTCTATGTTGTGAGTAAATCAATGCCTAGATCTCGTCTGCCATCTTCTTAACATTTCCTGGCTTTCAGCAGGCCCAGGGTCCTACCTGTGGTTCTTTCAGCACCTGTGTAGCACAGAAACCTGGTCATAGAAGACAGAGTTTAGAAAAAGATTCAAAGAAGGTGAACTCCAGGAACTAACACCAGATCAGATTGTCTCTCCATTCTTTATTCTGGATTTTTGAGTATGTTACCTTTAAGTCAACTGACCCTTTTTCCCCTTGTGTTTAGTCTTCAAGGTGAAGTGAGTAAAATTTTTATTTCATTTAATTATAGAATTTGCATTATTTTTTAAACTATAGTATTTCTATCTTGAGATTCTTTACCATTTCTTTCATAATGATTATAGTCATCCTTGGGAACTTAAATGTATTTATAAATTCTGCTTACAAATCTTTTCTGCCAATTTTATCATCTTGGTCATTATAGAATCTATTTCTCTTGACTGCCTTCTTTCTTGATGCTGAGTCATATTTTCATGTTTTTCCATATTGAGTAGTATTTGATTGTGTACATTACATTGTGGGTGAGTTATTTTAAGAATTCTGAATTCTAGTGTCTTCCTTTGAAGATTCTTGCTTTTTGTTTTTATAGCAGGCAAGTAATTCAGTTGTAATCAACTCTAAACTCAGTTCCCTCTGAAAAGGATAACATTTGATATAATTCCATTCATCCAGGCTTCTTACCTTTCCTCTGGTTAGGAAACTGGGAGCCTTCTCATTGCATGCACATTTTAGCAGTGGAATTTTTATGCAGTTTATGTTCACTTTTCTGTAGTTTTCTACTTTCTGAATGTTTTTCCATTCACTTTCAGAAGCTCAATCAGTCTAAGATTCCAAATTTTGGCTTCTCAAGCTGAGAGAGTCTATATGTATTTCTGCCTGATAGTTACCATATACAAGTTGGACTGGTAAGTGGTGATTCAAGGAAATAGTCATGTAAGTTCACCTTACATAGTTCAGTTTTCTTCTTTCAAGAATTAAATACCCGCCAGGTGCGGTGGCGCACACCTATAATCCCAGTGGCTTGGGAAGCGGAGGCAGGAGGATCACGAGTTCAAAGCCAGCCTCAGCAACTAAGCAACTAAGCGAGGGCCTAAGCAACTCAGTGAGACCCTGTCTCTAAATAAAATACAAAATAGGACTGTGGATGTGGCTCAGTGGTGGTGGAGTGCCCCTGATTTCAACCCCCAATAAAAAAAAAAAAAAAAAAAAGAATCAAATACCCTCCAGTTTTTTCTTGCTTTTATTTTTTTCTTCATTGACATCAATTTTATTTACTTGTTGTCTAAAGTTTATAATTGCCATATGGAGGAGAATTAGTACAATATAAGCTCTTTCATCATTATCAGCAATATAAACTCAATGGCATTTCAAATTAGATTAATTTGCTAATCTAATTATACCATTACAATAAATTTCCTTAAGCATTAAAACCATTCAATTGACAGACACATTATTCTAATATAAAAAATAATGTGTGCATTTAATTTACTTCTTTATCTATATTTATATTTAAATCTTCTAGTGTTTAGAAGGTACTTGCCCTCTAGTGAAAACTAATTCATCATCTTAGGCATGCTGGGAGTATTAGACCAGACTAATTGAGCTTCCTCTGCTTTGTTGGTTATTCAAAACAGAACAAAAGTTAAACCCATATTATAGCTTTGGATACATCAAAGAGAAGGAATAAATATTCAAGATATTAAATTATACATAACTACAGTGATTCTTCCTAAACCACAAATATTTATACACTCATGCTACTTTTATATACTACAATGGTGGTGAACCAAATGCCTATTCTAATCATATGGATTGTGATGATTAATTTTAGGTATCAATTAGACTTAATTAAGAAATACCTAGAAAACCATAAATCATTATTTGGTATATGAGTATGTGAGTTCCTTCAGAGAAGATTGGCCTCTGAGTTGGTGAAATGAATGGGGAAGATCTATCCTCCATGTGAGCTCATACCATCTAATAAGCTGGAAGCCAGGATAAAAGAAAAATTCAGAGGTAAAGTGAATTCACTCTCTCCTGGAGTAGAAACACCCTTCTCTTGCTCTTGGACATCAGGTCTTCAGGCTCCCTGTTTTTTAAACTGCAGAATTTAGAGTAGCAGACTGATAGGTATTCAGGTTTTTGACTTTGTATTGAGAGTTTCATCTGCATCTTTCCTTGTTCTGAACTTTTCTTAACATAGACTGAGCTATGCTAGGAACATCATTGTGTTTACAACTTTCAACCATCATGGGACTTCAAAGTCTCCATAATGATATGTGTCTGTTCCCTTAATAAATCACCCCTCATCTTTCTAAATCTACACTATCATCTTCAATTAGTTCTGTCTCTCTGGAGAACCCTAAAACATAGACAAAAGCTCATCATTGTATCTCCTATCTCTTAAGTTAAGAGTTATCCTTACAGACTTATTTTTCATAGAATGACACTGGCATCCATATTTCTGCACATTCCTAACCTCCATCTAATCATTTTGAAGTCTGGTGGAGTTCTAAAGTATTTTAATTTTTTTCTCTAGCTATATATGTTAACACCAAATTTAAAAATGTTATTTTTCTTTTTATAAAAATAGTGTAAGTTGATCTAGGTAAATCCTAAATATTTCTGCACTTGCCTCTTTGGCTGCAATTCTAAAGTGATGCTATTATTATGATTATATATGTGGAATAGAATGCAAATTCACATTATTTATTAGAATAATTTAAAACATTGATGAATACATATACTACATGAATATATTTCTAAGTAATTTGGAAATATTTACAAAAAATAAAGGCATTACTATTATTCTTATTTTTTGTATTGATTTAGAAGAAGATGAAAATAGTGCACAGATGGAGTGAAGTCCCAGGTAGGAGGAAGGTTCAGAATTCAAAAATGTAGCAGGCCATAACAAGAAAGAGCTCCTGCTGAAGTAACTATATTGTAATAAGAATATCATGTCAACTTTCAGGCAACTGGCAATAAAATAAAGACTATATTATTATTAGCCAAGCATGGTGACACATGCCTGTAATCTCAGCAGTTTGGACAACTGAGACTGAGGATTGCAAGTTCAAACCCAGCCTCAGCAAAAGTGAGGTGCTAAGCCACTCAGTGGGACCCTGTGTCTAAATAAAAAACAAATAGGTCTGGGGATGTGTCTCAGTGGTCAAGTGCCCCCGAGTTCAATTCCTGGTATCCCCCCCCCAAGGAAAGACTATATTATTATAAACAGTGTGTACAATTTGATAATGATTATTGTCCATTTGCTGGAATTTTTGCTTAACAATGAAATGTAACTACTTTGAAATATTTGAATGCTTAAAGAGTGGACAGTATTCAATAGCTGGAGAAGATATAGTCTTAAGTGAGAACATTGAGTGGCTTTAGAAACAGCCACAAGATTTATTTCTTAAACCTTTTTTATGGAAGATACATCTATGTATATATAAAACCAAATTTAAACAGTTTAATAGAAATCCTGATATTATACCTAATAAGCAGGATGGAGTTAAGTTGTCCCAAAGAATAAAAAATTAAACCATGTTTTATCAGGGTAAGTTATAATACTTTCATCAATGAAGAGAAATTACAGCCTATAATGTGAATGCCCTAAGTATATGATGAAAAACACCAGTAATCAAATACATGATTAAATAGAATAAATGGTTAAAACACCTTGTTAAGTGAGATGAAACACAAAGTAAATAAATCAGTAATGCACTGTGAGTCTTGTTCGTGGATTATTAAACAATCTAATTTTTTAAAAATTAGAGTCATTAAACATTGGATACCATGAAAGCAATTGAGTAAAGTTGTTCTTAAGTCACAACTGGAATTAATCAATTTTGAACATTGTGGGAGCCTGTAGTAAGTGTACTTAATGTCAGAGACTCATAAAAGAGCATGCAGTTATGTAAATGATAATTACATAAATAGATTCATTGTTAAACCATACAGTTTTAAATTATCCTACAGATTTAATTATATTTTTAAGTAGTGAAGCATAGTGCAGGTATGATCTGAATACTTTCTCAGAGTACTGAATACATTTAATGGGTATCAAAATATTCATACCTCCTATTGATATATTGAATATATTTGTAGAATATATCTTTCAAAATATACATCCTATATATGTTACTGGTCTATGTTATTCAGTTTAAATTATGCTATGCATTTTATTGCACCACATCAACTTTTCTAATGTGTGATTTTACATCTGAAATAATCATATGGCTAACTGCTAATAAGCATCATTTCACATAATGCCAATAGATTATGGTGGTTATAATCATTCTTTCATGCTCTAGTTTATAATACTTCAAAAGTGCTGTGACCATAATGGGTCAATAAATATGTGCTGTAGGAATGAAGAAATGGATGAATAAATAGCTTTATGTTGTACCAGAATGCTTTCTCTATCTACAAGACATGTCTTCCTAATAATTAGTAATTAAAACGCCATCCAATTTTTTTCATGCCCATCTTAACTGGCCATTTTTCTGTGAAACTTTTCTCATCTTTCATACAGTGCTTCAATTCTTTTAAACACTATTATATTTTGGAGCTTTCTCACATCCCTTGTATCTCTGTTTCTTATTTTTCAGTTAGATGTTTACTGGTCACACACCTTGAAACTTGGTGTATTTAGATAAATTCTCACTAAAGACATTAAAAAATAAAAATGTGAACAACAAAAGTACCCTTTAAAAATCTCCAGCTGAACTACGACTTACATCTGCTTTTTAACTACACCCTTTTTTGGCTCTATGTTTTTGTTTCTATCACAGTATAAGCATCCAGTTTAACAATGAAAGGCTCACTTTCTTTCTTGCACAGATGATGTGATTTTAGTTCAAGACCCTCAGCAACAAACCAGATTCCTTTCTCAGTACCTGTTTTCATTCTGACTTTTCTTAACCCCATGGAGTCAATGAAATAACACTCTCTCTTTTTGTCTTTTCTTGTTAGTTTGTCTCAGATCCTAAACTGTTTTACCCTCAACTCAGCCATAGAAATTTGGAAAACATTAATTTCTATATATGAGTTTCCTCCTTAGCAGAACTAAGGACTATGAACCATAAGAAAACCTGGTAAGAAGTCTTACCTATTTAAAGTAGTACCTAGCACATAATATGTGCTGTATAAATGTTTGGCATTATTAATATTTGCAAACCTATTTGAAAAGCTCAATTCTATTTTAAATAATATCTCTATTCATCATTATGTTCAACAGAAGTACATATAGCATCCAAAAGTCTAAAAACAACCAATTATATGCTTGGTAATTCTACCAAGCCCAACCCTTTCATAGGAATTTTTTTCAAAAATATGTTTATATTTCATATTTCCAGTTACTTATTATCCTTCTATTCTAAGCCAACTTTAAGTGGACTATCTTCTACCTCATTCTTCTGAAACAGGTCATTGGTGGTCATTCTCACCATTAAGCCAATAGTCAATTGTCCATCATCTTTGTGGATGTCTTAGTGACATTTGAAAGGATTGTCACTCCCCACCCTGACCTCCAGAAACAGAAAACAAAAGTTTTCTGTCTTTTATGATATTGCGGAGCTTGATATTATTTTTAAAAACCAATGTTCCTCTTCAGCCTCTTTTGCTGACATTCTTTCCTTCAGCAATCATTAATAATCTTCCTCTGTCATCTTTTTTCTGTATTTATCACTGAGGTATTTTCAGATTACCAGGTTAAAAAAAAAAAAACAAAAACTACTCATTTTTACCAGAAAACTTCTATCAAAATGCTGGGTAGCTTTGTCCTCAATTCGTTAAATTTAATCACTGTTTGCCCAGCTATACAGTTAAAACTGGCATCATCTGTGGTGCCTCTATGTCTCCTAGATCCTCAATTCAAAACACATCTCTAATCAGCTTGGTCTTCACAGCTGCTATTTGGCATGTTCTGGATTCATCCTTTCATCCTAGGGCAGCTCCCTCAAAACTAATTCACTCTTATATTCCAGTAACTTGGTGGCATTTTTTTTCTGTTTCTTAAAACCTCTGAGCAATTTTTTTTTTTTTTTTTTTTTTTTTTTTTTTGCTGCTTCTCTGATAATTCACACTTGGTTCATTTCTCCAGGAAGGTTCTGTCCACAGAATTCTATGGTTACATTTCTTATATTAATGTCTTCAGTCTAGTGTCTTCTCAGGGCAAATGCTTCCAAATTGCCTTAACTAATACAGTTCTCCAGCTGCTGACACCCACGTTCAATATTTATGCCCATCATAACATTTCTCAAAGTCATCATATTATGCTGATTTATATTTTATTTTTTAAGCTTTATTTTTCCATGGTTCAGCTGTAATGTAAGATTATTGAGGCTGAACACTCCATTTGTCTTTTTTTCCTTTTACATCACTTGCCAGGAATAGTGTCTGACATATAATAGACATATAATAGGTATTTGGTAAATATTTCTTGCCTTACATATTTATAGTGAGAATGGATTTGAGGTGAGAAGTTGGTAGAAATATTTGAGACAGAACAATTTCCTTTTAGAAATCAGTTATCTCTAAAGCAGGCATTTATTGTAAAATCATTTAGTAGTAACATTTTGTCACCTTTAATAACAATGTTGGTAAGTGCATTTCAATGAAGTTGGACTTCTTAAGAATCCAAGGCTGGTGGCTAAATAGGTGACCAGTAAATGTGCTTCCCCTTAAATGCTCTTTAGGTGGCCAGACACCTCCATGGAAGCAGGATTGTGTCTTTTTCTCCTTATTTTAGAACTCTCATTAGTAGTTAGTTAATTTTTTTGGTATCTTGAACTATTCTTTCTTCTTTTACTTCTTCTTTCTGTCTATAAACATTTTCCAAAATCTCTCATTGAAGAGAATGCTAATCAAACATTATAAACAGAGTATGTTCTCACCTTGAATACACCTTTCATCTTTCTTCTCACTCTTCTTCCCTATGCTTCTAGAAAAATGAAACATACTATTTCCATTTCCATCATTCACAGTCAGTCCTCATTTAACCAAAATCTAACATCACCTGTCTTCTTAAATCTCAGTCACCTTATTGTCAAACCTAAAATGTTCTCCATGGTCCTGCTACTTCTAACTGCTGTGTTCAACACCATCCATCCCTCTGCTGCCATAGACAATCTGTTCCCCAATAGAGAATTTAAAATTTCCTCTTCCTTTTGACTTTCTACTATTCCAGTTTTCTTTTTATTTCTTTTGTATTCAGATCAGCGTGCTTTATTGCTTCTCTTTGCACTCCCTGTACAATGCAAGGCTCTCCTGATTTATTTAGTATCTGTCCTCTTGGTTTTCTGAGTTTGTATATCTACTTGCATGGCTAAAACTCGCATTCATAGGACTACCTTAAAATGTTATCACTCACTTTATTCAGATGCCCCATTTTCCAAACCCCAAGAATCTGTCTTTTTTGATGGGTAAAGATCATATTAAATATTAAAGATGTCATACACAATTGTTTTCTGAGGTCATGCTTTTTAAAAAACATGCTGATTATTTTTCCTTTAGAAATCTTTACAAGAAGAATTCAATATTTATTTTCCCAAGAAAACCAGCTAAATTGAATAAAATTTCATCATAATCTCTAATTGCAGATCACATATGACTTAAGCATTAATCATACCCATGACTAAGAAGGCTGTAAGAAATTTGCAGATACTGAAGACTTTATTTCAACCTCAATTAGTTTCCAACATCATTTCTTGCAATAAGCCATCAGGGAGTAAATTTTCTGAAGTGGAACATGCCTAATTATTTCTGCTATATCCTGGTATCCTCTAAATTTTGCCACAATGAAGTCAATGAATTCTACATTATTAAAGTATTTTAGAATCATCTCACTTCAGATAACATCCATAAAATCCTCTCATGGTGTAAACTGAGGAAAATGAGACCTGACATATATATTTCTGGTGTCAAATGTTCATTTAATCAAGATCTAAAGTATTCTTAGGAAACCTAATCAACGTCAACAATCTTCATAATTTTCTATCATTGTCTGTGATAAAATATACAAAAAAACCTTTTTACTTCTTGATATGGGTTAATATCCTTCAGGATAATACACAAAACACTTATCAATGTGTCAGTTTATAAGGAGTTATTATGGAAAAGTGAAACTTGTGTAACTATTGTTCCATATCTTCACCTTCTCCACTGTTCCATAGAGGAACTTTATTGTTTCCTGCAAGGATGAACCAGGTTTGCTTTTGTTTATACTAACCATTTCATTGGCACCATGGTAAAAATAAGCTATTAACCAAGGAGGAAAAAGACTTTTGGGAATTTTGTTTTCATTTCTTCATTCTACCACATGATTAATGTGGTAATGAGGCTTTTTCAATGGTAACATTTTGGGCTATTTTGTTTTATAAGTTCAATAAACTCTAGTCTATTTGCTGTTCTTTATGACTTTTTTTCACTTAATAATATTGGGACCAAAAGCAGTTATTTTTTCTTGTCAGAGTAAATGAAACAGGATACATGGGAAGTTGAGGATCAAAGACATGCTTCAAAAATTTCAAAGGTTATGATCAATCTACCAAAGATAGACTGAAAACTAAGTAAAGGCTCTAATACAAACTCTTTTAAAAACCACATGATCACTTATTATATTTAATTTTTATTATCAAGTGGGGGTACACACTGACTTTGTAGGTAAATACACAGGAAGAAAATCAACTTTATTCATTCCTCTAACTGATTAATCTTTTCATGTCATTCAAATAAAAGACTGCATAAACAGGCAGGTCAGGACTCATACAGCTATGTCTCTCCTGAGCAATTTCCGAGTCCTGAAATCAGCAGTAGAAAGAACTCTGCCTCACTATAGCACCCATTTAAAGTTTGTTTCTTTTGTTTTGAGCAGTGAAAATATTTTGCATACTGTCCAAATGATTTTATTTTGATATTACAAGTATTTTTTCAGTGTACAAGTTTAGGGGAGAGAAGTACCCTTAAAGAATGGGGGTGAGAAAAGAATGGAGGGACTTTAGATTATGTAGAGGGAAATGAGAGAGTGAGGGGTGGGGGTATGAAAAATGGTGGAGTGAGACAGACATCATCACCCTATGTACATGTATGATTAACCAGAATGACATGAATGTACATCATGCACAACCGTAGAAATGAATATTTGTATCCATATGTGTACAATGAGTCAAAATGAAGTCTGTAAAATAAAATAATAAAATAAAAATAAGAATAGTAAAACTATTATTCCCACATTTATTGAGGACAGTAATACTAATTACTTTTTTGTTTGTTTAAAGCTTAAAGAGTGTAATATTTGTAACATTATGTAGAATTATTACCTTCCTCTTATCAATGAGGAAATGAGGCACAGAAAGGCCAAGTAACTTTTCCCAATCACTCCACTGACAGTGAAAAGACTGGGGTTGGTACCCCAGTCAGGCTTCCTTCAGATTTTGCAGTATTCGGTAGAGACTTGTTGTTTCAAATGTCTGCGAGATGCCAGGGCACTCTGTATATGCTGATATGGAACCCACGGCCAATGGCTAAAACGCCATATTTGCTCAGAGCTTAGTGATTGGTTTCAGTCACTGAATTGGGGGCATCCTCAAATCTTAAATAAAACTTCCTTTCATACTAACTTTCTTTTTCCTTGGGCTTTCCTTGATAAAATCAATTACATGAATTTTATCAGGAATTGTTCAAGCAATTATTGCTTTGGTTTTGTCGATATTATAATACAAAGTTCAAAAATTACCTTAAGAAGAATAACTATCAAATGAACAGCAATATGTTTCTCATTATTTTCATGAAGACTAGTAAGGGCATATTATATTTAAAAAACTTAAAAACATATTTTAATTTCTGTAATATATACAAGCCATATTTCACAGCTTCATTTTTCACAGTATATAAATAAATTAGATTTCCTTCACTTTCAAATTTGGGAGATTTGTGTTTGTTTCTGTTACACAAATAGTAATTTTCATAATCTTTATGGATAATATATTAATTTTCCTAAAAGTTATAATGTACATGTGTTTCATCTTAAGGTCTGAATAAATTGTCATATATCACATATAAAACATATGAACCTTAAATTTACAAAAATACCTGGATTAATCAAATACACAGACTTTCTAAAATGTAAAGATGACTATTGAGTGACTGAATTTTTTGGCAATATTACATGAGTGAATATCTCAAAACTTAATTTATTTCAATAAAATATGGTTGATTTACTGTTCTATCAAATGTAGTAGAAATGGAAAAGTTGAAAATCTAAAACAAACAAATGTCATTTTATTGTTATCAATTTAAGTTGGATAATACTACTGAATTTTAAATTTCCTTTCAGGATAAAGTGAACATCTTTTATGTACTCTTGAGTGATTACTTTGGCAATTCTCTCTCTCTCTCTTTTTCTACATATATATTAATATATATTGTATACATGCTAACAATATATATAAATATGTATATGCTAACAATGCTATTTTTATAACTTCCAGAATAGTTACTAAGATAAAGTTTCTAGTAATTCCAATTTTTCCTGGTTAAGCAATACACAAAATAACAGCAATTCCTAATTCTATAAATCTATTCCTATTCAGTGTGATATTACTCTTTAGGTATTCTTTAATGCTTATTGTTGCTCTTTCTCCTCTACTGTATCTCCCTTAATTCCCCCAAAACTTCCCATTCACCAACAAACAGCTAATAATAATAATGATGCATTTCATATTTTAAATATTCAGAAGGGAAGATTTTGAAATTTGCATAACAATGAAATGATAAACATTTTAACTGATGGATATACTAATTAGCCCTATTTTATCATTACACAAAGTATACACTAAATTGACCCTATAAGTATATATAATTACTTTATGTCAATAAGAATTTTAAAGAATAAAAAGAAAATTTGTAACAAAATTGCATATATAAGTGCAGACACATACAGACAGATACATATAAATAGATAGATAGAAACACAGATAGATCTCATGTAATAACTCAAATCACTGGAGTAATAGGGGCATTAAAAACATTCCAGATGATCCTTACATTTAATGTCCCCACTTTATTAGGCATTTCTCTTTCCATTTAATAAGATGCTTATCAAGAAAAACTTGGAAAGTCTTCTTTACTCTTGTGAGCTTGGTATTTTATTTCCAGACTGTGCAAAGTTAGATGGTTCTCTACTAAATGGAATAAAAAATTTATGAATCTGTAAATGAATATGTTAGACCCTAGCCCTGCATAACTAAGTGAATCAATTAAAAAATTATGTATGCCTTAAATCAAACATACCCACTTCTATAGTCCTGGACACAATAACCACTCTGCAAAAGATAAGCTATCATTGATCTTTTGCTTAAATATAATACCTAAATTCTAAACTACATGATCCTTTTTCCTCACCAAATTTGGAAAATAGTATATTGTTTTTATTTTTAAATAATCAGGGCCCATCACTTACTTGTGAAGGTATGCATTTTCTTGGTATTTAAGGAAAATGGAGCCTTATCAGTTCATTATAGCAACCAAATTTCAAGAAATAGAAAAAAAGGCAATAAGAATAAAACAGACAACAGCAATACAATTCCAGAAGACTGCTTTTGAACTTTGTCTTTACCATTGGCTTTCCTGGTTTTCCATCTGCCAACCTACAGAATACAACTACAAAATTGATTATCCTGAGTTGAGAGCTTGCCAGGTTCCACTGCAGATTTTTACTTACCAGTGGAGGCTGAGTTACCCTATTACGACTTCCTTAATTATACTAAATTTCTTTTCAACAAACACACACACACATCCAACACATCCTATGGGATCCTATGTGTTCTGCTTCTCTGGAGACCGTTGACTAATAAAATTAGATATTTAATTTATACTTTACTTAGATTCTTTCCTTTACCATAAACCTGATGTTTTATCTTGCAATATATTATTGTATTTTCTATAAAATTTGTATAAATGCCATGTTCTCCTACATGTATCAGTCATGCTGTAGAACAGCAATGAAAACTCATAAAAAGTATCATATTATTATCTGGAATCTTCCTTGTTCAGTTCATAAATATAGAATTGTTTTTTTTTCTCTTCTATTGTCTTCTTATATTTGGATAAAACATTGTTTCTTTCATTTCCTCAATTTTCCTTTCCTATTTCACATTATGCTTTCTATTTTTAGTCTTTTAGTGGTTTCTCAGAATTTTAAATACCTATTAGAATTAATGAATGAAATGTTAATCAGTATCTCCACACTTATGTCATATAATGAACAGTCTGAAAATTTTAATTCTTATACTTCCTTCCATCCTTGAAGAGACTGTTGACTCTAACAGTTTTTTCATACATTGTCTTGCTTCAAACCTCAAAGGAAGTTAGTTGGGTAAAAGGATAATGAATTAACATTGACAATATTAGTTGTCATATTTAAGCACCAATTAGAAGCACTTGAAATCTTTCTCAAATCTCCTAAATTCCCATTGTGAGTTACATCATTAACATAATTGAACACATTTGGAAGAACTCAGCAAACTCAGAATTCATTCTTTAACAGCAATTATAGTAATAAATTGTGCCCAAGTTTTATAATCAAATCAACTATAAATGTATTTGTAGACTGAGTATTAGATTGAATATTGAGAAACACTCAGATCCAGGATTCACCTCTATTTTTGCACCAATTTTTGTCTAAATATATGTTTTTTATTTCAACATAAATTTATCTCTGGCCTACATTTGCTTTCCAGCCAATTCTGAAATGATACTTTGAATTGTGGGCAATGAAACAAATGCTCAGACAGTGAGGAAAGATATTTAAAAGGGAAAAACCTAACAAATCATCAATGAATGCCAAATCTACATTTACCAATACTGGAATCACAAGTTTTTATTTTTCTTTATTAAGAAAATACACATCACCAAATCACTCTGACAAATATATATTTAAACATTTACATTGCAAATATCAAGTTAGAAGCCTATTAAATTTAGTTAATGATGAAAGTAAGAGTTTAGTGTTCGTGTTTCTGTGTGCTCTACTGAATAATAAAATCACAGAACCTAGAGAAACTAGAACAGGTGCAGTATTTTAATACCACATTTGTAATTGACTGTATACAACCAGTTTAATAGGTTAAAATTTGAGAAGCATAAAAATATACAGGTATTTTAAGAAAGCAAGTTCTCGTACTGGGGACAGTGATTATGGTTTTTTTTTTTTTTTCCTTTGTTTTTAATGGTTATATTTATCAAGATCTTAGGCTGTATTTTAGAAATTTATTATTAACTGAGAGATTGCATTACATAAGAAAGACAATTACGTCAAGAACCTTACACCTTTAAAAATTCATAAATAAAGCTGACTTAAGTCCTGTTTTTCCCCTCTAATCTCTTGAAAATCTAACATTTCTATATAGGAAAAGTGGATAAAAATTCCCCTCTTCATTTTCTTTTCCCAAGAGAAAAGAGAATTAATCAAAGCTATGGTTTTTCAGGTTGTTTATTTCATCAGTCCTTTAATAGATATTGTAAAAGTTGCTAGAAAAAATAAAAGGAGAAGCAACAAGTAACTGATTTGAATCCCATAGTATTCTGCAGAAGGACCATTGTAAATTGATATTAGTGTATTACAATTTTATTTGCTCCATTAGCAAGCTCTCTATTCATTCTGGAAAAGATCTATCCCATTTGTTTTCCATGCCAATTAGTCATATTCCCACTTTCTTTGTAGGAATTATAAGAATGTAAACCTTCACTAACAATTGTATAAATGTTACATGCATTCCTTTGACTGTAATTGGTGCATTTCCAATGGAGTTTCAAAATGGGCCAATAATATATTACTAAGATGCCAAATTTATCTTAAATTCTGACTTTTGCTCCTTTATGAAAGTTTTCATATAATCTTAAATTTTGCCAGATTTCAAATGTTCAAACTTACTAATACCTTATTAATTAATTAATTCAAAACATGTTTTCCAAATAGTGTTTTACAAGACTATCAAATTGTGCATTAATTTCAACTGAGCCACCTTTTGGTGTATTTTTCACAGATAAATTTTTCACAGAAATTCTGAAGGATAAAAGGAAATGTTTTCAAGTAGACATAGCAGAATGTAACTTGAAGAGATGTTGCATGCAAACTCTCCTGTAAAAAGAATACTATCAAATGCTGTGCAAACAAAAAGAATTCAGTTTTTTTCTTGATTTTCTCATATGGGCCATGACATTATTGGAAATGTCTCCACATATATGCTAATTTTGGTGCCTGGTAGCTGAACTCAAGCAATCTCATTGAGATATATTATAGTCTATTATTGCAATCTCAAAGTTCATTGCTTTATGACATATAAATCAAATATATAGATGTTTCATATGTGTATAAGATGTGTCTATTTCAAATATATACAAACAAAACTAATGACTAGAGAAACATATTCAGAGGAAAAGTAGATTAAGAAAATGCCTTTTGATTATATCTCTTGCTAAACTTTCTCTCCAGCTTTTTCTAAAGGACAGGTTGCATGCTGTGTGTATATGAGCATCTTAAACCACTGACAGAAAAGCCACACTTTATTGTGACTATTTGGTTGTGTTATCTATTGACATCCCTTTGAGTAGATTTACTAGTCAGTTGATTGTCAAATCCAGCCCATTATCAATCCTAAAAATATGTATAATGACACATCAACACGTGGCCTTTTCATTATATGTGACGCTGTGATTTGAATTGCTCCAAGGTCCAACTTAGTTTTTAAAATGTTCTGTATATGTTTTTAAAGAAGTTGCCAATATAAATCCCTGCAGTGTTCTTTTGGCAACAAGCCAAGAAACAATTTGCGTGCTGAAATATTGAGGTCTGTTGACAGGGTCATTTCAAAGAAGCTCAAGGGATATTTTTTAAAAAATGATGCGATAACTTTCCTTTAGTTTTAAACATGTTGAAAAAAAGCGTTGGCCTACTTTGTAATACTTATTTTGTACACAGCATACAACACAAAATAACATATCTAAATATGCATGATTCCTTGCATTATATAAAGTGAGCTAAAACATTACTTTTGAGGGCTTTTATGAAGCTGTCTTAAACTATGAAAACCAAATTAAGGAAGAATTTTCTAAGTACATCTTAGATATGCCTCACAATTCTTCAGTAAGTAAATCATAGATAGAGTTTAGATTCTGGCAAAAAGGATGAATAAAGTAACCATGTTTTCATTTTAATGGAATTTATAGAACTAATCAAGGGACATATTTTTAAAAGTGTCAAGTCAAATATAGAATTAAAAATTGTGGAAAAGGTGAAAGTAAAGAATACTGAGTGAAAGTATTGGTCAAATGAGATGAGTTGGGAAGGTACACTATAGAAATAAAAGCTAGACTGAGAATTTGGAAAGAAAAAAGTAAGCCAGAATAAATGTGTATAATTTCATATGGGGTATAAATGCTGTCTCCAGGTAGAAAGAACATTTTCAAAAAGCCTGAAGTGGAACATTCCTGGTATGTTTATGCAAATTAATATAGGTCAACATGTATACAAAGTGAAGTGTGGTATGACAATATTCTTACGTTTGCATTAAACAATTAATTATTCTAAAATCTTTTAAAATATTACAGTTGTAAATGGTGGTGCAGGCCTGTAATTTCAGCAACTCCAGAGACTGAGGCAGGAGGATTACAAGCTTGAGACCATTCTCAGTAACTTAGAGAGACCCTCAGCAACTCCGAAAACCCTGCATCACAATAGAAAGTTAAAAAAAGCTGAGGATATAGCGCAGTGATAGAATGCCCCTGGATTCAATTCTCAGTACCAACATGTGGATACACACACACACACACACACACACACACACAAATACACACATACACACATACGTGCACATATACAACATATTTTAATTTACCAGTTGTGGTACTTCACTCCTTGCCTATAATCCCAGCAACTTGGGAGGCCGAGGCAGGAAGATAGAAAGTCAAAGACAGTCTCAGCAACTTAATAAGACCCTATCTCAAAAGATCATAACACACACACACACATAAAAGACAGAGTGCGGTGGAAACTAGGAACTTAAGAACATAGCTCAGTGGTAGACTGCTTGCAGGATATGTGTGAAGCCCTGAATTCATTCGCCAGTACTGCAAAACAGTATATTTGTCCACCATAATTGCATATCTAATACTCCCCATTTTCTTCCACAGATCCAAGTTTCCTCTACCTTGAAACGTTTCCTTTTCACTCACACATTTACTTTAAAAATAGCAAGAAGGCTTGAAGAAATAACAGTGCTGTCAGGTTTTCATATGATACCTGAAGTGGTATGTTAAAGTTTAAAGGAAGTTGTTGATAAATTAAACCTGATCCCTATAAAATATAAGGCAATTATACATTTATAACACAAGCAAGTATACCCATTCATCAAACAAGGAGTTTCAATAATAAGAAATACAATCAGTTCATTAGAAAGAACTTATAAGAGAGACAAAAACTTTAATCTATGAAATAAGAAAACATGGATTTTAGTAGGGAGGTAATACAGTATGGTTTGCTTTACCAAAATAATAAAAAAGAAGGGAAAAAGAAAAAAAGAAGAATTGATAGCTGCCTGAAAGAATACAAAATCTTTGGTAGTTGCCTAGAAAAGGGATTATAGGAGGCAATTTGAATTTTGAAGATATGTAAGCAGGCTACTGTTCTATAAATAGACCAAGGTAAAATGTTTGCACTAACAACTCTGCTAACATAATAAATGTTGTAATAGGTCCTTGCTGCATCCGCACTTTTTTTTTTATCAAACTTAAAGAATAATTTGATTCAGGGTATTCTTAAACTAGTTGAGCTGCCCTGGGGCATTTGCAGACTCCTTCCTACAGATTTGAGCTAAGAATATTTACTTCCACACAAATTGCAATGAAAAATCCTTCCATACCTGCTAAATGCCTGAGGCTAAAGGCCTTCTCCTTCTGTTAAAGAGATCAACTTTTAAACTTTTTAAAATATATATGATATTTTCATTAAAATTAATAGAAGATTAAATGACACAGAAGCTTTGATAAGTTATTGTCTCAAATTGACTTTCAAAAACCATTCCATTATAATTTTAAATTTGATCACAGTTTCAGATTTCCTTTTCAGATTTGATAAATTAACAAGGATTAGATTTAATGTCTTTCTTTTAGTATATCAACACATGAACAAAATATATGACCAAAACATGGATTCCAGACGCTGAATAACAGATAGCACTAACTGTGATCATGAAAAAAAAAAAGAGAAAGAGAGAGAGAGAGAGAGACAAACAAGGTTACTCCTTCAGTTGCTCCAGTTTGCTGTGTAGAGAGAATTCCCAAGCCACAGAACTGGCAGGGATAATTCAAACAAAAAAGAAGGTCTCTTTGACCGAGGAGACAAATGAGATTTTCAGATGACAAAAGCAATCAGAATTCACAGGACAGATCCTTGTGAACTGTGAGAAGAAAGAAATGTATGGAGATATTTTCACACAGAATGCAAGTTCAAGAAACATGCAGAGCACTCACTCTCTTTTAGATTCAGGTAAGAAGTTACATGCAAATACATATGCACAAGGCAGGAATAGGCTATTGACAGGATATACCAGAAAGGAGGGGTTGGAATATCCACCAGAGCTCATCAGGCTTGAGAAGTTTGTTTCTTGAACAAAGGTGGAAGTCAACTGATAATATATGGTGCACAGGGTAGTATACTCAGAAATCATTTGTGAACAAAATCATTAAAACTAAAGACTGACCTTGGTTCCAAGAATTATAAGTCACATTTGAAAGGATTATATTGTTTCCCATTGATTTTACCTATTTGATAAAAGCCAAATGTGCTTAAATAAATACCAAATCACCCAGCATCCCACAGGGTTTATTTTCCAATATTGATCAATCAATGAAAAATCACCAGGCATGCAAATAAGTGGGAAAATAAAATCACAGGCAGTTGAAAATTAATCAAAACTGTTACCAAAATGACATAAATTAGTAGATTAGAAAGTTAACACAGTTATTACAATGATATTTGATATTCAGAGAGGTAGAGTAAAGCATGATATGGGAACAAAAGAGAATATTTCAAAAAATACTCAAACTGTGAGAGATGAAATTATAATCTTTGAGATAAAAAGTACTCTGCAAAGTATGAACAACATGAAAAGAAGACAGGGGAAAGATGAGAGAACTTGACAACAGAAAATGAAATACAGAATGAAGAAGATAAACACTATATTAACATAACATCAGAAAATTGTGGAAGGATTTTGAGTTGCCTAATACTGAAATTCTCAAAAGACAAAGGGAAACAAAAATATCTGTCAAAAATGATGGGCTAAAACTAAAGCATAAAAAAACTGATAACTGGGTGTAGTGGTGTATGCCTGTAATCCCAGTGACTCAGGAGGCTGAGTCCGGAGGATTGCAAATTCAAGGCCAGCCTGAGCAATTTAGTGAGGCCCTAAGCAACTTAGCAAGACCCTTGAGATGTGGTTCAGTGGTTAAGCACCCTTGGGTTCAATCCCCAGTAACAAAATAAACAAACAAAAAAAGATATAAAATATATAAAACAAAAATGGAAAAAATTACAAAGACCCATATTATAATCAAAATTCTTAAAAGAAGAAATAACAAGAAACTCTTAAATCTACTAATTTAGATCAGCCAGAGGTAAAAGGAAATGAATGAGAAATGTACCACCCATTTCTAATCATGATTTTTTTTAAAGCCAGAAAAGTGTGGAGCAACAACATTTAATTCCATAATCAACAGAAAATAGAATTGAAAAGAAGGGAAAAAGTATTTTCTTGCCTACTAAAGATGAATAGTCTTTATTGCAGGCAGAGCTACAGAAACAGAAGATTTATGTCATTCTGGCAGAAAGATAATGAATCCAGATGGACATCTGAATCTATACAAAGGCATGAAGATTGATGGAAATGTATGTGGTTAAATGTAAAGTATATATTCTCCATTTTAAAATCCTTTAGAAACCTTTATATTATTAAATATAATAGTAATAATGTATAATACAAATAATATAGTATACTTAAATATATATATTTATATATTTAAATTATATAAATATAATTTAAGTATATTACAAAATATTTGAATGTTTTAAAATATTGTAAATATTAAATTAAATATTTAAAATATTTTTGCTGCTGTTAAAGCAAAAAGTAATGAGTGCTACAGGACTTAGATTAGCATGAATATCAACAATAGCATATAGTCCAGAAGAATAGATATGAAATAATTTTGGTTATAAATTCTTACATTTTCATATAACAATTATAACATTTCTTAAGGCAGACTACAGTACAGTAGAGCTATTTAGTATAACACTCATGGAACCACTAATAATAAATAGAATGAGCAGAAATAAGAAATAAGAAAGTCATAATTGAGATGCAATGGAGCCATGAGATCACCTAAATGTAGAAAGAGAAAGAGAAAAAGAAGAAAAAGAGAAAGAGAACAAAGGGAATATCAAGGAGTAGAAGGCATGAATTAAAAAAAAATAGCAACATGGTAGATTAAACTCAATTATATAATTATCAAGGTAAAATAAACACATCAAATAAAAGGTGGCAAAAGAATAGATATAAAAGGTCCAAGAAACTCACATTAAATACAAAGTAAGTTAAATTTTAACTAATGTAAAAATATATTCCATAATAATAACAATGAAAAGAAGATTGAAATAACTTCTAATAATATTAGCAGGGTAAATGAAGAGCAGAAATTGTTACTAGAATTAAAAATTATGTTTTAACAATCAATTTATTTAGAGAACATAACAATACCAAACTTGTATGCACCTAATAACAGAGCTTCAGAATACTTGAAGAAAAACTGATAGGACTAAAAGAAGGAATGGGCAGTTAATTATTAATCATGTATTTAAGCACTCATTTGTCAAAGAAATTGCAGTAAACAGAAAATTAAGAGAACTTTCATGACTTGAACAACACTATAAACAAACTTGAAAAAATTGACAAACAGAATATTCCATTTTCCACTCAACAACAGCAAAGTTCAAATACTTTCAAACTATAAAAGGAACATGTACCTCAATATACCATATTCTGGTACATAAAATACAAATTGATACATTTAAAAGTACTCAAATCATATACTGTGTGTCCTCTGACCACAATAAAATTCAGTTAGAAATGAATACTAATAACAAAAGTATGGGAAATCTTAAAATATTTAAAATTAGTAACACACTTTAAAGAAATTGATTGTTCAAAAAAGAAAAAAAGGTAAATCAATAAGTATATTAAATTAAGTGAAAATTAAATAAATGGGATACAAATAATCAGGCAAATAAAGAGAATCAGAGCACTAGGTGACTATATTGTAAAAGTACTTGAATTAGTGATTTAAATGCCTATCATAAGAAACCAGAATGAAAATCAAAGTAAATGTGAAATAAGGTGAAGAAAAAGGAATTAGCAATAAATATCGTAAATCAATGAAATACAAAACAAAATGATTGAAAAGAATCAACAAATTCAAAAATTGCTTCTTTGAGAAGAAACAAACTGATAAACCACTAACCTAACCATATAAGAAAAAAAGAAAAGATGCAAAGTATGCTACAAAGAATGAGAAAAATGGCATAACTACAGATACTGATGACACTAAAAGAGTGGTAGGTGTATAGTAGTAACAATTTTAAGTTATCTTTATTTAGATGATAACTTTGATGTAGATTTTATAAAATTGACTCAATTAGTAGATTAAAAAATGAGAAACTCTATTTAGTGATTTTTAGCTCCAGATATTTGTTAGTAATGCTGACATTGGAAAAACTAGGGAAGAAATAGTTTGGTAGAAAATTGAGAAATGTTAATAAGTTTTGAGGGTCCCAGGTAATCTTTGATGGTCCCAGGTAGATGTCAGAATGACATTAAAATGGTCAAATTGGGTGTAAAATCCTGCAGCTGAGAGAAGGTACGATTTGAGAGAAATTAGCCTTATAATAGAATAATTGCAATCAGAGATCATTTCTTCCATGTAAAAATAAAAAAGAAAGAAATAAAGCAATGCTGTATTTTAAATATTCAATATTTCTGAATAGGTAACCTAACAAAAATAATTACTAATTATTTACTTATATATTAAAATCTGAGAAATATCACAAAAGCACAAGATAGGGCACATGTTTGGGCTGAGAATATAAGATTAAAAATTAAAATAATTTTTAAGGAAAACAAAAATATATAATATTTATAGTTTGTTTAGAAGTTCATTAAATATGAAGATGAACATGACAGGAAACGTGTGAGAAATGCAGGAAAAAATCACAAAAGAAAATAAATAGGAATAAAATAAGTTTGGAAATGTTTTTCTTTATGAGGGGAAATTGTAATTTCAATAATATAATGATATCTAAGGAACAGTATTAAAGTTGAAAGGATAAAGGGAATTTAGAATTTCAGCAACTTGTTTTACAGCACCCAAAACAACAAAGTGCCAACTATCTCATTTCATATTCCTCAAAATCAATTCCAAATCGCTTCATATCCATCCTGTAGAGAAAGGTATAACTTGGTATAAATTTCTATCATGATTTTAATGTACATCTGAAGCTAATTAAAGTGATCCCATTTGCAATAAAGGATATTAATAATAGTGAATTATGTAGCAACAGTATTGAGAATCATTGCAATTTCTTTTTGAATCACAAGAAAATACAAAGTTGAATAAAATATAAACGCTCAGGTATCAATATTTTACATCTTCTCTTAATCTAGGCAACATTATTTTCTGTAAAGCTCCATAGTTTGTTATAAATTGCCCCAAACACAACCCAGCTAATTTTTGGCTTTGGTTTGTTAACTGCAATGCTAATGAAATGCTAATCCCAAAGCTTTCATCAGGCCAGTTTCTGTGCAACTCCTTGATTTGAAGAATTGGCACATAAAATGTTTCATCATAAGGAAAAAGTTAAATAGCAAAGATTAAAGAACATTGTAACTGTTTCATTTTGTAGGTAAGTCCTTCACATAGTTGCGTTTTTCATAGACTGACACATTATTTGCCAATGGGTTATTCACAACTACTGTTTGTGTTAGGCATTTTGATGGGACCATATGCCAAAAACAGTTTTGCCTTCAGTTTTATGCATTATAATAATAGAAGAAGAAATAAAAGAACAAACAACCTAAATAGATATACCATCACAGAGAGATATAGATAATAGACTAAATAAGTTTAGGTGGAGGCTAAATAATGAATTTCTTGGCCTGGAGATTGGACAGAACCTCAAGTGCTCTCTTAGACACCAGCTCTGTTTTCTTCTTTGTCAGCACCTTCCCCACTTAGGGTAGATTTGAATTTGGGCAAAATTGTGTAGCAATTTTACATTGCCATGGAATTTCTGTTTTATTTTATAAATGCATCATTCCACAGAAGATTGGAGGTAAAGAGTCTAGATTTCTGAGAGGTGAAAAGTGAGATGAGAAAACTCAAAGGCATGAGGGAGGCAGCTTCATGGTATGTGAATTGACACTTTAAAACAATCCTACCTCCTTTATCTCTCCAAGCTAAATTCCTTCTTGGTATATTTCATGAAAAAGCGGGTGCCTTGCGAATACACACCAGACAAACTTTATGACATTTTCAACTCTTTCTAGGGAACATGATGAAGTAATATATTTCAATGCTCTTCTTTCTTGCTGTAGTCACTTCTATTTCTCATTCAAACTCCTTTTAGCTTAGACTCCAAAATAAAATGTTGGCACTTTACTCTGTGCTTAAGGATCTGCTTTCCAGTGCACTCTTACCTCAAATATCAAAGAAGAACAAGATAGAAATGTAGAATCTTTGGTCTCATTCCATGCGTACTAAGATAGAATGTGTACAACAGGACCCACAATTACCATGTGTCCACGAGCCTGTGAGACACAATGAAGATCTACATAATTGTGCGGTTCTAGTGCACTGACACATAGACAAGAACTTAAGTCAGTGCTTAAAAAGCTTACACTGGTGCTTAGAAACTTGTATAGCAATTTTATATTGCCATGGAATTTCTGTTTTATTTTATAAACGCATCATTCCACAAAAGATTGGAGTTCTAAAGAGTTGGTACCTAAAGTGGATAATCACAGAGCACTCTTCTGGAAGACTTACACTAAATCGTATATTTCAATGTTACACAGGGTGTTAAATAAAACTGTGATGATAAGTTAATATTTACATAAACCTGATAAGAAGGAAAGGAGCTAGCAGTACATATAACAAATGAAGAAAAAAATAGAGGGAAAAAAAGACATAAATAGACATTTATAGGTAAAGGTGTTAGTTAACTTGGCTTGATTCATGGGTAGGGGTAAAAAAGTGCAATCATTGTTACTGGAGCACAGAATTAAAGAGGAAAGGAGAAATTAAGTCAGGAATGTGTGTCTGTGTAGCTGTGTGTGTATGGGGATAGATGCAGCTTGTGTGCATCTTTTCTGGTCATTCTAGTGTTTCGTTCTTTGTCTTATAAGTGAGATGAGAAGGTATTGAAAGGATTGAAGGGAGGAATAATATGATTGGATTTACCATTTTAAAGAATAATCCTATTTAATCATTTTAGGAAAAAGTGTAGTCTGGGTAAGATGAGAAGAAGGAGACCAGACAGGAGATTGGAGACTACTGGAACAATCCAGGTGAGAAAAAGTATCTGCTACCAATATCATATTAGGGAAGGGCAGAACTGTTTGGCTTTGGAGTGGATATTGAGAGTAGTGCCAAGAGTGTTTCCTGATAGAAAAGATGTGGGTGTTGAAGGTGAGGAATGAAAGAGCCAATTAAGGAGCTGTGAACTTTTTACTTGAGCAACTAGAAAGATGCATTGTCATTAACTGGGGTGAAAAGAACAGGTGTAACCCAAAACATACACACAACACTTAAGCCCAAATACTTGTAAAATTTAATATGCAATAGGAAAAACAAAAGCACCTGTTAGTTGTACAAATCCTGTATTCTCATAGCACCTCATGAGCCTAGGTGTTAAAAAATCTCAAAGCAAACATAGTATATTACAGTTTAGGAGCAGTGTCTTGAAATAATTTTAGACAGCCATGTGCAGTGGCACACTCCTATAATCCCAGTGACAGCAGGTTACAGCAGGAGGATTTCAAGTTCCAGGGTCTACTCAGCAATTTAGCAATAACTTTTCTGAAAAATTTTTTAAAAAATTTAAAAGGTCAGGGTGGGAGTATAGCTGAGTGGTAAGGTGCCCCTGGCCTCAAACCTCAGTATAAAAAAATATGTATATATATTAGACAAAGGTTAATGTCCTGATTATATCACTTACTAAGTGAATAATCTTGGACCAATTATTTAACATAACTGAGTAAATATCTTCTGACATAAAGCAGTATCTTGAACAAACTAAAATTAATGGTGGTTTTTAATCATCATTAAGGAGGAATAAGGAAGTATGATATTATATTTGTTTATATTTAGGAATTTAAAAGTATGAGTGATGAAAATAGTTTGGAAAGGCAATTATATCTACTGTTTACAATTATTTTAAAAGAATCAAATGGAAATAAACATGATTTAAATGTTTCACAAATTTTTCCAACTTTATTTTTCTAGTTTTTTTCTGCTTTTCTACTAAAGATATATTCCATTTTATGTGCCATTACTAAACAAATTATTATTTCCATGAACTGTTAGAATAATCACTAGGAATAGTTGAGAAATGAAGAATTTAACTTTGACTTCGCATACAATAAAATAGTTTAACCTCTTAACTGTTTTTTCAATCTTAACAATTTAGAATAAAACATCATTAAAATTTCTACTAGTTCATAATGAAATGCTTCATATGATTTTAAACATAATATTGTCTTACCAAAGAAATATCTGTAGTTTTTTGAAAACTGTTGTCTCCAACTTTCAGAGAACCTCCCTAAATCAAGTAATCAGATTGCCTGCATACAGTGTGCTGCTTACCCCTACAGAGTGACCCAGAGATTTATCAAATATCTCTTATATCTGATATTATAGGTCTTACATAATTTAGTAACAAAAATGAGAAAATGGATTTTCTTCAGTGCATTCCACCAAGAACAATTCATTCACCAACTTTGATATTTGAAGTAGTAAGGAAATTTTCTGATAAACAGAATAGGACTACATGACAATCTACCATTCATTATTTTTCTTACAGGAAAACACATCATGACAAAGCATGCTTTTGTAAGCATGAATGTACAACATCTATTTACTCAGAATACTCAGGGTATAAGAAAATCAAGATGAAAGTATTTTTCGGCTATTGATGCTGCCATTCATTTCACCATGTGTCATTAATATGATTTTTAAGAAATGAATCGACATAAATGTACCTTTCTAACAGTACACTTTAAATTTAGAAGCATAGTGTATAAAGTCTTTGATGACACAAAAAACATTTTAAATCTTTTTCACATTTTGGGATAATCACTTTTCCTACTCAACATCAATGAATGATGGATAGGGGAGAAATATGGTTAAGGGTATGATATGGCTATGTGAATAACAAGAAAAACTATAGTTAACAGAATATCATTGGATTCATTTTAGTCACCAGCCATGTGGCTGATTACTTAAGAATCATGTCCTAGTGGTAGTTATCCAGTAAAAAGAGACTCTCTACTATTCAAAATATATTTCTTCTTTCTTTCTTTAAAATTTATTTTTAACTGATACATAACAGCATGCTTTCTTTTTATGTCTCATTCTGGATCCTGGAGGATTGATATTTATGCTGAAATTTGTTTGTAAAAGCTAAAAGCTAAAATGAGATTTTGCATTGCTAATTAGAATTTTGATTCAATATAGGAAGTGAAGAATATAATAGCAGAAATCTGCTTAGTTTTGTAAAATTTAAAGTCACTGAGAAACAGCAGTCTCGGTCTTCAAGTATTTTCAATTTTATTTCTCTTGAGTTATTTTGCAATAAAAATTTAAATGACTATCTATTAGTTCTCAAGATGCAAGATAAAGAAAAGAAAACAAAATGTGTGAGGGCATCATAAGTACACTAAGTTTGTGGTTCAAACACAATATCCCTGAAATATTTTAACATCCATGAGTAGTAAGTCACCTTGCACCATAAGATGTACTATCCAGCCCCAAAGTTCAGATTGATGGTATCAGTTATAACAGATATGTAACAAATGTAAAAGTACAAGATAACTTCCAGAAGAAAATATTTGGATATAATTGATAGAGTGTTTTCCTCTATTGTTTCTGGCATAAGGATAGTTGTATAGACTAATTAAATAGAAAGAAAACTCCAGAAGTAGAGCCATGTATGTATGACTGTTCAATATTCAATAAGTATGAGATCATTCAACAGAGGTTAGAGGAATATCTTCAACAACTGTTGGCACATCTAGAAATGCATGAGCAAAATACTGAAGTTGACTTTGTAATTCACACCATATAAGAAATTAAACTCAGAGTTTTCTACATCCTACATAGTGATGGAGCAGTTAACTGAATGGAGGCTGTGGGCTGACTGAGAAAATAAAGGTCTGAAATAATAAGAAATAAATACAAAATACATGAAAAATAATTTAACGCGGGGCCTGGTAGGTGGATTTGACCTGACGGGTCCGATCCCTAACAAATAGAAAAAGCCCACCATTTATTATATATAAATGCATCAAAAGGTTTTATTATAAGAAATGGTTCTTCAAGATAAACAAGAAGCTGGAGGCTGTGGGGAAACTGGCCTGATCCGAGCCTTATCACTTGGGCAATAATTCTTCCTCTTCCAAGCAGTGGGCGCCTCAAGGCTATGAGAACACACCCATATTTTGTCCTCCCCCAGGGAGCAGTGTTTGAACCAAGGGCTATCTGAACTAACAAATTTGTGGAATCACAGAATTCTCTTTGAGCAGGGCATTGCCAAGGCAACAGAGCTGTTTCAAATAGATAAACACCAACAGTTCTCTGAAGGGTACCACCTCAGTTCAGAGATGGCTCAGACAAGCCCACCATTCATTCGCCGCCCCTGACACAAAGTGGATCAAAAATCTAACATATAAGAACTAAAGTCATAAAAAGATGACCCACCTATTTCACTCCTTGGTATTTATTCAAAAAATTTAAAATCAGCATGCTATAGAAATACATGTATACCAATGTTTAGAGCAGAACACTATATTCACAGTAGCTAAGTTACAGAAACAGGCTAGATACCTGTCAATAGAGAAATGGATGAGGAAAATGCTGTATATATACCCAATGACATTTCACTCCATCCTAAAGAAGAATTAAAATATGTCATTTGCTGATGAATGGATGGAACTGGAGAGCATCATGGTAAGTGAAAAAAAGAAAACTCAGAAAGTCAAGGGTTGAATGTTTTCTCTCCTTTGTGGAAACTCAAGAGAGTGAGAGGAAAAAATGTAATAAAAAAGGAATTTCATGAAAACAGAAGTGGCACCAATAGACTAGAGGATTGGAGGAAGAGGATAGGAGGGATGGAAGAGTAGAGGGTGAGGGAATTAGTGGAAAGTGAAATCCACAAATTTATGCACCTGTACACAATGATCATATGTGTATATATACATATATATATATAAACATGTATATAACTACAAACAATAATAATAATAAAAGAAAGGAGATCAGTAGAGCAGGCAAATATATGGGAAGGAGGAGGAGCAGTAAATGTAAGGCATTGGAAAATAAGATTTATCAAATTATGCTATATGGACATAAGCATATGATATAATGAATGTCACTTTTATGTCTAATTATAATGCATCAATAAAAATTGTAAAAGACAAAATATCAAGTGACACTGTATTGAAAGCACTTAAATTCTGAATATTTTTCATCAAAGTGCAGTCAGATTAACTATCCATAATTTAAAAGGAAAATAATATGTAATAATATCAGGACAGAAAAATTGCTAAATATTTATATTTAATATGGCTAGTGATTCTTCAATGTAGCATCACAGGAAAGAGCAACCAAAGAAAAAATGTTGATAAATTTGACTTCATTAAAATTTTAAAATTTTGTGTGCCAAATTGCATTTAAAAAAAAAAAGGAACAGACAATGTAAAGAATGGGAGAAGATATTTGCAAATATGCTAAGATTTGAGTATCTAGATTATATAAAAACTGTTATGATTCAGCAACAAAAGACAAGCAAGCTCATTAAAAAATGAGAAAAGGGATTAAATAGGCATTTATCCAAGGAAGATATACAAATGACAAATAAGCACATGAAAAGATGCTTGACAGCATTATTAATTAGAGAATTACACTTAAAATCATAATGAGTTACCACTTTAACTCACTGGAAAAAGCTATTATACATTTTTTTTTATAATGGAAAATAACAGTTGAAGATTTAGAGCAATTGGAATCCTTATATATTACTAATGGAAATGTAAAATAATTCAGCTACTTTGAGAACAGCCCAGTGGTTACTGAAAAGATGAAATGGGATTATCATATGATTCAATAATTCTGATTTCAGAAAAGTATTTAAAAGAATTGAAAACAGGTACTCAAACAAAAACATGTACACACTTGTTCATTGAAGTATTACCCAAAAGCTCAAAATGGATGAACATCCATGAAAAAAATGGATAAATGAAGAATGGCATATTAATCAGCTTTCTGTCAGTATAATAAGTAACAGAGATAATCAACTTATAAAGAGAAATTATTTCTTTTGTCTCACAGTTTTAGAAGTTTTAGACCATGATTGGGCATTTAGCCCACTGTTTTGGCGTCATGGCAAAAGTGTCTATTGGAGTAAAACTCTACTCCCCATGACCGGAGAGCAAAAGGGAGAATGAAGCACTGTGTGTGTCCCATGTCCCACCAACTCCTTTAAGTAGACCTCTCCAATGACCCTAAAACCTCCCTCTAGGCATCACCTATTAAAGTTTCCTCCAACTCCTAAAGCACCACACTGGGGACCAGCTGAGCCTTTACCACATAGATCTTACATATGCAATGTACACATTCAATGAAGCAATATTCAGTTATAAATTGAATTAAGTACTGATACATACTACAATGTGGAAGAATTTCCAAAATATATTGTAAATGAAAAGAATTTATACATGATTACGTACTGGTATTCTACTTGCATGAAACATTCACAATAGGTGAAAACATAAAGAGAGAAAGCAAATTGATTGTGCTCAGTACTGAGTATTGATGATGGTTCAATGATCACTACTTAATGGACATATACATTTCATCTGAGGTGATGAAAATACTTTGAAACCAGAAATGATAGTTGCATAATATTATGAATGTACAAAATGCTACTGAATTGTTCATTTTAAAAATGTAAATTTTAGGTTACATAAATGAAATATCAAAAATATTTTAAAAGATACTTGTGATTATTCTTAGAAACATTTAGATTGATGCTATCAATAAAATAACAGGACAAAATATTCTAACACATCTCTCAGTATTGGATAGAACATTTGACTCATTTATTTGAATGATTTGATCAAAATAAAATTGCTTTACGTTATATTTTGAAAGTAGGGGTAAAATTCTGCCATTAAAGCTCTCACTGAAGTATGGACACATGGATTTATGGAGAGATAAATAGAAAGTTGGGTAGATAGAGATCATGTAAAAGTTTTCAATAAATTCCTACAGTAGTTAGATTGGGTAAAGAGACAAATATCAATTATAAAAACAAAAACTAATTAAAACAAAAAACCTTAAAGTAAAAGCATCCTTTTCCATTGGTGCCAAATAGAAAATCAAAACTTCAGTTCAAGAGTATTTAAGAGGGTTCAAGATGGCAGAATGGAGTTAGGTAACTACTGTTAGGGAAACAACAGTTGAGCTGAAAAGGACAGTGCTCCAAATGACAGTGCTCCACGAGATGTATCTGCACCACTGATAACTCACAAAGAATTCCAAACCACAGGTCCCATGCTTGCTGACAGCCATCAAGTTCTTACCATTTAGAAGAGGGTCCTTAGAGGGGAGCAGGTGTGGGGAGAACTGCTTCAGTAAGAGCAGCAGCCTTGAGTCCTACATCTAGCGTTTCTTGGCACAGTATAAATAGCCAGCAGACACATCACAGTACTCCTGAACACTCAGTTTCAGGTCCCTGGGCTGACAAAATGAGCTAGTGGGAGGTCCAGAGAAAACAGGAGAGTGACTCCTGTGCCCCAGCACCTTTGGAGGTACCCAGAACTGAAGAGTCAGGGTTCCAAATCCTAATGAAATCCAAACCAGGAAGACTCAACAACAATTTTCTCCACCTTGGCATGCTTTACTCTAAGTAGCTATGATGTCAATTTTGATTACACATATATGGCTCTTCTTTTGAATTCGAAAGTTTTTACATTAATATTTAGTATTGTGCCATCAACCCATTTAATTGTACTTCTTCTAATGTTTTAAAGTATTGATTGGAATCATTCTGTATCTGTTTTTCTGACACATGTTTACACTAGCTCCTCCTAGCCCATCTTTTCCCTCTTACATTACCTCAAATCTTCTCACCTATCTTTCCTTCTTTTTACCATTTTGTACTATTTTCTCCTGCTTCTCTTCTCTTCTTTTTTCTCCCCTCCCTTCCCCTCTTCTCTTCTCTTTTCTTCTCTTCTGCCCAATTTTTTCTCTTTTCCCCCTTTCAGCCTTTATATAATACTAGAGCAATTTTACTATCTTTAACTTTTCAGTGTACTTCAGATTGCAACTCCAGGTTCATACCTGTATTAGAGGAACCGTAGAGGACACTATCAACATTTTTTTTTCTATTTTATGGTCACCTAGTTTGTGATTTTGCTTTGTGGAGATTGTAGTAAATGTAGTAAAAGTAGTACTGTACTGGGAACAACAGGGGACACATACTTAGTGAAAATATCAATACCCAGATATTTGCCAGTCCCAGGACCCTTAAGAGAAAGAAGCACATTAGTCCCGAGCATAAAAGAAGTAATAAGCATTCCAAGAGATGGGTAGACATACACAGGCAGTATGAAAAAGCAAGGGAACAAACCACCTCAAATAGCCCACAACACTTCAACCACTGTTCTATTGACACAACAGTGGAGGAAATGTCAGAGAAATAATTTAGAAAGTTTATAGTTAAAATGTCTGAAAAAAGATGTAAAAAACAAATTTAGAAAATAAAGGAAATGAAAGATCATTTCAGTAAATTCTGAAAAGAACCAAACAGAAATCCTAGAGATAACTCAATAAATCAAATTCAAAATTCAATGGAAAATATCAGCAATAGATGAGACCATTTCTCAGACCTGAAGACAGAGTATATAATCTTAAAAATAAAGTAAGCAATAAGAAATATTTAAGAGACCATGACAAAAATATTCAAGAAAACCTGAATAACTTGGAATGCACCCACCTTTTGATCGAGTTATCACACTCCTCAGTTTATCCCCAAAGGACTTAAAATTAGCATACAACAGTAAAGCATCCACATTAATGTTTATAGCATCTCAATTCACAACAGCTAGAATGTGGAACCAACTTAGATGCCCTTCAACAGATGAATGGATAAAGAAACTGTTGCATATATACACAATGGAATATTATTCAGCCATAAAGAATAATAATATTATGGCATTTGCAGATAAATGGATGGAATTGGAGAATATCATACTAAGTGAAATATGTCAATCCACAAAAAAATAGCCAAATGTTTTCCCTGATAAGTGGATGATGATATAGAATCGGGTTTGGGGGTTGTGGAATGAGAGGAGAATGGAGGAACTTTAGATCATATATTGTGAAATGAGAGGAAAGGAGGGGAGGGGTATAAAAAATGGTGAAATGAGACATCATTACCCTATGTACATGAATGATTACATGAATGGTGTGAATCTACATTATGCACAACCATAGAAATGAAAAGTTGTACTCCATTTGTATACAATGAGTCAAAATGCAGTCTGTAAAAATAAAATAAATAAGTACAAAAAAACTTGAATAACATTAAGAGATCAAATTTAAGAATCGGGGTAGAAGACTCCAAAATGACAACTAAAGGAATTCATAATCTCTTCAATGAAATAATAGAAAAATTTCCAAATCATAGAAATTATATGGAAATCCAAATATAAGAGATATGTACAATCCATAATAGGAAAGATAAAAATAGATAATATTTTAGTACACAAGGCTAATCTTAGCAATTGCAAAATTATAGAACTAATTCCTTGCATCTTATCAGATGATACTGGCATGCAATTAGAGATCAATGACAAGACATAAACAGATATAACTCTAACACCTGGAGAGTAAATTGATCACAGAAATTTATCACAGAATAAATCAGAGAAGAAGTAAAAAAAAATCTTAGGAACAAAGAGAATGGAGACACAATATGTAATAATCTCTGGGACAGTATGAAAGCACATGAAGAGGAAACTTTATAGAACTTGGTTTCTACGTTAAATAGAAAGCTACCAAATAAACAAGTGAAAGTAATACCACAAAGTCCCAGAAAAAGAAGAATAAACTAATACCCAAATCAGTAAAAGATAAGAAGTAATTAATATCAAAGCCAAAATCAGTGAGAATGAAAACAAAAAAACATATACAAAGGATTAATGAAACAAATAATTGGTTATTTGAAAAGATAAATAAGATGAACAAACACTTAGCCAAACTGACCAAAAGAAAAAATGAAGAGCCAAATTGACAAAATTTGAGACTAAAAGTGATATATCACCACAGTCACTCCTGGAATCCACAGGATCATTAGAAAGTACTTTGAAAATTTACACTCCAGTCAGTTAGAAAAACTTAAAGATATTGAAAAATGCATACAGGTATATCATTTACCCAAGTTGCACTATTAGGATATGGAAAACTTACAGAGACCAATATCAAGCAATGAAACTGAAGCAGCTATTAAAAACTTTCCAACATAGAAAATTTCAGGACCATAAAAATTCTTAGCTGAGTTCTACCAAACTTTTAGAGAAGAAATAATGCCAATTTTCCTCAAATTATTCTCTGAAATAGAAAAGGAGAGAACACTGCCAAATTCATTCTATGAACTCGGTACCATAAAGATACGCAAACTAGACAAACACACCTCAAGGAAAGAAAACTTCAGACCAATATTTCTGATAGATGTAGAAAAAGAATTTGACAAAATTCAGTACCCATTCATGTTTGAAACAAAAGAAACTAGGGATAGAAGGAACTTGCCTCAATGTTGTGAAGGTTATATATGACAAAACCTGGGTCAATGACATATTGAACAGAGAAAAACAAAGTATTTCCTCTAAAATCAGGAACAAGACAAAAATGTTCACTCTCATTACTCTTATTCAATATTGTCCTTGACTTTGTAATCAGAGCAATCATGCAAGAGAAGGAAATTCAAGGGATAAACCTAGAAATAAAATGTCAAATTGTCTCTGCTGATGACACAATTCTTTGTTTATTTATTTATTCATTTATTTATTTATTTATTTTAATGTGGTGCTGAGGATGGAACCCAGGGCTTCACAAGTGCTAAGGCGAGCACTTTATCACTGAGCCACAACCCTAGCCCAACACAATCCTTTATTTAGAAGACCAAAAAACATCCACCAAAAAAACAAGAACTTATAAACAAATTCAGCAAAGTAGCAGGATGCAAGATTAATGTGTACAAGTCAATCACTTTCCTGTAGTCTATTAATAAATTTGCTGAAAATGAAATTAGGAAAACTATCCCATTCACTATAACCTAAAACGAATATACACTTAGGAATATATCTAACCAAGGAGGTGAGAGACTTCTACAATGAAAATTATAGAACACTGAAGAAAGAAATTGAAGAACATCTTAGAAGATGGAAAGATACCCCCCACCCCCGACCCCATGTTCTGGATAGGCAGAATTTACCTTACCAAAATGGCCATAATATCCAAAGTGTTATACAGATTCAATGCAATCCCTATCAAATACCAACCATCTTCTTCCCAGAACAAGAAAAAAACATTTGTAAAATTAATTTGGAAAATAAAAAACCTATAATAGCCAAAGAAAATCTAAGGAAGAAGAGTGATGCTGGAGGCATCGTAACATTGGACCTAAAATTATACAATAGAGATAAGGAAACATAAAGAGCATTTTTCTGGCACCAAAACAGATGTGAAGACAAATGGAATAGAAGAGACAGAAAAAAAAAACATGTACTTACAGTCATCTGATTCTTGACAAAAGTGCCAAAAATATATGTTAGAGAAAAGATATCCTTTTTAACAAATGGTGCTGGGAAAACTGGATATCTATGTGTAGAAGAATGAACTTTTTTTCCCTTGCTCTCACTCTGTACAAAAGTCAACTCAAAATGTATCAAAGAACTAGGAATTGTGCCAGAAACTCTTCATCAGCTTGAATAAAATATAGACTTGACCCTCCAACATATTTGCACATGTACCAACTCCCCTAACAATACTCCTGGAGCACTGAAAATAAAATCAGGAATCAATAAGTGGGACAGCATAAAATTAAAAAACTTCTGCACAGCAAATGTAACAATTAAGTATATGAAAATGGAGCCAACAGAATGGAAGAAGATCTTTGCCGCCTGTTCCTCAAGTACGGGAATGATATCCAGAATGTATAAAGAACTCAAAAATTTAACAAATACCAAAACCCTTAAACAATCAAATTAATAAATGGACAAAGAACAAAAAATACACTCCCCATAAGAATAAATACAAATGTGTTTAAAAAACAAATACTTGACATATTTGGAAAAAAATCTTCAACATCTCTAGCAACCAGGGAAATGCAAATAAAAAGTACATTGAAATTTCATCAGAGTGGCAATTATCAAGAATACAAGCAATAATAAATATTGGTGAGGATGTTGGAAAAAGGTACACTCAAACTCTGTGGGTGGGATTTCAACTTAGTGCAACCACTTTGGAAGGCAGTAATGGAGATTCCTCAAAAGACTAGGCACAGAACCATGATATGACTCAGTTATCCCAATCCTTGGTATTTATCCTAAACAACAAAAAAATTAGCATAGTATAGTTTATAGTATATGGTATATGTAGTATACATAGTGCATAATATATATATGTATATGCATATGAATGCTTATAGATGTGCAATTCACAATAGCTAAATTATGGAACTAGCCTAGGTATCTGTCAAAAGATAAATGGATAAAGAAAATGTGATATATATATATATATGTATATATATAAATATAACTTCACTGTGTGTGTATATATATATAAATAAATATATATATATTTATTTATATAACTATATATGTGTATATATATACACATATATATACATATACATATATATAAAAGTCATGTATATATACATATACATATATATATATACACACACACACACACACACACAGTGAAGTTTTATTTAGCCATAAAGAATGAATTATGTTATTTGCTGGTAAGTTGATAGAACTGAACCATATCATGCTAAGTGAAATAAGCCAGACCCAGAAAGTCAAGGGTTGAATGCTTTCCCTCATATATGGAAGCTAGACCAAAATAAGGAGAAAAATATTGATGGGGATAATATCACAAAAAAAAGAAAAGAAAAGAAATTAGTGGAGTGGGCCAAGAAGATTGATTCAGAGAAGGAGGGACAGGAAAAAACAACAGTAAAATGAATCTGAACCAACTTTCCTATGTACATATATGAATATACCATTGTAAATTTCACCTTTATGTATATCTATAATACACTAATTTTTTTAAAAATCTATAAATGAATAGATGATAAAACCAGTGGAATATAGGGAAAACAGGAGGAAGGAGGAGAGGAAGGAAAAGTACTGAGGACTGAATTGAAAAAAATTACATTCCATTTTTGTATAATGATGTCAAAATGAACCCCAATATTATGTAAAATGCACTAAAAAGAATAAACAGTCAATGAACCAGTATATTGTATAGCAAGTTTCAATTTAACATATTCCAATCTACAGTTTACATTAACAAATAAGCTTAATATTTCAATTGAATATATTTGAAGAGCTTACTATTTTGAACTCATATAATGAAATATTTACTATTTCAATTTTTATTTTTGCCAGAAATGTCAAATTAAAGCTTATGGTAACATACCAAATGGAAAAGTATAAAGATTAAAGACAATATATGTAACCTGACACATATTGTGAATGTTGACTTTTAATGTCGGTGCTTTTAATGAACATCAGAGAATGGTCACTGAAATTTGATGTTTCTCTATGCTATCCAAATGATCGTACTGAGTAGACTGTCAACTTTGTTGTCAAAATCAGAAGTATGGATGAACAATGAATGTGCTGTAGTTTGATAGGAGAAATGATTTTTGGTGTTCTATAGCACAGATGAGTGAATATAACTAACAATAATTCATTACACATCTTAAAATAGAAGAAAGGAGTTTGAAGGTATTTATCTTAAATTAATGACATAAATTTAAGATGATGAATATACTAAATAACATGTTGATCACTACCAATGCATACATGAATCAAACTCACATTGTACTTTATGTAAAAAACGTGTGAATAAGAATGTAAAAGCACATTTTAAAAATCTCGTAAGCATGAAATAGTTTTTCAAGTAAATTCTATAAACTGAGATGAAATCAAACAAATATCAACCATGTGAAAAGAAGAGGAAGCCTGTGGAGTAGATTGAGGAGTAAAAGTCTGAGTGAAAGAAATGTAGGCACAAAACTCTATATGTGCACATGGCCATAAGTCAGTCAAAGTATAATAATTCAAAATGTCTACCTATTTGTCAAAGGATGGAGGAACTTTAGATTATGTAGAGGGAAATGGGGGGATATTAAAAATGGTGGAACAAGACAGACATCATTGCCCTGTGTACATGTGTGATTACATGAATGGTATGAATGCACATCATGCACAACCATAGAAGTGAAAAATGTATCCCATTTGTGTACAATGAATCAAAATGCAGTTTGTAAAAGTAAAAAAATAATTTAAAAAAGAATACATGAGCAAATTCAAAATTAAAAAAAAAAGGATACTGGGGATACTTTGCAGAATTTCAGTAGTGTGGTAAAGGAGGAGGCCATATTGCAGTGGATAAGGATGAAAGAATAAAAAATAGAATAGGTAGAGAAGAAGAGAAATGGAAGATAGTCTCTTCAACAAATGGTGTTGGGAAAACTGGGTATCCATAAGTACCAAAATGAAATTAAACCCTTATCTCTCACCCTGCACAAAATTCAACTCAAAGTGAATCAAGGACTTAGACATTTAGATCAGAGACCCTGCACACAATAAAAGAAATCATGTTGGCTTAGGAACCAACTTCCTTAACAAGACTCCTGAAGCACAAGAAGTAAAATCAAGAATCAACAAATGGAGTGGAATCAAACTAAAATGCTTCACAGCAAAACAAACAAGCAAAAATGTGAAGAGAGAGCCTACAGAATGGCAGAAAATCTTTGTCCCTTGCACCTCAGATAGAGTGTCAATCTTCAGGATATATAAAGAACTCAAAAAAAAAAAAAAAAAACCCACAACAAAAACAAATAACCTAAATCAATAAATGGGCCAACAGACTGAACAGGCACTCCATATAAGAAATACAATAGGTCAACAAATATAAGAAAAAATGTTCAACATTTCTAGCCGATAGAGAAATGCAAATTAAAACGACACTGAGATTTCATTTCTTTCTGGTCAGACTGACAATTATCAAAAACACAAATAATAATAAATGTTGCCAAGAATGTGGGGGAAAAAGTATACTCACATATTGCTGGTGGGATGCAAATTGGTGCAACCACTCAGGAAAGCAATATGGAGATTCCTCAGAAAACTTGGAATGGAACCACCATTTGACCCAGTTATTCCCACTCCTGGGCATCTATCCAAAGAACTTAAAATCAGCATACTTTATAATGACATAACCACATCAATATTTATAGTAACTCAGTTCATAATAGCTAAACTACAAACCAGCCTAGGTGCCTTTCAACAAATGAATGGATAAAGAAAATGTGGTATATATACACAATGGAATACTACTCAGTCATAAAGAGAAATGAAAATTATGGCATTTGCTGGTAAATTGATGGATCTGGAGACTATAATGCTAATTGGAATAAGCCAATCCCAAAAAATCAAAGCCAAATGTTCTCTCTGCCAAATGCAGATGCTAACTCACAATAAGGGTTGGGTAGGGAGGAATAGAAGTACTTTGGATTAGACAAAGGGGAATGAAAAGAAGGGAGGGGGAATGAAAATAGGAAATATAGTAGAATGAATTACTATTCTATGTGCATATATGATTACGTGACCAACGTAATTCTACATCATGTACAAACAAAAGAATTAGAAATCAGACTTCATATGTGTATGCCAAAATACATTATACTGTCATGTATGGCTAATCAGAACAATTTAAAAATTGGCTGGAAATAGAAGATTGGCATAAATAGAGAATAAAATTTCAAGGATGCACTTTTGTTTGATTTTTTGTTCATTAATTGTTGATTCTTGGCATTGTTTTTTAATGAACTTCGCTTAAGCATTTGTCCAACTTATAAGATCTGATAGAGATAAAGAGGTTGAAGGTATAAAACAGAGAGATGAAATAATGAATGGGGTTGTTGGTGACAGTAACTTCAGTATGAGAAATTGCATATGAGCACCTGAGTTTCCAGAACAACAATTAAAAAGTTGTTTTAGTATCAATGCCTGACTGGTCAAAGGCTTTCAGTAAGTTGATAACAAATGGATGATTATTTCTTTAATGTGGAATATGCCCTAAGATGCTAAATTCATGAAAGCAAACATATTATGACCCTAAAGCAGCAGTGATATTAAGCTCACATATTTGTTCCAGAAAAAAAAAAATAAGGGATTTCCAAACTTGAAAATTGTTATCATGAATCTACACTGTTTATTCATAAGATTTCATGAATAGTATATTGGATTTACATATATTGTTAGAAGTTAAGCAAATAGCATACTGTTTAAGTGTTTAGCTACTAGACAATTCAGCCAATGAAAACCTGTTGTCTTTTTTTTTAATGGGAATTGACTATCTCGGAAGATTTGAATTGTTTATGAATTATTTCTATTTGTAATCTTTTCATTTAGGCTAACAGAGCACATTTGAATATTCTAATACTAGTCACCTTTCTTTACTTATTACCTGAATTACTGACTTGACAATAGAATAATGAAATCCATGTTTTTATTCTAAATTTTATAGTCTTTAAAATATCTAATGCTGTTGAACAGAACATGTATAGACTGCTAACTTTAGTTGCTTTCACTGTCACTATGAAGTGAGAAACCCAACCAAGTTACTGGGCAGATTTTATCATCATTACTAACTGACTGCTCTGACTCCTACCATCTACTAAAAACAGATGAAGTTAGTGGAATGTGTGTCTATCCAAAGTTAAATGTATTTTCAATGAGCACAAAAAAAGAAGAGTCATGTTAAAAGAGTAAGCTCTTTTAGCAGATATTTTACTGTTTAATACTAGATAAATGAGAGACAGAATTTTAATTAAACTCTCCCTAGCCTCATCAGATTAACAACGCTGAAAGCCGGCTTATTTATTGGGAAGGTCTGTCCTAGCTTTTCTGGATTAATCTCAATCATTTTCATTAGTGAAATCTTTAATCTGTTCTTCATTACAAATGGAAGGGGAGAGATTCACATCTATTGGATCCAAGATATAATCTTAGGTTTTAAACTACTTGGTGAATTATTTAAACACAAGCATATTAGAAAATTTAAAGGCCCAGAGCACTAAAACAATAATGTATCTGTACTGACTTAATTTTGCATAACATTCCATATATTATTCTGTGAAACATTATAGCACGTGAAAGGAGGATGGGTGCTTATGTGTGTATATGTGTGCATGTACGGATGGGTGCTTACTGGTACTATATTTTGCTAGATTTACATATATTTAATAAATAAGAAATTAAAGATTATCATACAGAATTAACTTAAATGGGAATGTTGAGAATATTTTTATTTTTACATATAATTCAAACAATACTGAACTTTTCATTTTCATTTAATTTCTTCCCAGGAAATAATTTAGTCCCAATATCCAGAAATATATTTTAAAGTTTCATATTAAAATTCATTACATGGTACCTCAACAATGACACCTTTTACAATATATATTTATCCAAATGTTTATCCAACCTATTGAAATGAATCATTGTATCAAATTCTATGGCTTAAAGAAATAGACACATTTCTCTCAGGAAAATTCAAAGTTAATAGTCTGGATTAAATCCATAATCAAAAATCTTATATTTGAGTCATTTCACCATTGTTTCATTTTCAATTTCCGTGATTTGGGGCCATCACTTGCCTTCACTTTTTTATTTTTCCTTCAGGACTGGGGGTTGAACCCAGGACACTCTACCATTGAACTATATTCTCAGACCTTTTCATTTTTTAATTTGAGAAGGGACATTCTCACTCAGTTCCCCAGGCTGGCCTTTAACTTGGTCATCCTTCTGCCTCCGCCTCCTGAGTCACTGGAATTACAGGTACACCTGCCTTCTTTAATTTTGTGATTATTTTTAAATGGATACAATGACCTGCTTTCTGTAGCTGCTATTGATCATAGGGGATTGCAAGATTCAATAAGTCAAGATTAAAGTGGCTTAAAACTCTTAAAAACAGTGTCTCATAATAAATACTCCTGAGAGAATTTTCAGATTATTTGTTAGGATTTTAAACAGTATATGTTTTAATAAATATCTGACTAGAAAAATCATATTTTCATTTTCTGAAAGGTATCTGCTACATCTAACATGGGAATCTAATACTATACAGTTTTTATATTAGTTATTTATCTTGCTTTATTGGGCTGGACTCATTTAAACAGTGAAGTATATTTAGAAACACATATGTTGACAAGATAGTGAAAAACCTTACAATGTATCTCATAAGTGGATCCTATTTTTCATGAGGGTCTGAGTGATTAACAACCTATAGAGTCCTGTTTCCTCTGCTACATCCCAATACTTTTCAAACATGGGCTCTTGCCCTCTCTTGTTCTTCCATGCACGATCTGTGCAGCCTTGGGTGAATTAGGGCCTCTTTGTGTTTAGTAATTGCATTAGCAGAAAGGGATGACATTCTTCCTTCATAGTGTTATTTGAAGCAACTTGTATGTATTAAACAGCATTTAGCAAAACACCCAGAGTTAATGAATTCATAGTAATTTTTGATTTAATACTTGGAAATCAATCATTGTAAATGGTATTTAATGAGTTTTGGGCATCATGATTCTTAATAATAAGAAGGAAAACTTTGTTAATCAGAGATATGAGAAACCTCCCCCAAATATTCACGCATATGTCACTCTGACAAAACTCATTCTATTCTCTTAACCTGACACATTTTTTAAAGTGTGGTATGCTTCTTATCTGCCAATAATATGCTATTCTGTGTCCTGGTCAGTACAGACACCAAGATGTTCCTACAAGAGTTGATTTATTTCTTGCAATTTTATCCATTATCCCAGTTCTGAATGCTATGCTTTTATTATAGTAGATTTTGTTCATTTGTCTGTAATTAAGACTTTAAATGATACCATAAACAGAAATCTATTTATATTGATCACACAAAAAAATACAACTATATTTGTGTTCTCATTTTTAAAAGGAGACTTAAAGCAAGAAAATACCTAATGAAATATTGTCTTACTTCAAATAAGTTAAGTTGATAGTACACATTTTCTTTTCATGACCCATAAAGAAAAACATATTTATCACAAAATTTGAAATTTACTAATACTTATTATTTAAACTTTTGAGAATTTGATGTTATAATCATGTCCTGCTTACTTTTGATGGATTTTTCTCCCCCTCTATTTATATATTTTAAAATATATAAGCCCACTTAAATAGAAATTATGTCATATTCTTTCATCAATAAGCATTTTAAAGGTGTTTATTAATATTTGTGTTCTTGTTTATTTTTCTCTCATTTTTTTACACATCAATATGATTGATTCCAATTATTCTTAATTACTTTTACCTAGAATTGGTTTTCCTACTTATCCTTAGAATTTAGTTTATATTCTTTATAAGCCAGGAACACTGTCAGTAATTTTATATGTGACTGTTGAACTGTTTACCGTATAAGGATGTAGACCACTGAATTCTCTGTGTGTGTTCCATCATGAGATATAAAAGAGTTCTAAATGCTATCCTTTTTGAATCCCTGGAATTTTTCTGATTCAGTTCAATATACTAGAATAAATTAACTTTTAAAAATTTTTAAAAAAATTTCTCTTCTCAATACTATCTTCAGGTCCTCAAGTAGAACCTGACACAAGGATTTCTCTAAGAAAGTTTCATACCTGGGTCATTCAACCTGGTAAAGAAGCCCGGATTAGTTTATAGTTAAATATATAAACATGTGCAATTGCTCCAATTCCATTTGGAAAGGCCCTAGGAAAAAATGACCTTATTTCAAAATGTTATATAAGTCTCCCACTTTTATATATTTTGCCCTCTAGAAGTGATGAGATGAATATGTTTCTATCTATCTTGTCAGATTCAATATTTTTCTCACATATATTAATCATCTTACTCTGGTTATATTTCTTTTTTCCATTCCATTTGTATCATTCAATACAAAGCGAGGCCACAGAGATCCACAAATACCTAACTTCTTTCCAATAAATTTAAACCAAGTCAGTGGTAAATTTATCAGCTAGACCATATGTTGCTTTTCCTCTAATTACCATTGATTTTATATACCATTTGCATTGTATTGTCATGATAATAAGCTAGATAGGACTTCTGTAACTTTAATAATCAAGAGTAGTTTTTGGTGTAATGATTGTAATGAATGTAAACATTCTGTGACCCTCACCATTGTGTTTTCTCACTTCCTTTCTTCTCTTAGTCTGCTGGAACTATAAACATTGCCTGAAATCACTCCACGATTTGTTTTTTATTACTACCTAAAAGTTCTTCCTAAATTAGATGTCTCTTTAAAATCTGTATTATACAGTGGGTTGAATTGTGACCCTGAAAACCTTTGTCCACCAGAAACCTGTGCGTATCACTGTTATTCAGAAAAATGGTATTCCACATGCAATGAAGTCAAGGTAACTGAGATAAGATTATCCTGGATTTCAGGGAGACCCTAAATCCAATTACAGAAGAGGAGAAGATTTAAGACCTAGAGACATTAAGAAGAAGGCCATGCGAAGATGGAGGCAGAGATTAGACTTATGCTACCACAAGCCCAGAAACACATGGAGCCATAGACACTGGAAGAGACCAAGAGCGGCTCCCTCACAGAATCTTTGGAGGAAGGTTGGCCCTGCCAACACCTTGATTTCAGATTTTTAGTCTCCTTTAGCACTATATAAATATCTATTGTATTATAATCCACCAAGGCTGTAGGTGCATTTCGCCAGTCTTAGAAAATGAACACAGAGAATCAATGTGAAGATTCCTTGAAAGATTATGTTTGAATATATACATTATATAATAAGGACAACTATGACCAAAATTCAGACTATGATGCCTGGAAAAACACTGATTCTGAAATTATTTTATACATTAATATATAATTCATAGACACAAGTCAACTGTATGTTTTTACATATTAGCCTAATACATTTTATGTGAAAATATTAAATTATGTGAATTCTGAATTAGATCAGAATTAATCAAGGAAGTCAGAAAAAAAGAAGGAATTAGAAATAGAGAAACCTGTGATAATATGACGTCTAAAAACTGTTGAAAATGTAACTATAGAAGTCTTTATTCAATAATTGATTCAACAATTACATATTGAGTAGCCATGTTCATGGTCCATAGATCTTTATGAGTCAAATTCTTACGATAGTCACACAAAGTGAGAAAGTCAATTCTAATTTTGGGAAAGCAGAATGGTCCCGTAGAGCATGTACTGGTTTATCATCATTTTATTACTTAGTTATGCGTGTGGAACAGAGACAACCTATTACAAAAGATATATGTTTTTAAAACTTTCTCAGTCTTATTGCAAACACAGACAAACAAAAAGGAGTCCTACACAACTAGGCAAAAAGAATAACCAACGGTACACTACTTTACTGGAACATTCTCAAGTCCATTTGCATGCTTGCAATTTTGCCAAATGCCTTCTGAATAAACATAATCCACTTTACAGCCATCATAATTATTGATGTGAGATTTGGAATTTTGTACTTATGCATATATATCACCCACTTAAATTTATAAATCATTCTGATGTATGACTTACATACATCCTCTTGAATTCGATGAGAAATCTGTTGCCTCCTGCTGGATCTGGGATACAAGCAGGGGCTTTCCTTCTATTGTCCAAGTGAGTGAAGAGCTCCTTCTGCACACACAAGAGTACTTGGATTTTCAGCCACTGCCCTGTGTTTTAACTGTGAAATGTTAATCTGTTTGCCGTTGATAGAGCTTACAGTGGGGAGAGCCACAGCACTTACAGTTAGGTCCTGACACCCTGGCATGCAGCCTGACTGGATATTGCAAGGCTCTAAATCTGCCTGTCAGGAGACAGGACACAAAGGTAACAACTGCCAGTTAAATCAAATTGCTTAGAGTAAATTGGACAAATTTTGTTAGCCTCTTGCCTACCCTGGCTCAGAGCCATATCAGCAAGGGCAATGATGTTAAGTTTGGGATTGAACTTGTGGCTGAACAAAACTAATTCAGTAGATGCTTCCAGAAACTGTGTTAGGCTGATTAAAAGCAGCTTCATGGTCAACTTAAATTGTTTCATATATTAATGTTTTGTTGTCATCAAACTAGCTGTAGTGTCCCTGGTCAACAGGGACAGAAGTTCAAAGATCAGTGCTTCATTCTGAGAGTTGAACAGAGTGCTAAACACATAAAACTATTCCATTTCCATTGTTTGAATAAAACTAAATTGAACTGATTCTTTAATTCAAAAAATCTTTAATGATTCAGATTTTTTGTATTTAATTGAAAAAAACAGATTGAATAAATCTTACAGATACACTTCCATAATTTATAGCCATGAAACAATCTAATATCTACCTAATCAGTTAAAACTCCAAAACCTTTAAAATCATAGGATGTGACAGAAAATTCAACTCTATTATTCATATTTTTGTCTAGGAACCTATTATTATTATTGTTGCAAAATTCCTCTGGCAAGGAAGAAAACAGGACTAAACTGTGCTCATTCTTCTCCATTGCTAAACCACCACGGGTTAGGGAGATGTCATGGTATATGCAACAAAGCTCAATTTAACTATTACTTACTAATGAAAGTCATAAATGCAATTTTATAGCTTTATGTACTCACGTATTTCTGTAGATATTAATGAGAACTTCTAAAATGTTATTTTCAATGCAAGTTGTATGCAAGTTATCATTTCTCTAAATGCTTGCTCTCCTTTCAATCAGTCCATGCAATTGAAAATTAAACCTAAACAGAGCCCCTACCGGTGAGAATTTTATTAAATCATGCCCATACATACGCACGTGCACATACATATGTGCATACATATGTGTACATACATATATACACATGAACAACAAAACAAACAATAAAAATTCAATGGTTAACATAACAAAATGACTGTAACTGACGCTGATTTCTCCCCAAAATATCTAAAATATTTTCCTTCAAAACTTTAAGTAAGTACCAAATAAAACTTCCCTTTCTTGATTGATCTCATATCCATGCTATCCAACTGATACACCATTGAGCTTTAATTTGGTTTATTGTTACGTGTTAGTGTTATGAATCCTTTCTATTTAAAAATCCAATATCCAACACCTAATATCAAATCATTTTGAAAGAAAGAATATAAAAAAGGATATATTGGTTTGGGTATCAAAAAGTGGAACACATTTACAAAAACATAAAGAGCAAATAAGACGTTTTTGTGAAAATGGTGGTATCATAAATTGTAGTAATGTGGACTAATTTCAAGCCATCATTTTTTCTGTCTTCCTTCTTGTTTTATTGGTTTATTTGTTTATTCATTTATTTATTTTAATTAGGAGAAAGCTGGGCCATTTTGAGAACCAATTCCTGTATTTTATAAATTAAAGAATATGGAGAAAAGAATCATTTAGAATTTTAATTCCCAGAATTTACCATTGGTTTGAACCATGGCCTTTCATAACTCTCTCTGCCTATCTGCATTAAACAATATAAAGTGTAAAAATCCTATTTTTAAGGCAATTTTAATTTTTATTTTAGTGAAGAGTGTCCACTGGATCTCATTTAGGGAGTATTTTTCCCATGTTGCTCAACCTTTCTGTTTCAGTGTGTCCCAGCTAACTCCCATCTGCCAGTGTTCAGAGCTTTTGCAAAAAGGTCTTTTCTGGGGGAGCAGGGCAGATCCTCTTCTGGAGCAAGTACTGGAGTAAAAATGTTCTCTTGTCCCCAAAGGAAGCAGCCTTGTACTATCAACTTCTGAAGTTTCTTTGGGCCTCTTTTTTCACTACTCAGTTGGGACAATTTGAGGTGTGTTTGGCACTGTTTCTTACTGTACACAAGATGAAGTGTGTACAACCCACTCTGACAGCCCTGTATATAGCAAGTCCTTTGTCTTAGTCCAAGCCGCTGTAACAAAGTACCATAGCTGGGTGGCTTATAAGTAACAGAAACATGTTTCCCACAATTGTGGAGGCAGGAAGTTCAAGATCAAGGAATCAGTGTGGTCCTCTTGAAGTGAGGGCTCTCTTCTGGTTTTTGACTACTCTTTTCTGTCTTTTCATTGTGAAAAGGAGAAGTGAACTCTCAAGGATCCCTGCTGAAAGGCGTTAATACAGACCCTGAAGTGCCCTGCTCTAGTGACCTGGTCACCAAAGGTCTCCCATTCCCAATACCATCTCTATGGGATTAGGATTTTAGTGTATGAATTTTGGGGGAAATGAACTTTGTCAATTGAATGTGTTATAGGCCTTCTTACTTTCTACTGTGTCTCCTTTCTCCCTACTAGTTGCTCCCTTGACTTACTATATAAAATAGCTGCAGCTAAATTCCTATCTCAGAATCTAATTTTAAGGAATCACAAACTCAATCATCAAAGTGTTTATAAAGAGTCTTAAAATTATGTTAGATATTAATTGTTTTTTATAATATATCAAGGCTTTAATCATAAAATATACCAATTAGGTAGACAATATATATATCTTATAGAAGTAGAGATAATAATTTGAATTTCATAATTTGAAAATGGTAAAGTCAGGATTCAAACAATGACTCTTCAATTCCAAAATCAGTATAATTAGGAGTCATGCTTTAAACCTAGTCCTATACCACATAGTTATCTCTTGGTGTTTGTAAAAGATTGGTTCTAAGATTTCCTACAAATATCAAAAATCTCTGGATGTTGAAGTCCCTTATGAAAAGTAGTATAATTTTTCATCTAGCCTTTGTACATTCCTCTGTATATTTTAAATCATCTGTAATTACTTATAACACCTAATACAACGCAGATGTTATAGGAATAGTTCTCATATTGTTTAGAGAATACCAAATGCAATTAACAACTTTTTAAAATGTTATTCCAGTTTGAACTTAATAAAATGCAATATCTATGTAATTTGAAGTCAATTAATAGTTGATATTACAAAAATTACCCATTGAAGAAATTGATATAAAAATCAATTTTTAGAGACAGTATAAAGTTTAACAAAAGTGCTAGAAATAACCCGACACTATAGCAGTTAATATTATTTCATAAACAGGACATAAATAATTCAAAAACAATGAAAAATAAGCATTTACATGAGCAATAGCATACGTAATATACCTTAGAATAAATTTAGCAAAAGATGCCCAAGGTCTGTGCATAGCACATTTTAAAACTTTACTAAAAAATAACAAAGCAGATCTTAATAGAGAAATATCTAATGTCCATAACTAATATAAAAAGATGAAAAATTTTCACTGAAATTTATTGGTGAAATAAATACTGTTACAATTAAAGTGCCATTAGAGTTTCCACGGTTACTCTTGTTTCTCTTGCAGGCATTAGACATGCATATGACAAATTTTGATTGCTAATTGTAACCAAGACACTATGAAGAAGGAAAAAATAGCATGAAAATACTGTCCTTTTAGGCATAAAAACTTCTTGCCAAAATTTAGCAACAAAAACGAAATGGTTCTCTGATAACGAGAGAAGGAAATAGCCTAGAAGTGGTTCCCAAAGTATGTTACTTTCTTTTTTTTTTTTTCTGCAGTATTGGGGATTGAATCCTGGGCCTTGTGCTTGCAAGACAGGCACTCTACCAACTGAACTATATTCCCAGCCCCCAAAATATGTTACTTTGATATGTATGATTGGTGTCCTCGCAGATCACCTGTAAGTAAGAACCCTTCAAGAAATGAAGCTGAGAAAACAATGATTTTCAACGTATGGTACAGTGAAAAACAGCTCCCAGTACTGAAGGCCAGAAAAATGAGTGTCACCACACATCTCTAAAACATCAAAATGAAGGGGAATAACATTTCAAATTGAGAAAAGAAAGATTATTACTTAAAATGCAATAACCAGAAAAAAATAGTGAACTTGACTATATGTAAAGAAAAAAGAAAGCCTAAAGATGAAAATATAATATTTATAAACATTATAACTAACAGAAATCTAGTATAAAGAGGATATTCAAAAGAGTAGATTATAAGGTCATACAAATAGAAAATTTAATCAATGAAAGGACAAACTAAAGGTGTAATGATTACAAGAAGCATGTGTAGATATACATGCATACATCAATAATCATATAAATTGAATTAATGGCTGCACTGTTTTTACACTTACTAATATGCATTTCTTTTATTTAGTTTTACCTATTGTTATGTGTACACGTGTATGTGCCTTTGTGCCTGTGAGAGGGATGAATTAGAATTTCAAACTACATTAACCAAATTACAGTACTGTACCTAAAAATATTAAGATTTTTAACACAGAGCATGTAGTTAGGGTCGGTAAGTTACAGCTAGTTTATAAGACCAATTAGCTTGCATGTCACACAGAACATAGGGTGATTTCCTGTCTGACAGTGTCAATACCTTTGTTTGATCCCTTCCCCCTTAAATCACTAACTTCTGGCAAAGTGAATACGGCAAAAGTGATTGGACATCATCCTTCCTATCATTAAGGCACATTGTGTAGCAAAGTGAGGGGATGTCACTCACTTCAATGGATTACCTTAAGAGCAACTTCTGCCAGTACATTTGGATTTCCAGATGTGAGTATATGTGTGGGTCTACTTGTGCATTGTGTATGCATGCATCTCTATAGTGGAGAAGAAAGAAGGGAAAGGGAAGGAGGGGAGGGAAGGGGAGGCAAGTGGAGGGGAGGGAAGGGAAGAGTAGGGGAGAGGAGGCCATGTGAACAAGGATACAAGAGACATTCACCAGTATGATATTTGAAGCTAGTTAAATATAACTGGTTATTTTTACCCACATGCATTTGTTACATATTGCTATAATTTGGATAGAAGCTCAGAGAAGTAAAGTGGGAGGTGGTGTTTAAGGTCTTCATGACCTGACAGGATAATATGAACATTCCTGGTGTTGAAACAAAGCAATAAACAAAAGAAAACTCAATTGGATGGTGGACTGAAATAGGTGACAACAGAGAGTGTAAGTACTGTAGGAAGATTCTTTCCAGTGTTAACTCAGAGAGTTTAAATTTCACTTTCAAGTTTATTAACATTGCTATGAGAATAACCTTATTGTTTCCCTAGCTCCTTTGGGTGACTTGCTGAAAATAATTTTGTTAGAAGGCACGGTGACTGAATATAATTTTAGTGATTCTTAATCAGCAAGTCAAAAGACAGTGGTATTTACAGAATTGGAGGGACTTGTTAGCTGGGATGTCAGTCTCTAGCGAGATTTTGTTACTGTTTTGTTTTTTGACCTATAAAGACCTTCCTCTTTGTTCTTATCCTGTTTCTGTTATGGTAGCATATGCTAAATTCTTAGGAGGATAACTTTGGTAGATAATTTTAAACAAATGTTTCTATCTTTAAAACTTGTAAGTGCTTATAAGACAGACAATGGCATAAGCATTTATACAATCCAGGGCTAAAAGAAGGCCAGGTTTATAACATTACTTCATGTTACAAACAGATTTGTCAAGTAAGACCAACTGAGAGGATATAGTATTTTAAGGTTTTTAAAGAGGCTGACAGCT
>JAJEJO010002397.1:0-31031 GCA_020662805.1 Glaucomys volans | reverse complement strand
TTGAGGTAGTACTTCTCTAAAGCATATCACATAGTGATGTTAGGGAACATGTAGTCTTCTAACTGAAAGAGACTATTCAGATCATGCCAAGGCTCCATTGTCTTCAATCAAGTGAACACAAAATGGTGGGAAAAGTAACAGATTTCAATCAAGTGAACACAAAATGGTGGGATAAGTAACAGATTTAATTGCAACCCAATTCTACACAGAATATTCAGCAAGCTTTGGTGTTACCACACAAAAATGCTTTCCCAGAGAACTCGATTATTTATAGGCACTATTACTAAAGATGAGACAACTCTCAGGAATGCAGAGGTTTTCATGGTCTCCTTATTATACTAGCAAGTGTATTGAATCAGGAAGTTGTAGAAGATGAAATGATCATCAGGGCCTGAAAATGATTCTTTTCTACTTTTGCATGTGGAAGGTCAGGTTGAGCCCATAATGGTACTTCAGTGTTTCCTTTCAGCAAGAAATGGCATCAAAAGTATGAACTGTGCAAGAGTTTGTGAAAGAGAATCTCTTTGGAGCACACTCAACTCTCTGCTAAAGAAGTGGATTTGTACCCCTCAAATTTTTCCATCTCAACAACAATATCAACTTGAAAACTGAGAGATAAAGACAAAGCCCAGCTGTGTGTGACCCTCAATTTCCTCATTTTGTTGCCCTTTGCATATTAATGGACATCATGTATTAAAGACTTGTGTGAATTGACACTGAATACATGAATTAAATTTAAGAGGATATTATTCAGGAGCCACAGAGATTAAGGAAATCCTGGTTTCCCTATATCATTCAAGGCCCATGTTGCTCCCATCTTCATCAGACTCTTGTTTCATCCCTCAGTTTCAGGTTCATGCAGGATGCTTTGTCCAGGATCAGTGGCACTGATCTGTATTCTGCATCTACCAGCTGTTGGATTTGCAGTCCAGAGAAATGTGCCAGATGGCCATTTCTCAGACAGAAAACAGGCAGTTCAACAGAATTAAACCTTAAGTGACAACACAATTTGAAGTTGTTTCTGAATCAAAGGGTGAGTGGAAGAGCACCCTGGAAAATCATAACAAAACAGTTTCTGGGTGCACCATAAATGGAAGGCAAAAGGTGAGGTGGTGGGGCCTGGCTGGTGGAGTGAGCATAGTATGTATCTCCTCAATTGCCAGCAACTTGTTAGGCTCCTTCCTAAATTATTAGTGATTCAATTCCTCACTTCACCATTGGAGACCTCAGCAGATCCTCTCTTCTACTTACATTTTCTTAATCCCAGGGTTCAGCTGTCTTCTATTTGGTCATTCATTGAAAGTTTTGTCATCACACTAGCATTGGAGTTATGCTTTCCAGTTCAAATTTCACCTAGCTGACCTAGCTTCCCCTAAAACACCTCTGCTTTGAAATGTCATTAACAATATTGTGAGTGGCTTCTAAGGCCTTAGGCCAGGTTCCCAACCCAGCAATATACCAGGACTGTGAAGACCAGGACAAGTGTCTTTGTAGGGTCATTCCCCTGCACCCTGTGCTATATGTGGTGACCCATGCATCCTCGGGCACCCCAGCATCTCTCCCTGGTCCACTACACCACTTGGGGACCAATTGCCTGGAGCAAGGCACCATTCCCAGGAAATCATGATTCCTTTTAGAGCCAAGTGTTCACATCATCCCCTCGTGTATATGGAAGATATGACAGCATGACTGGCTTCATCAGGGTCCCTTATCTTGGATGAAGTCAGATGTCTCAAAGCCAGAGAAGTCCCACTCACAAAAATGCTGACTCCTCTTATCTGGTCCTGAGAACTTAGGATCACTTTCAGGGCAAACAAAAGACTCCTGGGACTTGCCTGTTTCCTCTTCTCTCCTACCAGCACAGCTGGGCAAGCTCTTTTCCTGAGTATTACTCCACAACAGCCACCACATGATTATGATCCTGCTCCCTTGGCAACCTTGTTGATATTGTACTGTTCTACGGTCGATCTGTGAGTGCAGTCTTTTGTGTCTTGCAGCTAGGATGACAGCCAAGCCATTCATGGAATCCATGATGCCCGAGAGCCAGCAACAAGTCCTGTGGGAAGAATAAACCTGCATTCTCCTGCATAAACCAGAGAATTCCACACCTTTCCAAACCAAATTTATGCATCTCAGCACCTTTCACTCTACATACTTTGTCTTTGCACTCATGTGCTCCCGTGTCCCATCAGCACTGGTAATCAAGTTAGCCATTTCCTGAGTGGGATCAAAACTGGGTGCAACATTTTGTGGAGAAATGAAGGACTGACAGTTCAATGAACAGGACTTTCTCCAAATAATCTCATGGCAACGAATGTTGGGAGGAATTCCTGTAATCATATCTACTGGATGTTTGAAAAGTGAAAGGTGATCATATTCTCTCTGAGTGATTATTATTCAAGGATTCATGGATCTATGGGTCCTGTGATTATTCAACTCTTCCCATTCCCCATTCATATTTACAGATCATGCCTCATGAAGATGCTGAGACATTCCCTTATTCAGAGAAATACACTATGACCAGGAAATCCAACTTTTCCAAGCACCCACATATCTGAGGTGAAAAGCAAGATCCAGCACCTCCACTGGGATACGTATTTGGCCCAGCTGCTTAGGATTTCTTCAAGGAAAGCCCAGGAGCAGTGAAAACAATGAGGCAGGTGTGAGCAGTTTGGAATTATAAGAAATTGGTGTTCAGGTGTGAAAGACTCCCTCAATTTCCTTTGGTAAATGTAAAAGAGCATATAATATTTCCTACAAGTGTCTACTTCTCCTAATGCCACATGCCTACATGCTTCTCTCAGATAATTGTCTGCTTCATGTGCAGCCACACCAATCCTGCTCCTTAAATGGACAGGGATAATTCTTTCTCTTCTCATTACTGCCTATACATTGGTATTTGGCCTGTAACAAAGGATGTTGGCTGCATTGTTTCAAAAGCAATCTACAAAATTTCATAGAAATTATTTACATCTTAATTTTGGTACCTGTTCTCCAAAGGATATCACATAGTCATGTCAGGGAACATGCAGTCACAAACCTTAAGGAACCTCTTTAGATTATGCCACCCCTCCACTTTGTCTACATTACCTCCTGTGTTTAAGTGAACACAAAACAGTTGGGTAAGCATCAGATTTATTTCCAAGACCACTATAAAGAAAGTACTCTGGAAGTGTCTGTGGTTCCAGCCAGAAATGCTTCCTCAGTCACCTTCATTGCTTTACATGCACTATTCCTTAAGATGAAACAACTCTCAGGAAAACAGGGGTCATCATTGTCACATTAATATGCTGGCAAGTGTATTGATTCAGAAAGTAGTTCAACCAGTGTCTGAAATTGATTCTTTTCCTCTTTTGCATGTTGAAGCTGTTTAGCAATATTGGGATTTCATTATTGCCTTTCATGAGACAATGACATTCAAATTTTAACCTGTAAAATGGTTTTCAACAGAGAATCTCTCTGGAGTGCATTCCAGTCTCTCTGCAAAAGAAGTGGATTTTGACCCCTCAAAGTCTTCCAACACAACCACAATATCAACTTGAAAACAGAAAGATGTAGATAAAACCCAACTGCACGTGGTCCTCAATTTACTCAGCTTTGATTCCTTTTCATATTTATAGAAATCATTTGCTAAAAACTTGTAAGAATTGGCACTGAATACATGAAATAACTTCCACTGATATCATTCAGGTTCCACAGGAGTAATGTAAAGCATGTTCTCCCCGTAGCATCTGAGACCCAGTTCCCTCCTTCCCTCATCAGGCTCTTGTTTCTTCCCCCTGTTTCATGTTCTTGGAAGATGGTTGTGCCAGGGTCTGTGACACTGACCTGTAATCTGCATCAACCAATTGCTGGTTAAGAGGCCCATGTTAATAGATCAGATGAGCTCTCAGAAAGGTGATAAGAAGTTCAAGAGAATTACACCTTAAGTGAAGACACAATTTGAAAGTCTTTCTGCATCAATGGATGAGCTGAAGAACCTCCTTGAAAATCATAGCAAGACAATTTCTGAGTGCATCATAATTGTAAGGCAAAAGGTGAGGTGGGGGGACCTGGCTGTTGGAGTGAGCATAGTATGTCTCTCCTCGATTGCCAGCAACCTACTAGCCTCCTTTCTAAATTATTAGTGATTAATCCCTCCTCTCCACATTGGGAAGCTCAGCAGCTTCTTAATTCAACTTACAAGTCCTTATTCCTGGGGTTCAACTGTTTCCTGTTCAGGCATTCATTGAATGGTTTGACATAGCACTTGAGTTTGTATGATGTTTTGCAGTTCAAATTTCATCTAACCTAAATAGTCTCCCCACAATATTCTCTGATATGAAATGCATTGGCCATTATTGTGAGTTTCTGCTATGACCCTTGGATAATTTTCCAAACCACCAATGTACCAGGAATGTGCAGACCTGGACAAGTGTCTTCAATGCATCATGTTCCTGATACATGTGGCTGGCTTGTGACTAATATGTCTTGGGCACCCCAACATCTCTCCCTGGTCAATTATACCTTGTGGCAACCATTTGCCTGAAGTGGGGCCCCATTTTCAGTAAATCATGATGCCTTCTAGAGCCAAGTGTGCACATGGCCCCCTCCCAGACATGGAAGGTATGGTAGCCTGACTGGCATCACCAGGGTCCCTTTTCCTGCATCGAGTCAGATGATTCAAAGACAGAGAAATCCCACCCAAAACAATTAAGGACTCCTCTTCTCTGGTCCTGATAAGTTAGGATCACTTTTATGGGAAAAACAAAAGACCCCTGGAACTTGCATGCTACCTCTCCCCTATCAGCACAGCTGTGACAGCCTTCTCCTGAAGGTTACTCCACAGCATCCAACACATGAAGATGATCCAGTTGCCATGGCAACATTGATGACATTATGATGTTATATGACATTTCTGTGAGTGTAGGCATTATGTGCCTTGAAGCTAGGATGACAGTCAAGTCATACAGGGAAACCCAAGATTCCCAAGTCCCAGCAAGAAGTCCTGTGTCAAGAGAAAAACTGCATTCTCTTACACAAGCCAGAAAATTCCACAGCTTTCCAAACAAACTCCTGCTTGGCAGCCCTCCCACTCTGCACATTGTAGCTCTGCTCTCTATTGCTCCAATATCCCAGTAGCACTGGTAAAAACATTAGCTATTTCTTGAGTGGAATCAAAACCAGGGTAGCAACATTGTGTGGAGAAAGAAGGACTGACAGTTGAATGGACAGGATTTTCTCCAATTAATCTCATGGCAACGAATGTTGAGAGGAATCCCTGCAAGCATATCTACTAGATGCTTGAAAACTGAATGGTGATCATTTTCTCTGTGAGGAAATATTATTCATGGGTTTATAGGTCCTGTGATTCAACACTTCTTCCCATTCCACATACATAATTACAGACTGTGCCTCATGAAGTTGCTGAGACATTCCCTTATTCAGAGAAGCAGACTATGCCCAGGAAATCCAAGTTTTCCAAGCATCCACATACCTGAGGTGAAAAGCAAGATCCAGCACCTCCACTGGGATATACATTTGGCCCAGCTGCTTAGAATTTCTTCAAGGATAGCCCAGCATCAATGAAAACATTGAGACAGGTGCGAGCAGTTTGTAATTGTAAGGACTTGGTGTTCAGGTGTGAAGGACTCCCTCAATTTCCTTTGGTAGCAAGTATAACAGCATATCATATTTCCTACAAGTGTCTACTTCTCCTAATGCCACAGGCCTACATGTTTTCTTCACATAATTGTTTGCCTGTTGTGCAGCTACAACACTCTTGTTCCTAAAGGAAAAGGGATAAATATTTCTTACCTCATTATTCCCTAGACAATGGGATTTGACCTGTAACAAAGGATGATGGCTGCATTGTTTCCAAAATCAATCTACAGAATTTCCAAAAAAAAACTATTTGCCTCTTCATTTGTTTATGTTCCAAAACATAACACATCGTCCTGTCAGGGAATATGCAGTCATTGAAAGAGCCTCCTCAAATCATGCCAACCCTCCAGTGTCTCTACATTACCTCCTCTCTTCATTCAAGTGAACACAAAATGGTTGGATAGGTATCAGATTTAAATGCTAGCCCATTTGAACGAATATTCCACAATCATCTGTGGTGACAGGCACATGTGCTTCCCCAGAGAACTGGATTGCTTTAAAGGCACTCTTCCTTAAGATGAGACAACTCTCATTAATGCAGAGGTTATCATGATCTCATTATTATGATTGCAAGTGTATTGAATCAGCAAGTTCTGCAAGATGAAAATTCTCACCCAGGTCTGAAAATGATTCTGTTCCACTTTCACATTTAAAAGTTTGGGATTAGCACATATTGGGACTTCATTTTTTTCCTATTAGCAAGGAAAGACATTGAAAATATGACCTGCGCAAGGGTTTGCAATAGAGGATCTGAACCGCACTCTAGTCTCTCTGCAAATGAAGTGGATTTCGACCACTCAACGTTTTCCATCTCAACCATAATACCAACTTGAAAACTTATATATGTAGAGACAACCCAACCACTTGTGGCCTTGAAGTTTTTTGAGGGTCTGATTTCCTCAGTTTTTTGTTCTTTGCATAATGATGGACATCATGTATTTAATGCTTGTATAAATTGACACAGAAAACATGAATTAACTTAAGATGATATCATTCAGAAGCCACATGGGTTAAGGAAAGCCTGGTTTCCCTGTACTTATCGAAGTTTATGATCCTCCTGTCCCCATCTGGCTCTTGTTTCATCCCTCAATTTCACAGTCTTGCAGGATGGTTGTGGCACTGACCTGTTGTCTGAATCTACCAGCTGCTGGATAAGGGGTCTTTGGAAATGTACCAGATGGCCTGCTCTCAGACAGACCATAGGTATTTCAAGAGAATTACACCTTAAGTGACGACATGACTTGAAGGTGTTTCTGCATCAATGGGTGAGTGGAATGGCCCCTTGCAAAAACATATCAAGGCAATTTCTTTGTGCATCATGATTGTAATTCAACAGGTGAGGTGGGGGGCCTGGATGGTAAAATGGGCATAGTATGTCTCTCAATTGCCAACAACTTGCTAGCCTCCTTCCTAAATGATTAGTGATTAAGTCCCTCCTTTTGACATTGGTGATTTCAGCAGCTCCTTTCTTCCACTTACAAGTCCTTAATCCCAGGATTCAGCTGTTCTCTCTTTGTACATTAATTGAAAGGTTTGTCATCACACCAACTCTGGTCCAGTTCAAACTTCACCTATACCACCTAGCTGCCCTCAAAACACCTCTGTTTTATAATGTCATTAACCATCAGTGGGAGTGGTTGCTAAGGCCCTAGGACAGTTTCCTGACCCAGCAATGCACCAGGATTTTGCACACCAGGATCAGTGTCTTCCCAGTGTCATGCCCCTGTGGCCTGTACTACATGTGGTGACCCACGAATCCTTGGGAACCCCTGCTTCTCTCCCTGGTCAACTACACCAAGTGGGGACCAATTTCCTGGAGCAAGGCCCAATACGCAGGAAATCGTGATCCCTTCTGGAGCCAAGTGTGCACATCGCTCCCTCCTGGATATGGAAGCTATGGAAGCTTGACTGGGTTCAGCAGTTTCCTTTATCTTGGATGGATAAGATATCTCAATGCTAGAGTGGAACCAATCACAACAAATGCTAACTTCCCTTGTCTGGTTCTGAGAAGTTTGGATTGCTTTTATGGCAAATAGAAGACCACTGGGACTTGTCTGCTTCCTTCTCCCTCCTACCACCACAGTTGGGAAAGACCTTCTCCTCCACAGCAGCTAGGACTTGAAAGTGATCTGGTTGTCAAGGCAAACAAGACACAATTGTGCTCTCACATGACCTTTCTGTGAGTGCAGGCAGTATGTGCAGCCAATTCATTCATGGAAACCAAAGTTGCCCAAGACACAGCAACAAGCCTGGGGGCAAGAAACAACCTGCATTCTCCTACATGAGAGACAAAATTCCATGACCTTCCAAACATCTTTCCTGCATTGCAGCCTCTTCCACTCTACATTCTGAAGCTCTGCTCTCTTTTGATCCTTTGTCCCAGGAGCACTGGCAACCAAGTTAGCCTTTTATTTATTGGGATCAATACCAGGGTAGCAACATTTTGTGGAGAATTGAAGGTCTGACAGGACTTTCTCCAAATAATCTCACTGCAAAGAATGATGAGAGGAATTCCTACAAGCATACCTGCTGGACGTTTCACAACTGAATGTTGATCATTTAGCATTCAGTATTTAGCTGCTTAGAATCTCTTCAAGGACCACCCAGGAACAATGAAAACAATGAGACAGGTGTGAGCAGTTTGGAATTGTAAGGACTTGGTGTTCAGGTGTGATAGATTTCATCAATTTCCTTTGGTGTCATAGATTGGAGCATAAAATATTTCCTACACATATCTAGTTCTCCTATTGCTGAATCCCTCCATGCTTCCATCAGATAATTGTTTGCTTGTTGTGCAGCTACAACACTCTTGTTCTTTAAATTTACAGGGTAAATATTTCTCTCCTCATTATTCCCTAGACATTGGGATTTGACCTGTAACAAATAATGCTGGCTCCATTGTTTTCAAAATCTATCTACAGAATTTCATAGAAATTATATGTCTTATGATTAAGGTAGTTTTTCTCCAAAGCATATCACATAATCACGTCAAGGAACATGCATTCATCTACTTTAAAGAGCCTCTTCAGGTCATGCCAACCCTTCATTGTCTCTATATTAACTCCTGTATTCAATTAAGTGAACAGAGAACAGCTTGGTAAATGTCAGATTTTATCACAAGCCCATTCTAAAGTGAGTAATCAGCAAGCATCATTGATGCCAAGCAAAAATACTTACCCAGACACCAGCATTGCTTTAAGGGCACTCTTCCTTAAGTTGAGACAACTGTCAAGTACATAGAGGTTATCATGGTCTCAGTAATATCCTGGCAGGTGTATTGATTCACTTGCCAAGATGAAAATACTCACAGTGTCTGAAATTGACTTTTACTTTCTCACATATTGAAGTTCAGGTTTAGCATATATTGGAATTTCATTGTTGCCTTTCAGAAAAAAATGACATTCAAAGTATAACTGACACAATGATTTGTGAAAGAGAATCTCTCTGGAGTGCATTCCAATCTCTCTGAAAAGATGACAATATCAACCCCTCAAAGTTTTCCAACACAACCACTATATCATTTTGAATACAGATAGATGTAGACATAACCCAGCAGCACCTGTACCTCAATTTACTCAGTAATACCTACTTTGCATATTTATAGACACCATTTACTAAAATCTGGTAAGAACTGGCACTGAATACATGAATTAATTTCCACTGATATCATTCAGGTTTCACATGAGTAATGTGAAGCCTGTTCTGCCTATACCTTTTGAGACCCAGATCCCTCCAGTACACATCAGGCACTCGTTTCATCCCTCTCTTTCATGTTCTTGTTGGAGAGTTGTGCCAGGGTCTGTGACACTAACCTGTAGTCTGCCTCTAACAGTTGCTGGTAAAGAGGTCCATGGAAAAATGTCAGATAACCTTTTCTGAGACAGGCAATAGGATTTTCAAGAGAATTACACCTAAAGGGAAGACACAATTTGGAGGTGTTCTGCATCAAAGAGGGAGTGGATGGGCCCCCTTGAAAAATCATAGCAAGACAATTTCTGCGTGCACCATAATTGTAAGGGGAAAGGTAGATGGTGTGGTCTGAAACTTGGAGTGGGATAGTATGTCTTTCCTCCATTGCCAGAAACCTGCTATCCTCCTTTCTAATTGTTAGTGATTATTAAGTCCCTTCTCTTGACATTGGGGTGCTCAGTAAATCCTAACCTCTACTTACAAGTCCCTAAACCCAGGGTTCAGCTGTCTCCTGTTTGGGTATTCATTGAAAGATTTGGCATCACACTAGAGTTGGTGTGATGTTTTGCAGTTCAAATTTCACCTAACCTAAATTTCTACCTGGCAATATTCTCTGCTGTGAAATGTCATTGGCCATTATTGTGAGTGGCTGTTAGAACCCAGGCCAGGCTCCCAACACAGCAATGTACCAGGAATGTGCAGATCAGGACAAGTGTCTTCAAGGGGTCATGCCCCTGCTACCTGTGGCTGGCTTGTGACCAACATGTCCAGGGGCACCGCAATTTTTCCCTGGTCATCTATACCTGGTGGGAAACAATTGCTCAGAGCGGGGTCCCAATTCCAGTATATTATCACACCTTTTACAGCCAAGTGTGCACAACGCCTTCTTGCAGACATGGACACCATGGCAGCCTGACTGTCTTCAGCAGGGTCACTTATTCTTCATGGTGTCAGAAGACACAAAGCCATAGAAGTCTCCCCAATAACAAATGCTGACTCCTCTTCTCTGGTCCTGAGATGGTAGGATTGCTTTTATACTGAACAAAAGACCCCTGGGACTTGCCTGCTTCCTATTTCATCCTAACAGCACAGTTGGGAAAGCCTTTCTCATGAAGGTTTCACCCCAGTAGACATCACATGAAGATGATCTGTCTGTCATGGCAACCTTGGTGACATTATGCTGTCATATGCCCTTTCTGTGAGTGCAGGCATTATGTGCCTTGCAGAGTGGATGATAGCCAAGGCATTCATGAAAAACTAAAGTTACCCAAGGCACAACAAGAAGCCCTGGGCAATAAGAACCTGCATTCTTCTGAATGAACCAGATAATTCCATGCCTTTCCAATCCAAACATCCCTATGGCAGCCATTCCACTCTACATTGTGTAGCTCTGCTATCTACTGCTCCCATGTCTCAATAGAATTTGTAAACAAGTTAGCCACATCATGAGTGGGATCAAAACCAGGGTAGCAACATTTTGTGGAGAAATGTAGGATCGACAATTCAATGGGCAGGACTTTCTCCAATTAATCTCATGGCAAAGAATGTTGAGAGGAATTCCTGCAAACATATGTACTGGATGTTTGAAAACTGAATGATAATTGTATTCTCTCTGAGCAAATATTACTTGTCGGTTCATAGATTCTGTGAAAGATCACCTCTTCCCATTCCACATATATATTTACAGACTTTGCCTCGTGAAGTTGCTGAGACCTTCCCTTATACAAAGAAAAAGACTATGCCCAGAAAATGCAAGTTTTCCAAGCATCCACATACCTGATGTGAAAAGCAAGATCCAGCCCCACCACTGGGATATGCATTTGGCCCAACTGCTTAGAATTTCTTCAAGGAAAAACCAGGAGCAATGAAAACAATGAGACAGGTGTGAGTAGTTTGGAATTTTAAGGACTTGGTGTTCAGGTGTGAAGACTCCTTCAATTTCCTTTGCTGCCATAGATCAGAGCATATAATATTTCCTACAAATGTCTAGGTCTCCTATGGCCAAATCTCATTTTCTGATTGTTGCACAGTTACAACACTCTTGTTCCTTACATGGACAGGGATAAATTTTTCTCTCCTCATTATTCCTTAGACATTGGGATTTGACCTCGAGAAAAGATTGCTGGCTGCATTGATTTCAAAATGATCTACAGAATTTTAAAAAATTACTTGCCTCCGCATTGGTGTAGTGCATTCCAAAGCATATGACATAGTCATGTCGGGATCCATGCAATCATCTACCTTAAAGAGACACTTTAGATCATGCAAACCTCCAGTGTCTCTACATTACTTCCTCTGTACAATCAAATGAACACAAAATGATTGGATATATATCAGATTTAATTCCAAGCCCATTGAAAGAAAGTATTCAGCAAGATTCTGTGGTGCCAGATAAAAATGCTTCCCCAGAGAACTGGATTGTTTAAAGGCACAATTACTTAAGATGAGACAACTCTCAGGAATGCAGAGATATTCATGATCTCAATATTATGCTGGCCCGTGTATTGAAACAGGAAGTTGTACAAAATGAAAATGGTCACCAGGATCTAAAAATGATTCTTTTCTATTTTTGCATTTGGAAGTTCTGGTTGAGTACATAATGGGACTTCAGTGTTTGTGTTCAGCAAAAAATGGCATCCAACGAGTGATCTGCACATGGGATTGCAAATGAGAATCACTCTGGAGCACACTCAAATCTTTCTGCAAAAGAAGTGGATTTGTACCCCTCAAGGTTTTCCATCTCAATCACTAAATCAATTTGACAACTGAGAGATATAGACAAAGCCCAATTGTGTGTGACCCTCAATTTTCTCAGTTTGTTGTCCTTTGCATATTTATAGATATCATGTATTAAAGACTTCTATGAATTGGCACTGAATACATGAATTAACATAAGTTGATATCATTCAGGAGTCACAGGGCTCAAGTGAACCCTTGTTTTCCTGTACCATTCAAGACCCACATTGCTCTTGTCCTCATTAGGCTCTTGATTCATCCCTCAGTTTCACGTTCTTGTAGGATGGTTCTTCCAGGCTCAGTGGCACTAACCTGTAGTCTGCATCTGCCTGCTGCTAATTAGTGGTCCATGGAAATGTGGCAGTTGGCCTTTTCTCAGACAGGCAATAGGCAGTTCAAGAGAATTAAACTTTAAGTGAGGACAAAATTTGAAGATGTTTCTGTGTCAATGGGTGAGAGGAAAGGCCACCTGGAAAATCATAGCAAGACAATTTCTGTGTGCACCCTAAATGTAAGGCAAAAGGTGAGGGGGTTGGGCCTGGCTAGTAGAGTGAGCAAAGTATGCTTCTACTATTACCATCAAATTACTAGCCTCTTTCCTAAATAACTCGTGATTAAGTCCCTCCTTTTGACATTGTGGAGCTCAGCTGCTCCTAATTTCTACTTACAAGTCTTTAATCCCATGGTTCAGGTATTTGCCTATTCAGTCATTCATTGAAAGGCTTTTCATCACACTAGCATTGTTGTGATGTTGTCCAGTTCAAACTTCACTAACCCACCTAGCTGCACCAAAAACATGTTTCAAAATGTTCTTGACCAATATTGCAAGTCACTGCCAAGGCCCTAGGCCAGTTTTCCAAACCAGCAATGTTCCATGATTGTGCAGACCAGGATGAATGTCATCATAGTTTATTAACCCTGCAGCCTGTGCTATATGTGGTGACCCATGCATCCTTGTGCACCCCCACATCTCTCCCTGATCAACTACACCAGGTGGGGATCAATTACCTGGAGTGGGGGCTAATTCTCAGGAAATCATGATACCTTCTATAGCCAAGTGTGCACAACACCCCCTCATGGATATGGAAGATATGGCAGCATGACTGGCTTCGGCAGGGTCCCTTATATTGGATGGGGTCAAGTGTTTCAAAGGCAGAGAAATCCCACCCACAAAAAATGCTGATTCCTCTTCTCTGGCCCTGAGAATTTAGGATCACTTTCATCGGAAAAACAAAGGACCACTGGGGCTTGTCTGCTTCCTCTTCTCTCCTATCAGCACAGCTGGGCAAGCTCTTCTCCTGAAGGTTACTCCACAGCAGCCAGCACATGATGGATGATCCAAGACAGCCTTAATGACATTGAGCTGTCTTATGTGCTTTCTGTGACTGCAGGCATTAAGTGCCATGCAGCTAGGATGACAGCCAAGACATTCATGAAAAACCAAGATGCCCATGGTCCAGAAACAAGTTCTGTGGCAAGAAAAATTCTTCATCTCCTACATGAGCCTGGAAATTCCACACCCTTCCTTACCTAATTCGCACATGGAAGCAGCTTCCACTTTACATACTGTAAAGTATACTGCTTGTCACTCATTTGCTCCCATGTCCCAGTAGCACTGGTAACAAAGTTAGCAATTTCTTGAGTGAGATCAAAACCAGGGTAGCAACATTTTGTGGAGAAATGTAGAAGTGACAGGTAAATGGACAGGACTTTCTACAAATCATCTCACTGGAATGGATGCTGAGAATTCCTGCAAACATATCTACTGGACATTTGAAACCTGAATGGTGATTATTTTCTCTCTGAGCCAATATCATTCAAGGGTTCATAGATCCTGTGATCCAACACCTCTGTCCATTCCCCATACATATTAACAGATATTGCCTCATGAAATTGCTGAAAAATCCCCTTATTCAGAGAAATTGACTATGCCCAGGAAATCCATTTTTTCCAAGCATTCACATACCTGAGGTGAAAGGTAAGCTCCACACCTCCAGTGGGAAATGCATTTGGCCCAGCTTCTTAGAATCTCTTCAAGGAATGTCCAGAAGAAATGAGAACAATGAGACATGTGAGCATTTTGGAATTGTAAGGACTTGGTGATCAGGTGTGAAAGATACCCTCGATTCCCTTTGGTCCCAAAGAGCATATAAAACTTCTACAAATGTCTATGTCTCCTAATGTCACATGCCTACATGCTTCCCTCAGATAATTATCTGCTTGTTGTGCAGCTAATACACTCTTGTTCCTTAAAGGGAAAGGGAAAAATCTTTCTCACCACATTACTCCCTAGACATTGGGATTTGACCCATAATAAATGATGCTGGCTGCATTGTTTTCAAAAGTGATCTGCAGAATTTCAAAGAGATTATTTGACTCTTCTTTGGGGTAGTTTTTCTCCAAAGCATATTACATAATCACATCAGGGACCATTCAGTCATCTACATTAAAGAGAATCTTCAGATCATGCCAAACCTCCAGTGTCTCTGCATTACCTCTTCTGTTCAATCAAGTGAACAAAAAACGAATGGATATGTGTCATATTTAACTGCAAGCACATTCTAGAAAGTATTCAGCAAGCATCTGTGGTGCCAGACAAAAATGCTTCCCCAGAGAACTGGATTGTTTAAAGGAACTATTACTAAAGATGGGACAACTTTCAGGAATGCAGATTATTCCAAGATCTCCTTATTATGCTGGCAAGTGTATTGAATCAGGAAGTTGTTGAAGATGAAAATGGTCACCAGGGTCTGAAAATGATTCTTTTCTGCTGTCCCATTTGGAAGATCATGTTGAATACATAATGGGACTTCAGTGTTTCCTTTCAGTAAGAAATAACATCCAAAATATGAACTGTACGAAGTTTTGTGAAAGAGAATCTCTCTGGAGTGCACTCGAGTCTCTGCAAAAGAAGTGGATTTGTACCCCTCAAGGTTTTCCATCTCAACCACAAAATCAACTTGACAACTGAGAGATGTAGACAAAGCCAAGCTGTGTGTGACCCTTGATTTCCTCAGTTTGTTGTCCTTTGTATATTTTTAGACATCATGTTTTAAAGACTTGTATGAACTGATGGTGAATACATGAATTAGCTTAATGTGATATCATTCAGGAGTCCCAGGAGTTAAGTAAAGCCTGGTTTCCCTGTACCATTTGGGGCCCATGTTGCTCCCGCCCTCTTCAGACTCTTGTTTCATCCCTCATATTCACGTCTTGAAGGATGATTCTTCCAGGTCAGTGGTACTGAGCTGTAGTCTGCATCTACCAGACTGGATTAGCAGTTCATGGGCTTTCTTTTCTCACACAGTTAATAGGCTGTTGGAGAGAATTAAACCTTAAGTGAAGACACAGGTTGAAGGTGTTTCTGCATTAAAAGGCCAGTGTAAGGGCCTCCTGGAAAATCATAGCAAGACAATTTCTGTGTGCACCACAATTTTAAGCCAAAAGTTGAGGAGGTGTGGCCTGGTCAGTAGAGTGAGCATAGTATGTCTCTCCTCAATTGCCAGCAAATTGCTTGCCTTCTTCCTAAATGATTAGTGATTAAGGCCCTCCTTTTGACATTTGAGTGCTCAGCAGCTCCTTTCTTCTACATGCAAGTCCTTATTTCCAGGGTTCAGCTGTCTCCTGTTTGGACATTCATTGAAAGCTTTCTCATCACACCACAGTTGGTGTGAGGATTTCCAGTTCAAACTTAACCCACCTAGCTTCCCTGCAAACACCTCTGCTCTGAAATGTCATTGACCATCATTGTGAGGCTGCTAAGGCCCTAGGACAGTTTCCTATTCCAGCAGTGTCCCAGGATTGTGCATACCTGAATGAGTGTCATTGTGGTGTCATGCGACTGTGGCTTGTGCTACGTGTGGTGATCCACTTGTCCTGGGGCACACTGCATCTCTCCCTGGTCCACCATACTAGGTGGGAACCAATTGCCTAGAGCGGGCCCCATTCCCAGGAAATCATGACGCCCTCTAGAGCCAAGTGTACACATTGCCCCCTCGTGAGCACAGAAGGTATGACAGCCTGACTGGCTTCATCAGGGCCTCTTATCTTGGATGGAATCTGATGTCTCAAAGCCAGAGGGGTGCCACCCACCAAAAATTCTGTCTCTTCTTCTCTGGTCTTAGGAAGGCAGAATCACTCTTATGGCAAAGAAAAGATGCCTTCGCGTTGCCTGCTTCCTCGTTCCTCCTACCTTCAGGAGCCTGCTCCTACTCACTGAAGCAACAGCTAGAATTTCCTGAAATTTGGCATCATTTATTTATTAACTGGAGCATGGGCTATGGGATTGACATGGATAATATCCCACTCTAAAGATAGATGTGCATCCAACTGAAGCAGGATCATATTGGAGAGCATAAAAATCTCAGGGATCTCCTTCCTGGCCTGATTTCCAGCTCCTGGAGGCAGGGAGCACCTTTGGCACAAAACGATGATGTACAGATTGTTCAAAAGGAAAACTGAACATCCACAGTAAGAAGCCTACCCGAGGGGATGGGGAATGAATAGTTGTGGCCCCCTGTCAGGGAATTAGGCATTATATGCTAAAGGGAGAAAAATTAGCAGACCCTCAGCTCTGTGGAATTGACCGTGTGTGGCAGTGTCGTAGTGCTGAAGCCAGGCCAGTGCTTGGGCTGCTTTTCTAAGGGGCATCACTTGACCCCATGCCCTGACAAGTCTCAGGATGAGGGACAGAGGCAATGAACCAAGGTGGAGACTGCTGTCTCTCTCAGCTGCCAGATGTGAAAAGGGGAGCTAACAGGAAGAAAAACAAATCCTCTCCTAGCCCTTGAAAGGGGACAAGGATTCAGCAAGAAAATTAAAAACCTGGGGTGTGTCCCTGCTTGGGTTGGGAAAATCAGGACAAGAGAGTGTGGCTCTGTCCTTCCAGACTCCTCAGCATTACTCATCCTGATAAACACACAGAAAATCTATGAATGAAAATAGAACTTACCACAGGGAAAAATTTGCCTTGCCTGTCAATTCACTATCCAGCTTGTATTGAAATGTGGAAAGGGGAAAGAAACCACTGATCACCACGTCTCCATCCTTGTATACGTTATCATTATCCCTCAAGCATCTGGGAATCCTTAAGGTGCACAAAACGAGGGGGAACCTCAGGATCAACAAGGCAGAAGACAAGGCCAACATCTTAGATGCACCTGCAAAGCCCTGAGCCCTGCAGATGGGACCTGGCATACCAGGGTTGTCAGCCAGGTGGACAAACACCACAGAGGCAGGTGCACCTATTTCTCTGAGGGCTTCTTATGGTGTGAGCTGGAGAGGCCACACTCCTGTCCCCAACACCTTTCTTCCCTGTCTCCTCCTCTTCCCTGGAGGAATCTGGAGCACTTTCTGCCCTGGGGCTCTGCATCTGAGATTCTAACCCAGGTGAAAAACACAAGTTGGGAAACATGTGTGGATATCATCCTCTCCAGGGCAGGTGCTATCATTTCATCCAAGTCCACAGATAGCAAGACTCCAGGGACAAATTCCTCTTGGGCAGAATTTGTCTCAAGCCTGGGTTAAAGATGCTTTGTGCCAGCTGCAGTTGAAATGATGAAAGTGCATTGCCCCAGAGGAGGCAAAGCAACTTGTGAGTTGAAAGGTCAGAGAGGGCACATGCCAGGCAGGGTGCATCAGAAATACTCAGTCATGGTGTTCACCAGTGCCCAAGATGGGGAGGGGCCACCTCACATATCCATGGTCCAGGGCAGCCATGGAACATCCCCTGCATGGCCCACACATATCTGCACACCAGTCCTATGTGCAGAACCCACAAGAGTGTATGTTCCTCATTGCCTGTGGAGCCAGTATTCATGGTGAATCCAGAAATACCAAGCCAGGGTCTCAATACCAAGGCAGAAGCTAAGCTGCATATTTTGGTTCAAATACATGACTTCCTACACTGTTCCTCAGTTCCCATGAATGAATCTACTGTGATGATCCATTTCTCTATCAGTCTACTTCTGCCCATTTTTTGTCTTTATATTAAAATAGGATAGCAGCCAAAACACATCCCAGTATGTTACCCTACTAATTCTGCTTGTACTATTTTCCCAGTAAGAGATTGACCCCTATGCTGGGTTCTAGAATATGTCTAATCTTGGGCAAGCATAGGAATGAGTGTGAGACCAGGAGCTTCATTACTCTGATGTGAGACTATAGAGAATACTGTGTCATGGAGAGAGCTCTTTGATCTGAGAGGTGGTAGGTCTAAGAACTTGAGCTGCAGAACCCATAGCGTAGATTATTCTCAATCTGCTTCAGCATTGTAAAACTCTATTGAGCATTCACATAAGTCAAAGTTTTGGGATGGAGTTTTATGGAGGCTGGTGAAAGGTAGACACAGAAGTGCTAGATAGGAGGAGGAAGCTGAGAACATCCTTCACCGGAGATGGCAAAGTAAGTTCCAGGGCACAGAGCTGGGGATGCAGCTCAGTGGTGCAGCACTTGCCTGTCATGCATAACACAATGGTTTTGATGCTCAGCACTGCAAAAGATGAAAGAAAATTAAATTAAATTAGGATCCTCTGTACATGGGACAGATTTATAAGAAAATGTGAGCAATGTACAGTTAAGAGATGATTTCACTGAGAGAGTAAAACCCATCAATGGGACCATCTCAAAGTGAATTCACATGAAGTATATTTAAGCTCTTCTAAGAAGTAAAGGCAATAATATAATATGAAGAGAATATTAAAAGCAAGTCTAATGTAAATCAAGAAGAGACAGAGATGATACATAAAGAATTTGAATCATGAAAACAAAAAGACATACTATTTGAAACAAAGGATAAAATTTTATAGAGAAAGTGCTGGGACAAGGACTGAGCACTGTCATCAGAGAATCAGCAATTGTAGGAAATGGCAAGGAGTTTACCAAGGAGATCGGAGAAGAGGGAGAGAAAAAGAAAAACACCAGGAAAGGATGGGATGGTGGGAGAAGAGCAAGTAGCTGAGCAGTGCAAACACCTGTTTCTGGAAGAGAGTTGAACAAGTAAGAGTCAGTGGCAGCATCCAAGGAGTGGTGGCTCAGAGTGGGAGGAGCTCCCCTGAAAGACACCCAAAGAAATTCTCCCACAGGGTTTGGGAGAAAGGGACACCACTGTGCAGCAGGTCCCACGCCGAGCAGAACAGGCTCAGAGACAGTCACCCACCCAGCACTACAGGAAGCCCTGCAGCCCCTCACTCTGGAGTTACCAATTTTAGGAGTTACCATATTCCCTTCTATTTTCATATTTCGTGTGTTCCCACTTTAATGTTTGCACATCTTTTGGAAAGATACCTGTTCCAATTTCATGTGAGGCCTTCATGGTGTGAAGGTTCTCACAATGTGACTTGTAGTGGTTCACTGTGCAATGTCATGTCTACTTTCCCCTGGACAGCATGGGGTGACCTCCCTGTAGCTTCTCTGCTTCTGATTCATTGGTTTGGGCACAGAGGGAACTGTATCAGGGTAGGAGAGACCCACTCTCACTGCAAGACTTGTAAGAGTGGAGACACTTAGGTACTTCAGGCAGATGTGGTGTAGGCAGCATGTAGTGGAATGGACCCTGTGTGGTTACTCCTATTATGAGAGTGGTGGCCACTCTGAGGACTTGGGGAATTCCACAGGCACTGTTGATAACAGCTGTTCCTTGACATTGATTCTGATGCTGGTCCTCCATTTGTGTTGAGGGGCCTGGAGCTCCTGTCCTCTGAAGACTGGTGCTTCACAGGGAAGGTCAAGGGCTAGAGTCACAGCTCCCTCTCTGTGGGACTCTCCTTCACATGTATCAGTCCTTGGGCTCTGACCAGGTACAACTGATGTAGGGAAACCACATTGATGAGATGTCACCAACTGTTTTATTTTTCCACTCTGCTGCTACTATGGGGTTATCTGTCCAGGAGTCAGGCCTCAAGTGCCCCTAACTGTGCCCATGTTTGGATGGGTCAACAATTGGGAGCTTATGTCCCCATTTTTAGATGGGCACTTTTAGTTAGAATTGTCAGTTTAGTTTTGAACAGATTGTGGCTGTAGCTGTAGTTGGACTTCATCCCTCCCACCTGAGTTGGGACTGTAGATCAGAGGCCAAGCACCTGCCCATGTATAGGAGACTGTGTTCAATCCAAACTCCTGGAAAGGAGGAAGGGCGGGAGGGGGGGAGGAGGAGAAAAAGGAGGAAAAGAAGGAGGAGGAGGAGGAAGAGAGAGGAGGAGGAGGGGGAGAGGGAGAAAGAAGAGAAAAAGAAAGAAGTGAGAAATAATAAAATAGAATAAATTCAAGTATATTTTTAAATAAATGAAAGGAGAAAATAATTTTAAAGATGGTAACATAAAAAGAGAAAAGAAAAAATCAAATTAAAAAGAAAAGAGCAAAAAGTAAAAGAAAAAATTTAAAAACTAAAACAATATAATAATAATCTAGAGTAGACAAAGAAAAAAAGTAAAAGATTCCTCTTAGTCAAGGTGATCTCACACACCTCTTCAGGTCCTCTGAGGCCAGAATCTGAGCGATGAGAGTGGGCTGGTGGTTTGTGACTGCAATTTATGTCATTTCTCTCTGGTATCACCTGTGAGATGGGGTGGGGTTCAGTATGCACTCCATGCTTCTTGCAGTAATTTTAAAGATGGATTGTTGGCTGCCAGAGGTACCCTCCCTCTGGGGGTGTTTGGTCTGTTCCTTTGGCCATGGTAAGTGTTAAGGCTTGAGCACCCAATTCTAATTGATGTGAATGTTGACTCTGTGGGCATGTATTTGCTCTGGAGGCTCTTTGTCTGTTTTCCCAGGGCCAGGCGACCATCAAAAGATTGGGGATCTCCAGAATGCCTCTGGGGGTGGTGAACAGTAGAACTTCCAGGTTCTGTGGTGGAAGGTGGATCCTGGGGCTGATCCATTGATTCACTATCATCCCCACACCTTCAGACGTGGTTCCTGTTTAAAACCAATGTGACCAGTGTCACCTCAGGTCACAGGGGCCAGTGTCACTCAACTGCTGTGCAGTCTACCTCTCTCCCTCCTCTGCACCTTGCTCCCCAAACTGTAGAATGCTCAGTGCATCAGTCAGAGACATTCTTCAAGCCAAGACTGTCTCTTGAGGTCACTGGCTGTCTGATCAATGCAGTGGGTATCCAAGGGGACACTGGGATGTGATGTGCTGGGTTTTCTAATGCCCACAGATGCTCAGACTCTGTCAGTAGGATGCTCCTTAAAATGCCTCCTGGACACAGCACTCAGAAGTGGCTGAGCAATGCAGCCAGGGACTTCTCTGAGGCCACCTTGTCCTACAGGCTCCATGTAACCTCTGTTTCTAAGCTGTCCATCTTCAGGGTGCAGCCTTCTGTGCCACACTGTGACTTTCACTTTTAAACCTTGAAGTAGAGATTCCCATTCAGTCAACCAAGCACCAGGAGCCTGTATGGTCTGCTTCTCTTGCTTCTCCATTTCCACAATCAATGAAATTTAAGACTTTTCTCTTTGCTATCAAATTTCAAGGGCCCACACCAAGCCACTCACTTCCACAGGCAGTTACACACCTGTTGCTAGCACTGGATCCAATTAAAATTTCAGCACACCAAAAGAAACAATGAATGGAATGAAGGGAAAACCTGTGGAAGAGGAGGAGATATTTGTGAACTGTTCATCTGGAAAGGGAATAGTACACAGAATATATGAAGAACTAAAACTTAGCAGCCAAGCAGGAAATAATCTGATTTAGGCAGGGAAATTTTCTGAATAGATATTTTTCAAAAGAAGATAAACAAATGACCAACAAGTATTAGAAAAAATGCTCAGCAGGTCTCATCATCAAGGGAATAAAAATGAGATCCACAGTGATATACCACCTCACTCTGGTGAAAATGGGTATTGACAGAAAGGCAACGAGTAAAGATGAGGAAGAGGAGAAAGAGGAATTTACATTAGTGCAGTCATTGTGATAACGTGGTGTAGGCTCATCCAATGATTAGAATAGAAATACACAGGATCTATTGATACCGCTTAGGTCCACACCCAAAGGAAATGAAATCAGTGTTCATGAGGAGAACAAAGTAGGATACAAAAACCTGTACTCTGATTGAAAACCATTCACAACAGTCAAGCTATGGAATGAGGTAAGGCATCCAGTGACAGATAAATGGATAAAAATGATGTGGCATGTGCACATAGTGGAATATTATTTGACCATAAAAAAGAATAGAATTGCATGATTTGTGGCCCCATGAATGGAACTGGAGCCATGATGGATGATGAAATAACCCAGGCTCAGAAAGATAATTTTCACAAGTACTTATTCAAAAGCAGAAGCTACAAAACTTGACATCATACAGGTAGAGAGTAGAATAGTGGTCGCCATAAGCTGCAGAGTGTGGGGACAGGGGGTTGGAGGGAGGTCAGATGATGAACACCAATCTAAGTGACCTGGGTGGATCAAGGACTAGTGCTGACTGGCATGCGGAGGACTAGAGCTAGACTATGTTTTGTAGGTTTTATAAAGAACTAGAGTAGCTTTTGTGGCATAACATATGGTCTATTTTAGAAAAGGATCCAAGTGCTGCTAAGAAGTAAGTGTACTCAGTTCTTGATGGATGGAATACTCTATATATGTCTGTTAAGTCTAAAGTAGCTATTGTGTTATTGAGTTCTATGGTTTCTTTGTTCAGTTTTTGCTTGGAAGATCTGTCCAGTGGTGAGAGGGGTGTGTTAAAGTCACCCAGTATGATTGTGTTGTGGTCTATTTGGTTCCTGGAGTTGAGAAGGATTTGATTGACATACATGGAGGCACCATTGTTTTGAGCATAAATACTTATGATTGTTATGAATTGCTGGTTTCTGCTTCCCTTAAGGAGAATGAAATGTCCTTCACTATCCCGTCTAACTAATTTTGGATTGAAGTCCACTTTATCTGATATGAATATGGAAACCCCTGCTCTTTTACTGAGTCCATGTGCGTGGTATGTTTTTCCCCATCGTTTTACCTTTAGTCTGTGGGTATCTTTTTCTATGAGATGCATCTCTTGAAGGCAGCATACTGTTGGGTCTTTCTTTTTAAACCAATCTGCCAGTCTAAGTCTTTTGATTGATGAGTTCAGGTCATTAACATTCAGGCTTATTATTTAGATATGATTTGTCTTCCCAATCATTATGGCTTATTTTTGGTTTTTAACTTGACTTGGTTTCTCCTTTATTTGGCTATTCCTTTAGGGTAGTTTCTCCCTATGCTGGTTTACATTGTTGACCTTCATTTCTTCCTCATGGAATATTGTGCTGAGAATGTTCTGTAGTGTTGGCTTTCTATTTGTAAGTTCTTTTAGCTTTTGTTTATCATGGAGGGATTTTATTTCATCTTCAAATCTGAAGGTGAGTTTTGCTGGGTATAAGATTCTTGGTTGGCATCCATTTTCTTTCAGGGCTTGGAATACATTATTCTAGGCCCTTCATGCTTTTAGGATCTTGCCCTTCAATAGATGAATGGATAAAGAAACTGTGGTATATATACACAATGGAATATTGCTCAGCCATAAAGAAGAATAAAATTATGGCATTTGCAGGTAAATGGATGATGTTGGAGACTGTCATGCTAAGTGAAATTAGCCAATCCCAAAAATCCAAAGGCCGAATGATCTCTCTGATGAGTGAATGATGATGCATAATGCGGGGTGGAAGGGAGGCAAGAATGGAGGAAAGATAGATTGTATAGAGGGAAGGGAGGGGTGGGGTTGGAGTTGGGGGGGTAATAAAAACAGAATGAGACAGACATCATTGCCCTGTGTACATGTATGAACGCACAGATGGGGTGACTCTACTTTGTCTACAACCAGAGAAACAACAGCTGTACTCCATTTGTGTACAATGGATCAAAATAAATAAATTTAAAACATCAATATTTGCAATATAAAAAAAAGAACCAGAGGACAGCAGCTCCAAGGTTCTCAGAAAAAAATAATAAAAATGATAAATGTTAAAGGAGAAGGACATGCTGGTCACACTGAACTGATCATTTCACATTGTAGATATTCATTGAAAGATCACATGGTACCTTGCAAATATGTACAACAATAATAATTTTTTTCAAAATTTTAAATTTTAAAAAAGCAAAAATGTAAGGCAAAATCAGGAAAATGCCCTCAAACCTGATAGACCCTAGTGATGGAGATTTCTTCCCAATTCCATCTCTGCTTTGGCATGGTCTCATATACCCTTTCCCCTTCCTCAGCAATTACTCTTCATGGCTGGAGTCCCTCCAGATAAGCACCACTTTCCCTGTTTCCTTTTGCTTTCCTTTCTTTCTCACTTGCTTCTACATTCCAGGTAAGCTTCTTCTGATCTCTGCAATTTGCTAGTTCTCTGATCACATTCAGCCTGGCCTTGCAGTTTTCCTGTGTACTTAATATGTACCACTGATCTCAATCACTATGTCTTTCTTCATTTTTTCAATTTTGTGTATCAGACCCATCTCTTCCTGATACACACGGGATTGGATTTTTGTTTACCCTATTTTATTCTCCTCATGTATAATATTTGGAGAGTTTATTGTACTTCATATAAATTAGATTTGAGAATGCTCAATTGGTTTGGTGTTTTGCTGAGTGAACTCATCTGTGAGCTACTGAATGCTGGTCTTCCCAGATTAAATTTCATCGTGAACACTAGAATTATACTTTATAATACAATTATTGTTTTTTTTATTTTTTTATTTTTTATTTTATTTTGCACTGCTGGTTATTGAACACAGGGCTTCTTGCATGTGAGGGGCATGGTCCTGCCCTGAATCGCCTCCCCTGCCCTGTGCACTGGGATTTAATTAGCTGTCCTGGGTGAAGGATCATCACAGGGTGCAGGACTGTTCTCTGCTGTCCCATGGTGGCTCATCCATGTGCCCTTCTATTAGCATGCACATTACAGAGCCCTGAGATGAGAGCCAATTTCTTTCTGGAAAAGTGGAACTAGAAAAATTCACATATGAGATACAGGACTACCTATTGGCCATTATCTTTTCTTCATGTCCACAGTTATGGACCATCACAATGTATTAATACATGGAAACTGAGGAAGAGGGTAGGAAGTCATGAATTAGAACCCAAAATATGCGTCTTAGTTTCTGCATTGGTGTTGAGAGCCTGACTGGGAATTTCTGCATTCAGCATGACTACTGCCTCCACAGGCAATGAGGAACACACAGACTCATGGGGATTCTGCACATGGGAATGGAGCATGGACATGAGTGGGCCATGCAGAGGACATTCAATGGATGCCCTTAACAGTGGGTATGTGTGGTGGCCCTCCCCATCTTGGGCATGTTGGACATGATGCTTGAGAGTTTCTGATGAGTCCTGCCTGGCATGCAGCCATCTGACCTTTCACTTCACATCTTGCTTCCTTTCAACTGCAGCTGGTGCAAATGGGTCCTCAATTCAGGCTTGGGACCAAGTCTGCCTAAGAGGAATTTGTCCCTGGGGCCTTGGTACCTGTGGATTTGGATGAAATCATAGAACTTGCAGTGGAGAGGATGATATTCACACATGTTTTCCAACTTGTGTTTTTCACCAAGGTGAGGACCTCAGATGCAGAGTCCCAGGGAAGAAAGTTCTCCAGATTCCTCCAGGGAAGTGGAGGAGGCAGGGAAGGAATGAGTCAGAGCAGGAGCATGGCCTCTCCATCCCACACCATAAGGATCCCTCAGAGATGCAGTCCCACCTGTCCCTGTGGTGTATGTCCACCTGGCTGACCTCCATGGCACTGCAGGTCCTTTCTGCCAGGCTCAGAGCTCTGCAGATGCCTCTAATATGTTCGCCTTGATCTCTGTCTCCTTGGGTCTGAAGCCCCCCTCCTCCCTGCACTTCAACCATTCCTCAATGCTTTTTTTTTTTTTTTTTGAACCAGGAATTGAACTCAGGGACACTTGACCATTGAGCCACATCCCCAGTCCTATTTTGTATTTTATTTAGAGACAGGGTCTCACTGAGTTGCTTAGGGCCTCGCTAAGTTGCTGAGGCTGGCTTTGAACTCGTGATTCTCCTGACTCAGCCTCCCAAGTCGCTTGGATTACAGGCGTGCACTACCATGCCTGGCCTCAATGCTTTTTCATTAATGAAGAGAACACACACAAGGAGGGAGACAAGGTGATGAGAGCATTCCTCCCCCTTTACGCATGTCAAGAAAACCAGGACTCCAGTGGTCCTGGAGAGAGGATACTTTCCCTGCAGTATGTGCTGTTTGTACTTCTTTATTTCCTGTGTGATCATGGGGAATAAATCAGGGCTCTGTCTTCTTTCCATCTCTCCATCCAGGGCCCACCAGGATTTATTTAGTCTTTTCCTGCTGACTACTCTCCTCATTTCTAAGGCATAAGAGAGAACTTTTTCTTCTCTCAGGCTCCTGTCTTCAGGTCTGGCACCTGAGTGAGACAGAGCTCCACCTTGCTCCCTCTGCCCTCCTGACAGCTGCTGCTATATGGGGCCAACTGCTGCCCTAGAGACATGATCCAAAGCAGCAGTGTGAGTTCAGTGCTCAGAGTCTGCAACAAATCATCACTGGAAAAGTGGAGGATCCACTGAAGTTCCCTCCATCACCATGTATTTCCTAACACCCCTCCAGAGGCGCCAGTGTATGTATGCCCCACCTGCTTGGGCAGACCTCTTCCTGTGGATATTTAGCTATACTTTCAATCAAGCTGTACAGCATTACTTCATGCAAGGGGTGTGCCTAGCCTCCTGAAGGTGAAGCCAGGCCAGGAAGTAAATGCCATCATCTGTGAGGTTTGATTCACTCCAATGTGCTTCTGCTTCCCCTGGACATGCCCACATCTGTAACTTCTAGATATTACCAATGAGAAATCTGTTGCCAAAGGTCTATGTGAACAAAATAGAATTTCATGGGTTGCAGCCAATAGCTTATGCTCCTGAGGCTGAGAGGGACGTCCCTGAGGACAGTGATTACCAGCTTCCCTGGTCAGATGCTGGAATGACTGGTGCTGCCATCAGTAGCTGCTCACATTTCTGAGCAGGGATGATGGGTTAGGAAAGGGGGCTTTCCAGACTTCACCTGTCTGCAGACATCCCATTTTCTTCTCCAAGTCTGGATGTATGCCTGCTTATCCTTTTAAGTTTTGGATGGGTTTCCCATATATTTTCTGTTTCCCTATTTCCTAGTCTATTTGCACTTGTTATTAATGTGCTAATGAGCACACCTGGATTCTGATGGCAGCTGCTGGATGTGATTTTGAGCTAGGGTCGGGTCTGTAGGATGTGAGACTTGAATCACCACTGCTCTGTCCTGAATCCCCTGAGGGCTGTTAAGGTGATAATCAGGAGTGACACTTGTCAACAAAGGCACCACAGACTCTTCAAGAGGGGCCATTGCCATAAGTGTAGGGACACTGCAGGGCTTTCTCAGCCAGGGAGGGGTTCTGAATACAATAGGACAGAATGGGATTCACAGCTCAGGAGCAGGGCCAGGTCAGTGGATAGAGAATGACCAGGGGGAACAGGAAAGGGGAGACCCTGGGTAAGCAGAATGACATGGGTGGATGGAGAGCTGGGCAGGGTGAGCAGACAGCACATCAGATGCTGGAGGAGGAAGAACTGATGGGATACTGGGAGTGGCCAGCTCTCCAAGGTGGCTCAGCTGACATGGCCAGGTTCTTGCTGAAGGGAAGAGTGAGGATGTAAAGGCCTAGCTGAAGAAGACCTCACGACAGGATGACAGAACTTGATCCAAGAGCAAATCTTTGTCAGGGTGGAAGGCAGGAGATGTCACCTGTCCCCACATCCCAGGCACTTGGTCTCTCTCCCTGGGAGACAAGGTGAGGTCACCTTGCTCTGTCTCCTGCTCTCCACTCTCAGCATCTCAGAGTCCAGTGAGCCTCAGCAGGTGGTTCTCTCAGACCTGATCCTGGAAACCTGTACCTGAGGAAACCCCCTGCCACCTTGTGACATTCATGCCCAGCTGAGGTGACCAAATGCAGGAGTCAGGGGCCCAGGAGAAAGATGAAGTGTCTCCAAAAATCAGAGGGAGAGAAAGGTGATTTGGACAAAGACCTGCTTTCAAACATTACTAACATACTTTATCAACACAAGGACAAAATATAATTTTAAATTTCACATTCCTTTCTAGGTTGTGGTGGGTGCATTTTAACTGCTCAGCCTCAATGTCTGACTATAAAACATTGAAGGACTGTTATTCCAAAGGCTCCTTGGCATGGTTCCCTTTGTACCTCTTTAATCTGGTGGTGAATGAAGGGAGTTACAATATGTAAAATGCTGTGTACACAGTGGCCCACACTCCTCATGAGATGTTTCATCAAGAAGTGGATATGGCGGGAGCCTCTGGGATCGCTGACTCCGGCGGGGAGTTGGGACTCATCGGCACCATTTTGCAGCTTCCCTGGCAGAGAGGGCCCTTCTCAGGCTGCCTGGGCCTCCTGCGGCTTCTGGAGAGTTCCAGCCAGGAGCCTCTGGGATCGCGGACTCCGGCGGGGAGTTGGGAATCCTCGGCACCATTTTGCGGCTTCCCTGGCAGAGAGGGCCCATGTCCAGCTGCCTGGGGCTTCTCACAGCTTCTGGAGAAGTCTGGCTGGGAGCTGCTGGGGTCGCTGACTCCAGAGGGGAGCTTAGGGCCTTTGGCGCCAGCTTACAGTGTCCCCAGGAGAGAGCAACCTCCTGCTACCCCCTGAGCCCCCAGCGAGGAGTTCAGGCCAGCCTGGGCTCTCAAACCCAGTATCTCCATCACTGAGCACAGTTCTGTGACACCACCCCAACTTGGTCTAGTGCCCAGGTCCACACCCAGGCCCGGAGTCTACCACCTTGCTGTATCTAGTTGTCTATCAACACTAGGCTGATTCTGCCTAGAAGCATTGATCATTCCCAACCTGGAGGTAGTGGGACAGCACTTTCTTGAGTCACCGCTTGATCAAGCACCTCTCAAGCAACAGGTGAGTTACTGGAAATCTGCAGGGACACTTTAAGTTTTCACAGGGAAATTGTAATCTCTCAGATTCGCACTACTAGAGGTGAAGATACATGAGCACCATGAGAAAACACGGGAAGAAAGTGTCCCAATCAAACCTAGATAATATATCAAGAGAACCCAAAGACAGTATGGAAGAAGGAATGACAGAAAGGGAGTTCAGAATATTCATAATTAAAATGATCCGAGTAGAGAATGATGTGAAAAGAGAGCATATTCAGGCTATGAATAATCAGCTAATAGAGCAATTGAAGGAAGCAAAAAAGCACTTCGATCAAGAGATAGAAATTCTGAGAAAAAAACAAACAGAAATTCTTGAAGGAAACAAGGAAATGAAGGAAACAATAAACCAAGTGAAAAACACAATAGACAGCATAATTAACAGAATAGATCACTTGGAAGACAAAACCTCAGACAATGAAGACAAAATATTTAATCTTGAAAACAAAGTCAAACAAACAGAGAAGATGGTTAGGAATCATGAACGAAACCTCCAAGAATTATGAGACATCATGAAAAGACCAAATTTAAGAGTAATTGGGATTGAGGAAGGCACAGAGATACAAACCAAGGGTATGAATAATCTATTCAAGGAAATATTAACAGAAAATTTCCCTAATATGATGAATGAGATGGAAAATCAATTACAAGAAGCTTGCAGGACACCACATGTACAGAATTGCAAGAGATCCACACCAAGGCACATTATAATGAAAATACCTAACATAAAAAACAAAGATAGAATTTTAAAGGCTGCGAGAGAAAAGCATCAGATTACCTACAGGGGGAAACCGATATGGATATCAGCAGATTTCTCAGCCCAGACCCTAAAAGCAAGAAGGGCCTGGAACAACATATTTCAAGCTCTGAAAGAAAACGGATGCCAACCAAGAATCTTAAACCCAGCAAAACTTACCTTCAGATTTGATGATGAAATAAAGTCCTTCCATGATAAACAAAAGCTTAAAGAATTCACAAAGAGAAAGCCTGCCCTACAGAACATTCTCAACAAAATATTCAAAGAGGAAGAAATGAAAAATAACAATCTTAGTCATCATGGGGAGGAACTACCCTAAAGAAAGAGTCAATCAAAGGAGAAACAAAGTTAAGCTAAATATACTAAAGAAACTAAAATGACAGGAAATACAAGTCATATCTCAATAATAACCCTGAATGTAAATGGCCTAAACTCATCCTTCAAAAGACATAGACTGGCAGACTGGATTAAAAAGAAAGACCCAACAAGACGCTGCCTTCAAGAGACTCATCTCATAGAAAAACATGCCCACAGACTAAAGGTGAAAGGTTGGGAAAAAGGATACCATGCACATGGATTGAGTAAAAAAGCTGGGGTTTCCATTCTCAATTCAGATAAAGCAGACTTCAAATCAACGTTAGTCAGAAGGGATAAAGAAGGACATTTCATACTGCTTAAAGGAAGCATAAATCAACAGGACATAACAATCATAAGTATTTATGCACCAAACAATGGTGCATCCATGTAAGTCAATCAGATCCTTCTTAATTCAGGAATCCAATAGAGCAAAACACAATAATAATGGGAGACTTTAACACTCCTCTCTCACCATTGGACAGACCTTCCAAACAAAAATTGAACAAAGAAACTATAGGACTCAATGACACAATCGATAATTTGGACTTAACAGACATATATAGAATATTCCATCCATCAAAAAGCGAATACACTTTCTTCTCAGCAGCTCATGGTTCCTTCTCTAAAGTAGACCATATGTTATGCCACAAAGCTACTCTTAACAAATACAAAAACAGGGAGATACTACCTTGTATACTATCAGATCATAATGGAATGAAATTAGATATCAATGATAAAGTTAGAAACAGAAATTACTCCAAGACCTGGAGATTAAATAATATGCTATTGAATTATACATGGATAACAGAAGACATTAGGGGGGAAATTAAAAGATTTTTAGAGGTCAATGAGAACAAAGATACAGCATATCAAAATCACTGGGATACTATGAAAGCAGTGCTAA
>JAJEJO010002396.1:284790-306239 GCA_020662805.1 Glaucomys volans | reverse complement strand
ATATAATTTTTAATATTTTCTTGGCTTTAAAGTTGTGTCACTGTTTTACATATTAACAGATGAAATAACATTTTAAAAGCATTAATCACTAAATTTAAGAAAACAGGCACACCTAGTTGTATCAGAGGGCTAACCTGCTCACAGAGAGAAGAGAGAACTCAAGTTATTTTTAACACAGGTCTGATACTACATGCTCAGTGGACTATATTTCAAATAACAAATGTATTACAAGCAAATCTTCAATTTCACTGAGAGATTCTGGTTTTAATGATGACAATGCAGCGTCATTTTGGTCCTAGTATCTGTGGACTGAAGAGAATACACAGACATATCAGTGGTGATACTAACAAGCATTCCAATGCAAAAGAAAATACATAAAAACAGAAAACCAGGAGAGCTAAAAAGAGTATCTTACAATGTTAAGTTTGGTTTGAAATATGAACTTATAGTTGATTTTGACAATGTGACTTAGAGACAGGCTAGAAGCACTGAGGCCTCAGTGACAGGCCCGACTGGGATCCAGTCACCCAGGTAGGGCCAGCACTCTCAGATGAAGGCCGGCTTCACTGTGCAGCAGGCCGAGTGCAACGTGTTCAGAGAAGAACGGGCCTGGTCCAAAGGACACGGGGTGCCATGGGGGGGCCCACTGTCTAAACACAGGGGCCCAACAGGAGAACTGCAACTGAGGAAGGTAGGTCCAACACATAAAAATCTGGGGGTCCCTCAAGTGTACACAAGGAGAAAAGCAGCTCGCCCACCCGTCGTTGCAGGTGGCAGTCGCACCAGCCCATTGTTGAAGAATTCTCAACGGAAGGGGTTAATTTCTTTCCTGAAATATTTTAGTATAGATAACCCAGTGACGACCAAAGGGTTCTTTTCATAATAGTGCCAATTAACAAATATAAAAATGATGTGACCACGAGTCACTTCAGAGCCCTGCAGTGAAGTCGTCCATACAGACAGTATCACCAATGGATGTTAAATACCGAGGATGAAAGGTTGTCACCACCTCAGCCAAGTGATTAAATTCAGCTTCTCTAACAACAGGGCCACCTGACAGGAGGCCTCTCCCGACTGCTGAAATGTCAAGGGCCTAACTTCACACGAGCGCTCTTCTTGCTAAAAATACCCAGCAGGAGCGGAGACCTGACCTTCAGTTTATGCAGCGTACAAACCTGGGAACTGAGTTAAATGAAATTAGGAGAAAATCACCAGACAATCCCAGAGTGCAGGCCTCCAAAAATAATTTCCATGGTCTCCTTAAAAGTCAGTGCCCTGGTAACCACTTAAAAAGACGGAGGAGGAGGAGAGGGCTGCTCTGAATTTCAGAAATAAAGAGACAGAGCATCACAATGCACTCGCACAGATCAGAGTCTGATAAAACCAGTTAGAGTGTCTTGGAAAAAACACTAGAGACAATTTATAAATAGTGTGGTCTAAAGTGATATTAGAGAATTAGTGTTTTTTTAATGATATGATAAATGGCTTGTTGGGTATATGCAGTTTGGCAAATCGTTATCTATCATCTATTTCTTTGTGTAACTCTTATTTGTCTGTCTAATCTGTCTAAATGCGGAGTTAGCTGGAGATAGAGACAAAGCATTGGCTCCCACACGGGATTCCTACAAATTAACCCACAGTGTTTGTGTGTGTGTGTGTGTGTGTGTGTGTGTGTGCAGGCACACATGTCAGTGTATGCTTGTGTGTGTGCCTGCTTGCGCACAGGCGAGTGTGGGTGTGTGCGTACGTGTCACCCTTCTGACACTTGAGTGGATACATTTCCAGATTGTGGCAGTGAGTGACAGGGACAGCTCCCAGTCTGGCCTGCCCACCGCACAGAGACGCGGGTTCCTCTGCCTCTTCTTGGGGTCTCTGGTTATGGTCATGTAATCAGAAACACTTACATTTTGTAGGTGAAGGCAGCTGAGATCCAGTGGAACAATGGAAGTGACATTAATAACATTAAATGTCATAACTCTTGACAAGCTGATGCAAATGAGCACCTTACTAAGCAAGCAAAAAAAAAAAAAATCCCTGAATATCTTTTCTTTAAAGTACGTCCCATGTTAAAAAAAAAAAAAAGTTCAGCCAAGATGGAAGTCAGAGATCCAATTTTGGGGACCTCAGCTACATCCCTCCAGGCACAAATTAGCCACTGTTTCCAGCTGTAATCATTGCCGAGCACCACGCAGGGCGGTTCTGAGGCCCAGACCCAGCCAGATGCTTCTTCTGTTTGTGCCTTTCCCCCTGGATCGTGCCCCCGCTTTCCCCTAATCTTGCACTTTTCCTTCCAAGCTAACGTGATTGACAGGCAGAGGGGACAAGCTAAACACTCCCAGGCCCCCGCCCTCCCTTGTCCCTCAGAAGCTAACAAAGGTGCTTTCAGCCCTAAGTGAAGCAAGGCCCAGCTTCCTTGCCTGTTGTCACAACAGACGCGGCTCCAGGCTTCTCATCTCCATCTCCCTGGCCTTGTCACTCCCTGCCATCACTTAGAAAGGTACACAACATTTTGAAAGGATTAAACGATAAAACACAACTCAGTCCTTTATAAAAGAGGCAGAGGGAGAGGGAGGGAGGGAAATGTCAGGTGTTGGGGAGCAATGGGACAAGAGTGACGCAGACCAAACAGCCAACTGACGGCGCTCCTGCTGCTGGAGGGAGGGGCCATGCCTCAGAGGTGGTGTTGGAGGGAAGACGAGCTGCACTCTCGGGTGGGGCCTGCCTTTCTTCAAATGCCCCCCCACACACACACAGGAGGGAGACACAGGCCGTCATCCTTTGCAACCTTTGTAAAGAAAGAAGAGAAAGCTCAGATAGTCCTGGAGAGAGTGAAGCTGAAGGAGCTTGGACTAGAGTCTTCAGGGGGAGAACTGTGTGTCTACCCCTGCCAAACACGCAGAAGCTCTGGGGCCCTGAGGACGGGGCACCAAGGGTCAGAACAGGCTCCCTGAGAGTGTCCCTGAGAGTGTCCACAACTTACCTGCTTATACTGCTGGTTGAACTGGAAGCCACAGGATGCTTAGCTCCGCATAAACCCCTCAAAACATGCACATTCTTAGCGATTACTAAAGAGAGGGAGAAAGAACGAGATGGGAGTCCCTGAGTGAGCACAGAGATGCACCATTAGTGAAGGCTGATGCAGCTTGTGGCTAGAGCTTGCCCCAAAGCACGGAGTCAGCAGAGATCAGGTCCAACCAGGATGCACTTGGCCCCAGACGCTGGGCCATTCTCCCCCACACTCAGAGAAGTGGCGGTTTTCACTGATTTGCTCGTGGCAGGTTCTCAGCTAGCTGTGTGCATGTTTTATTGTGGTGCAGAAGCCCCATGACAGGAGGGAGCCCAAGGCCACTCTGAACTGTTAGGGGTTTAAGTTACTTCTAGCTGCTGGTTCAGAGCTGGAGGTGTGAGCTCTTGCTAAGATTCACACACACACAGACATGCAGAATCAGGCAGCCGTGGGGGCACGTGCTGTGTATCAGGGAGCGGGATCCGCGGACGTGTTTCACCCCGCACCCAGGTCTGCTTTCCTGCACTCGGGAGCCTGCGCATCCTTGTCAGCCACTTCCTTTTCTCCTGAGATTCCTGTTTGAGGAGCATCTCAAGGAAAAAGGGCATGCAGTTTAATTAACCAGCTCATCTGGGCTCCCAGGGGAGCTCTTTACGCTCAGAGCTTTTCCTGGGTTTTAATTTTAAAACTTCAAGGTGTTTAAACACTAAACGGGAAGAAGCTGCTGGAAGGAGCTGTGAGGTGCCAGGGGAGCGGGGCAACGTGCAGTGCCACCGCGCACGAGGGGGCTGCTGTGCGTGGATTCAAAAGGCCACAGCTTCGGGACACACTTGGTGACCGTCTGCCAGTTATAAGATCATGGAAGTGTGGAACAGAGGGCTTGGTGGGTGTGACTGAGAACTGGGCACATGTTCACCACCGCCCAGTCCCTCTCTTTTAGCACTGTTAAACACGCATGCCCAGAGCCACGTGCAAAGCAATACACGTGTCCTTCCAGATTTATTCAAACCTAAGTGATGAATTGAGCTAGAACATTCACTTCAGCCTGAACAAAATTCCTCCATGTTTGCAATTAAACCAGTTTCTGTTTTCAACTGGGTTTCAGTCATTCATATGTGGCCTCTTTATGCCCTGATGATTGGGCGCCATGCTGATCAAGAGGCAGAGTCGGTGTGGACTTACCTTGTTTTCTGCTCGTCCCCAGAGGAGTCCTCCACAGCTCCGAGGAGCCAGGTTGAACGCACTACAGTTCCTGAAACAGAGTTTTGAAAGATCAGAAATTACATAAACAGGATATGTGATTAAAAATTACACATCCTACTACTGCGATTGAGGTGGCCTATCTGGGGATATTAAGCTACATTGGCCCAGCCCTGGCACAATCTGCCCCTGGCACTAGAAGGAGCAGCTCTTCACAGGAGCTCCACTCAGAGGCACTGGTCCTCCGTACCTGGCGGGCAGAGTCAAGCTCTGGAAGCCAGATGACGGGACTGCTTCTGTACATCCATCCCCTTAGTGACCGAGGGCTGCGATTTCCACCAGGGACTGAAAGAGGCACACATCCCTTCTTTCCTGAAGAATGCCTTTTTCCTAACAGCGAATGAAGAGGCAGATCTTTTAATTCCAAATAAAAGGAGCACATTTGCAACAGGATATTTGGAAGGGTAGATTTCTCTGCTTATAGTTGTCTAGATTATTCTGAACAGTTTTAAAATGTTGTTCCTTTCTCCTTTTCCTGGAGAAAGGTTCCGGAACATGGCTCCAAGTAAATTCTGTGATTACCTCTAGGAGGTGTGAGGCAAGATGAGCGAGTGTCACAGAGCGTCACACAGGAGAGCAAAATGTTTCCTAAGCAACTGGGCTTAGGACAAGGGTTTAGTGCCACATAGCTGGCCTGGAGACGGGCCAGAGAGTTGCTACCACCAGCCGCCCAGGGTTAGCAGGAGGGCTCTGCAGAGGGCGCCTTCTCCAGAAGGAGCACCCAAGGCAGGTGGGTCGACGCTCTGCCTGGTGGCAGCAATTACCACGTGGCAGCCTAGAGCGAGCCAGGGGCATCCATCAAACCCCAGCCACTCACTTCCTCAAACAAGTTGCGGTGTCTGTTTATCATAGAGTTTAATTCCCCAGCGGAGGGAACAAAGGCAAGTATCAAAATAGAGCAAATTTTTTTGACACTAGGAAGTGAAGCAAGGGACTAACCTCTCTCAATCCCAGCTTTGTTAAAATAAACTCTCGCCTTAGCAGCTCATTCCAGATGTCAGTCAAGCCTTGCGCATTAGCACCAAATAGCACCCGTGGCCGAAGCCACAAAGGAAACAGAGCGGAACACAACCGGAGAAGCGATTCCAGGTGACTTTCCCTCAGAACACAGCCTGGGCAGTGCTGGAGTCAGATGCATGGACACCAGGCGGACCCCCGGCAGGCTGGCAGGCTGGGCCCTGTCTTCATGTTTGTGGCTTCTACCAGGAGATCCTCTGGTGTGGGCATGCGTTGGAGGGAATGGAGTTCCCAACGGCTGCAGCACGCTCTTCATCCTCTTATTTCCCAAGAGAAAACACAGCTCTGCACTTCCTAGAATTATGTTTTCCCAATTTGGAAAGTTTACTTCTAGCCACTTTCCTTTAAAGATACTCCCCCTGCTCTTGTACAGGACCACGAGGACCCCTCATGACCAGTTCAAGGTAGATGCATGGAAGGTGCTTTCCCCCTCACTCTCTGTGGCCTGGGTCTGGCGACACTGGTGAAGGCCTTACCCCTGGGGGCACGTGAGAAGTTCGCATGATACCCTAGGCGTAGGCCCGAGGCAGGGGCAGGGAGGATGGTTCCTGAATCAGCACTGAGGAAGGCCCCCCCATTTCAGAGCTCTCATGCTGGACAAGTCCCTGCTGTGTGTAACCCACATGTGAAGGAGCTCAGGGGACAGACACGGCCCCTGGTTGGCATCAAGTTCAGAGAAAGCACCTTCTGACCGGCTCACTACAACCATTGCTTTCGTGTGGATCATATCTGTTCAAACGTTGCAGGACCAAACTGAAAACTTACTAATAGAATCTCAAGCATAAGAGTAAGACAGTTATGAAGAGTCCGAACTCAGGGTTTCTGTACCCCCAAACCAACAGCACCTGGACCAGTGTGGCCCGCTGGCTCCCCACGACCAACCTCACTGGCCTTGCTGTCCTGGGTCCTCACCCCATCCAGCAGTGGCCACGCCGACCCACCTCTCAGCGGTCTGTTGGAACACAGTGAACCCCGAGAGCACAGCACCCTGCGACTGCAGCGAGGGGCATTTGTTCTGTGACCCACCCAACCAGTGACACTACACAAGCAGAGAGGAGGACATTTTCTGGACGTAAACCATGATTTGTGATCAGCATGGCAGAAATGAAGGCCCCCAGGGGGGGGGGTCCCAAGGCCATGGTCTCCCACCTCAGGCATCCAGCAGCACAGCTGGGAGGCCCGTGTTTGCCACACCGGGGCCTCGAGGGGTCGGAAGCAGATGTGACCGTGACCTTTCCTTGAAGGCAGGCTGGAGTCAGCCATTGACCTGCATTCCCGCAGCCCCACTCATCTCAAGCCCCGGAAGCTCCAATGCGCCAACAAGTTGCTTTGCCCGCAGTTACCTCCTCCAGGTGCGAGCACACGGGCGCGGTGGAACGCTGACTCAGACGTGCTTTCCTTGCTTCCTTTCAGGTTTTTATATTAACCCCATTGGCAGAGGAAGGCAGGACATGAGGGCACGGTGCCCCTTTGTGACCATGCACACATGCTCGCATTGGAGAACACACGGGTGTGTTTATAAAGAGGATTTAAAGAGCAGCTCTGCTGCATTGGCAGTCCCGAGCCGGCACCCGCCTCTGCTCTGAGAGATGTGGGGGGCACGATGCCAAGAGAGTCCAGAGGCGGCAGAGGAGACCACCCGCAGCCAGCCTTCCCAGCACGTGCTGGTTCTCACCCACGTAGGGTGCAGCACCTGGCTGTACGGCCTTGTGAAATGACCACTCCTTCTAGAAGGACAGGGCCATCCGCTATTGCCACAGTGAGCTTTAAAACCACACGCTCAGCCGTCAGAGAAGGAGTCTGCAGAGTCCCCATCCATGTTGGCCCGTGGCCCCTTGTGGCCAGGAGAGAGAGCGCAGGACCCTCTGGATTTAAATTAGCGCCGGCACCCTGGAGACAGCTGGTGTGCTACAGCCCGATTGGACGGCTCCTCCGAGTCACACCATCACACTCCTCTCCCTACAAATGCCACCCCTTCTTCAGAGCCCCTTTGAGAGAGAGAGCCCCTCGTGTCTACCAGTTTAGTATTATCCCCATGTTTTTCTATTGATCATTTCTGGCAACTTAAGGAGAAAAAAAAAAAGCCTGGAAATCATCGACTGAGGGCCCTGATGCCTCAGAATTGTTCCGCTCCCTGCAGTCCTGGGTCTGCTGCGTGGAGGTGCACCTGGTGGGTCACCTTCCCCTTCCTCACTCTCAGCTCCATCACCAGTGCCCACAGGGAAGGCAGAATCCTGCTCTGGGCTTCTTTTTTTTTAAGAAGAGACCAAGTGGGGAGGGTGGGCTTGGATGAGACACTGGCAGCAGAGAAGAGATACTGACGGGTGAGACCTCTGAAAGCCCAGGAAGAAGGAAAATGCAAATAGGAACTAAGTCCCCATCCAACAGCACCAAGCCTGGCTTTCTGGACTGAGGGCCACATATCCAGGAGGCACCTGGAAGGACGTGGCAATCAATTTCCCCCTCAGTGCAACGAATGCCCTCAAAAGGAAGGACGAAGATGAAACAGGGAGGAAGGACTAAGAGAGAGCCTGGGTTTGGAGAGGTGTTAGGTCCCCGTGGAGGGGGCACTGGTGATAAAACAGAGGGACACACAATTTCCTAGTCGGGTTGGTCCTAGGTGGAGCACAGGAGGGCAGAGGTGGGCATAACTGGTGCCGGCTGAGGCTGGGACTCCAGGAAACTGGCAGCAGTTACTCCCACACCGACATACTCGCACTCAGAGATGGCTGTGTGGACGCTAAAAGGTACAGCCCCAGCGCCCTGTGCCCTGTGTCCTGCGATGTGCCCGTGCCCACCCTGTCCAGTTAGCCTCCACCCAAGCAAAGGTGAAAGGAAGGGTCAGGGCTGGATGCTAGGCTCCCGAGGCCTTTGTCATCTGTGCACCAGGGGAGGAGTGTGGCTACGAGGACTCTGAACAGGGAACAGAGCGACCACCAGGAGCAGCATAAGAACTCAAGATCAGTGGCCTGTCCTCCTGATCTGCCTTTTCCTGCAGGGCCCCTCACTCGACAGCGGATAAAAGTCCCAGTTGAAAGGAGTCCAGCAACAGGGCTGTGCGAGTGATTAAGGTGATCCCGTACCTGGTGACGAGCAGGACTGTACGGATGGTTTTTAAAGAGCAGCCCGGAGTCTGTGCCCTTTGAACAGCGCCACGTTCATAAATCATCACACTTTCCCCAGCCGACACAACTTCTTACTTCCCATTAATCCCAAAACTATTTTCTGGTTTGGTCGTTAGCTTTCAAACTGTCGAGACAGTGCTGTAATTGCAAGTGACCCTGATCAAAGGGAAGCGGCCGGCCGTGTGTGCTGGTGATCTGGTTCCGATTTGTTCCCGGGATGAGAGCCTGCAGTGCTCTTGCAGCTCAGGGGGACTTCTCACCAGCCAAGCAGGCAGCCCGGGCGTGGTGCAGCATGAGGACGTATCTGGTCTGAGATCAGCCTCCTACTGTTGGAGGCCAACAGCAAATAAACTCCAAGACCTCAGTAGTTGGCTTCTGTTGCCACCCAGCCTCAACAGGAGGCAGACCCTACCACAGCCTCAGTTTATGGGCAGGAGGCAGAGGGGCCAGTGTGAGCATCTTGCCATCAATGATCCGGCTGATAAGAGGCTCAGCCATGCAAGAGCCCCACGATGAGGCCAGAAGTTCCTTTCCAACTTTGTTAGGACTAGGAGAACATGGAACTTAACTAAGAGGGAAAACACAGAGGACATTTTGTGCTGCTTTTGTTGCATCCATTAAAAATAATCATTGTTTTTCTAGAACCATTGATTATTAGAGCAACCAAGGGCTTAGAGATGGTCGAGTTTCAAGTCTCTTACATAAACAGGATCAGGACAGGATCAAGGCCCAGGCTGCTGGGGTCCCCCGCCACACTGGAGGAGGGTGCTGTGCTGTCAGGTTCTGTGCTGTCCAGCTCTGGACAAGCTCTCTGTTCAAGCAGGAGTTTGTGGTGAAGGGTGTCTAACATGACATGGCTTCCGGCCATACCTCCCCGTCGTCTGACTGGAGGACCCACTTGGGATGGGAGAGGAAGCTTGCATGATAAACACGCGGGGTCTTGGGGTGTGAATGTGGAAGGCTAGAGAGAAAGAATCATCATCATTTTGGAAAACAGGATAAGATACTGATAAAGTCTCAAGTAGGCCAGGCAAGGCCTTTCTTTGTTGCTTTCTTTCTACAGACTGACCTGTAACTCAAACATGCCTTGGGAGGCTTCAGGATGCTTAGCTGGAATTTAGAATATCAATCAAAATGGCACTCTTCACTCTGCCTTCCACTGGTTAAGATCTAGAAGGAACTTCAGCATAAACTCTGAGCTCCTGTTGGCACCACGGGAAGCTCAGGAGAGCGGGTCATGATCTCCTGGATTCAATGGTGGACATCTGCAAACACCGGCGAGGCTTATCCCTTGCTCCTGCCAGTCTTCATTCAGGGAATGTATTTTGCTTCGTTGTGTTTTGAATGCATATTTGGCTTCTTGGGTAAAGAACCAAGATACTAGTAAAACAAAGGAAAGGAAGAATGACATCTGTCTTCCAGGGCCTCAGACCCCATCACTGTAGAGTATTCCCTAATCAAACCTAGAGTGTCTTCCATATTGAGGAGCTTTTATAAAATATTTATTTTGTGTTAGAAAAAAATTTAAGGAATATCAAGATATATATTCACATTTTATTTAAACTTGAGCATTCTAAACTGTCTTCATGAAAAATATATAAGATCCTTATCTATGCAATATTGAAAGACTTCCCTTTTTTAACAATTCATCATTGGATATAGTCCATAGGTTATTATATGGTAATAAGTAGATAAAATTCACAAAGCCATTCTGATATATCAGGCATGGATTCAGTTTTCTTATTCCCCATGACATCCTTAGAAAACTTCTGTGAGGGGTACCATCTGCCACCCACAAAACCCTCCCAAGGCTGGAGTGGATCTGCACTGGAGGGTCCTTTCTACCAACAATGGTCAGCAGTGTTTCTGATATCCCGTTCTGTAAGAAGGGGAGGTGCTGGGTTAAGGCACCTACTGAGGACCTTGACTGAACAGAGAGCAGCAGTGTGGTTGGATGCCATGCTATACTCAGATCCCAGCTGGTACCTTACTATGAACCAAGCCATCACATGTGCACACACACACTTCCAGGGCAGTCCTGCAAGCCAGTGTGAGCAGCTCCTTAGGATGGTGCAGGTCTCCAACAGGGGCATTTCAGAATGACAGCTGTTCCACCCCACCATTTCCCCAGCCCAAAGTGGGAGAGGGAAGACTGTGTCAACCCGACTCTTCCAGCTCCAAGCTGCTGCAGGATCCTGTGAGATAGGAGCATGAATGCAGGTAAAATCCAACTTAATTCCTAACAGTGCTCAAGGGGAAGACACAGTTCAGACAGGGGTGGGTGGAGCTCCTGGATCCTCCTTTTCCCAGGACTGTGAGTGCCCCAGGAACTTGTCACTTTAAAGTATGTGGATGTTGGTGTGACTAACCAGGCCCTGGTCTCTGCAGGCTGACCTCCTCCATGTTGGATGGAACCTCTTTCCATGACTGAACTTCTTCTCCATGTTGAATGGAACCTCTCTCCCTGGCTGACCTTCTCCATTTTGGCTGGAGCCTCTCTTTCCCTGCTGACCTCCTTTTCCATTTTGTTGGAACCTCTCTCTCCCTGTTTGATCTCCTTCTCTGTGTTGGATGGAACCTCTCTCCCTGACTGACCTCCTTTTCCATATTGGATGGAATCTCTTTTTCCCTGGCTGACCTTCTTCACCAGGTTGGATGGAACCTCTCTACCTGGCTGACTTTATTTTCCATGTTGGATAGAACCTCTCTCCCTGGCTGACCTCCTTCTCCATGCTGGATGGAACCTCTCTCCCTGGCTTACCTACTTTTCCATGTTAAATGGACCTCTTTTTCCCTGGCTGACCTTCTTCACCATGTTGGATGGAACCTCTCTCCCTGGCTGACCTTCTTATCCATGTTGGATGGAGCCTCTCTCCCTGGCTGAACCCCCTCTAAATGTTGGATGGAACCTCTTTCTCCCTGACTCCTCATGTCCAGCTGGAGAGACAATCAAATCTCCAATTCTGCTACACTTCCTCCCTTTCTCTGGAGAGACAATGAATGGGAGAAGAGAGATGAGAAACTTGGATGTGGATCCAGATCCTGCCACTCTTAGGAATGAGGCACATCCTCTAACCTGGGTGCCCTGGGTGCTGGGTCCCACAGATATGGAGGACTATGGACTGCCATGACTCTCCAAGACTGTGGCCACTGTGTGCCATGTAGCTTGAGCCAGTTAACTCAGTTGTAGTGTGTCTATGTGTTCTGAAGCTTTAGACATTGAGCTCATTACATGATGGAGTGCTTCATTCAGAGTGGCAGGCTGTGAGGGCCAGAGTCACAGGAGAGTGGGGTTTTCTCTATGGGAAACATAATTATGTATAAAAGCTAAGGCACTTGCAAGTAAGAAAAAGCAAGAGCAGAAACTTGGCCATGAAGGGTCCTTAAACTAAGGTCACAATTCCCCAGGGCTGGATCTTGACTTTCAGATGTGAATAGTGAGAACAACTACACTGTTTATGCTACAAAGAAAAAGTTTCAGAGAACTGACAAGCTTCTCTCTGGAGAGGGTTGTGTGAACCGGGGAAGGCTGTTGCTCACTCCAGGGCTCCTAGAGAGACTATGGATGGGCTAAGTTTTGGACTCTCATGAACTAGAAGACTTGGATAGCCCCTACCCCTCGCTAGAGTCTAGATCTGCAGCATCCCTAGGCTGAGGCTGATGTGTTATTGGCATGGTCCCCAGGCTGAGGCTTTAGGAAGGTGGTGGGACCTTCAAGAGGTGAGGCCCGGTTGAGGGTTTTAGGCTACTGAGCCTGTGTCCTTGAAGGAGATTGTGGGAACCTGGGCCCCTCCTCACTGATTGGCTTTCAGAGGGTGAGATGAGTAGTTCTGCTTCACCCTGTGCCCCTACCATGCTGTGTTGCCTCACACAGGCCCAAAGCTGAGGATCCAATCCATCATGGACTGGAACCTCCAAAACCATGAGCCAAAATGACCTTTTCCTTTTTGTAGGTTACTTGCCTGAGGTATTTCATTATAGTGATGTCAAGCTTAGTCCCTCCTGTACATTCTCACACAGGTACAGTCACATGCACAAATACCCATCCACCCCAACGTGGCTCAGGTTAGAAAGGCTGCAAGCATGGCTTCCAGCTTCAGTCCCAGCAGGGACATTAGCCTCAGCAGAGCACAGGCTATCAAAGTGGGAGAAGCAACCATTTTGACACTCGCACACATGTACACACAGACACACGTGTGTATGTATGTGATCGCATGTAATGCATGTGTCGGTATATTTACCCATCGCTATGCAATGGAGAGCAGGCACTGTTGCAGGAACTGGCTTATGTAGTTCTGTGGCCTCTTTATTCCTGCCTGAAATCCATGGGGCAGGGCGGTAGGATGGCAAGGCTAGAACTCTAGGGCACAAGACGAGGAGGCGTCTGCAGACGGACTTTCATCTTCAGGAAAACCTTAGCTCTTAATTCCTTTCAAATGACTGAATCAGGTCCAGGATTATCTCCTTTATTTAAAGTCAGCTCAATGTAGATGCTAGTCACATCTAGAAATCACCTCCACTGCAATGCCTAGGTTGTGTTTGATAAAGTAATTGAGAAATAGACACTAGCCAACTTGACAGATAGAACTGACTGTCCCAGGGCCCAGCTTCAAAATCATTATCAGCTGTTCAAGTTCAGGATCTTCTGGGAGTGATTATCCAGATGGAGGCAGTGGAGGGAAGAGGGAGGAAATGTCCCCAGGAAGCAGGTTTGTAAGCAATCCCACAGTAAAGTTTCTGCTCATAGAAGAGTAAGGGTGGGAGCTTCCCTTGAGCAGCCAAATGCAATGCAGTAACGGAGTGTTGGGAAAATGGAAATTGAGAGTTTTTCTTCTATGCTAGAATTAACTAACTTCCGCTGACCTACTGAAATCCGTCACCACTGCTAATGTGTGAACTGCACATGGAGTCAGCCTTGTTTCTGGGGCTGCACAGATTGAACACTTCTCTCTGATAGGGGCAATGCACAGGGACTATACAAAGCTCAGGACTGGAGGATCCAGTTGGTACGCGGAACACAGGCATGCATAGACTCGTGCTGCAGAGAAGTGGAGCCCTGACTTTCCTTGTCCATTTCCTCAGTAGCACTGAGTCTGTGCTCCGCACTGCAGGCTCCTGGCCGTGTGTGGCACACCACTGGGGTACCGAAGGGTGGGAATGTCTAATGGGCAGGAATAGGGCCAGTTCTCCAACCATCATGCCACTGTTTAACGTAAGTGGAATTCCATTAAACCTGATCCGAATGAGAAAGGGACACTTCCTGACAGAGATGCACCTGCTCATCCAGGTCTGCAGCCAGGGAGGAAGCCCTGAGTCCACACAGCAGGGAGCACCCCACAGGGACAGCCACCGTCAGAACACAGAACTAAGATCAGCCTCTGTAATAGCCACAGAGTGCTAATGGAGGGATCTTGTCTCTTGAAGTTAATCCCTCTTTTATAATTGGACGGATTTATGTGTACATATGGTTGCCTTTATTTTAATGTGTGTGCATATATATAATTTTATATATAGCATATCTCTCTATGTAAATCTATTATACACATACATATCTACATCTACATATATATATCTCCATTTATTATATGTATACATCTATGCGTATGTATTTTATATACACCTATATATATCCATTATTTTAGTATATCTATCTCTATTTATAGATCTATGATGTATATAATTATATATACTTATATATTTACATTTTTATTATTTTAGTCTACATATATCTAAGTATATATAGTATATATCTATAGATCTCTCGCTACATATCTATATAAGGTATATAGATAAATACACTAAAATAATTAATCTATAGGTATACATAGTATATGTACAGATCTACATATAGATTTTCTAAAATAATTGATATTATATAAATATATAGATATATAGGGATATATATCATATATGCGTATATACATATGTAGATATGTAGATTATATATAATATTTACATAGAGATTAAATGGCAATATTAGTATATATACACCTACACCTATATATCTACAAATAAAAATTATATGTTATATGTATTTATTTAATCATATATACATATATATAAAACATTGCCATTTAATCTGTTTGAAAAATTTCTGAGGCACTATATTGAAAAAAATCTGTGAGACTTGGGTTGAGAAACAAGATTGGGAGTGAAATATCAATACATTCTGGGACAAAATCTACCCCATGACATTGGAAAAATCGTAGAAGTACAGTGCTTGATTTGAGGCTGGGGGTGAGGGTGGAAAGAGCCACACCTGGGAGTGACCGTGAGCTCAGTGGGTCGTCCAGTAAGGACGTGGGAGGAACCAGCTTCCTGAGCTCCACGTTTCCTGATGGAGTGTCTCCAGGAAGCGGGTCGCACTCCTGGTCTCTCTCCACCCCTCTCATTTTGCTCAGGGGACAGAACATGAACGTGGCCTTTCAGTCTGGGAGGCGAGAGTGGAAGGGGAAGGAGCCCTGAGACTCCAGCCAGGGTTCCCCTCAGCTCCAGGGAGGAGCTTGTGGTGTGTGAGCGCCCACCCCCGATCCCCCAATACCCCAGAGACAGCCAGGGTGTCCCCGAGTGCCCTGGTGTCCCTGCTCCATGCTCCTGCTCCACCTGGGCCTCTGCGTCCCTCCTCTGCATGGTGCTGCCGCACCTCCTCTCCTAAAGGGACTTCTGAAGCTCTTAGGACTCTCATGTCCCCTTTTCACCTCTCAGAGTTTATATCCAGGGGTCATAACTGTCTTCTTGCTTTTTCAAGCTGCTTCTTTTACAAACAAAATTCACACACAAAAATAATCCCTACAAATGTGAAGCCTTATTCCCCAGTCCTGGGTCACCCGATTGTTAATGCGAGTTCAAGACTTGCCTCGGCTTGCTCCTTCCCGCGCCACACATTTTTGCTAGACAAGGAAGGTAGGCACGTCCCAGGCATGTCCTGCTCTCCGTCAAGGCCCTCAGTTTCTGTGTTGGCCTGGAAATAATTTGGTGGAAGACCACTTACCCTTTGGTAGGTGTCTCACTCTGTGGAAATAATATAACCCAACAAGACCTCTCCAACCTGGCCAACTCCTCCCCATTTTTCTTGTAAGAAGCCTTTCCTCAACCTCACTCTCAAGTTCCCATTTCCCAGCCTCTTTTCCCTTGTTTTCCTCCACCGGAGCTTCTAGGGCCCTCAGGACGGATTCCACCACGGTACCATTTTATTCCTACCTTACAGATGTGACACCCCTTCAGCGTGATCGTGATAGATCAGGCCCCACTTTGGGGCAGGAACCGCCTTATTCATTTCTTAGTCCCACTCCCCGCACCAGGCAGGACATAACAGATTTCCACACATGTCTGTCGAATGGTAGAACAAATGACTGACTGATGGAAACACAAATTACTTGATGGGAGAAAAAAGATAATCAGAAAACATAGCCGCTGTGCAGCCACATGATGACGCCACCAAGGAACGCTACACTGGGAGAGGATCATGCACTTTGGACATGAGTCAAATGCTTCCACCATCAGACCAGCCACTGAGACCTCCAGAAGGTGTCGCCCTGCCATGGGAGCAGCCTGCATGCCTCTCCAGCCAAGGCAGGCTCTTCACACTGAGCCCAGGAACGCGGGAGTTGGCTTCCAGAAGCATCCAAATCCTTCTTGAGGTTGAAAGTGCTCTCTGAAGGAAAAGGGCAAGCAGCACAGTACCAGGGAGCCCAGGAGGTTCAATCTGCAGCACTTTGGCTCCTGAGCGCCACTACAGGGTGACCTTAGCCAGGAAAGTGCAGCCCTGTTTCCTTCTTTGGTTTTGCTTGTCATTTGTTCTGGAGAGCATCAAGTTTTTCAGGCTCCCCCCAAGATTGCTACCTGACAAGGCGACTTAGTGTTAGCAGCCTGTCGTTGATTCTAACCAAGGACTCGGAAATGTCTTTGAGATTGATGACACTATTCCAACAGTTAAACACCTACTGCAGGATAATTGATCTTCAACCAAAATATTGAGCAAATATTCTGTTAAGTTCAAATAAAAATTCTTAATTTAGAGGGAGTCTAAATATTGTTGAGTGAATGTTACTGTTACATTTATTTTAACTTATGTAAAGTGGTCTTACCTCAAACTTCCTTTTTTTAAATAATTGGAGTGCACCCAAGGACCATCATTAAATATTAAGAGATGGGGGGGGAGCCATATGGTCACCTCTGAGGGATTTCAGCATCTTGATGGCGCTCCATCTGCATCCGTAACAATTTACTCATTACATCAAGGACATGGGAGATTCAAAAGTGGACCCTTCTGGGAGGAAGCTCAACTCTGAGTGGCATGATGCCACACCTGCTATGCTCAGATCACTTTCTCTCAGCTGAGCGCACTTGGACCTACTTGAACTTGTTAAACATATTGCTGCGACAAGTAATAAATTTTCCCAGCAATGCATATTTTTTCCTATTTAAAAAGAGACTCTACTTTCAGGATAACATCATCTGCTTTGCAAAATTGATACTGAGAAAGCGTTTGCTCCTACATGCAGGGAGCATCCTATTTCAACATCACACAGGGCTGAGAAAAGCTCTTGTGGAATGTTGAAATGAAAAACATGAATAGTTTCCAGGGATTTTATTTACCCTGCAAACTCGGGTTCTAATTTAGCCATAGTCTGAATCAAGGGACTCGCACATCTGAAAGGGATGCAGGGCATCTGGTAAGCATGTCCTCTTCTACCCTCTATTGACCACCCCCATGCTCCTCTCTAGCTGCAGCTCAGGATCTCTCTGCATTGTGCTGTGGAAATGCATTTGAAGTTCACTGCTATAGCTGAGGCTGGCAATGTGTCTCAGCCCTGTGAGTGACAGCAATGACATTGATAGCAGTTACTTCTCGGGAGTTCAAGCTCTGTGTATGTGTACCTACTGAAACCTGTAGTTTTCTAACCATCTAGCAGTTTCATATCCAAATCTGATATGAATTAATTCTGTTGTCTACAATTTTTAAGTTAAGTGTTGTGAGTCAGACGAGCCTAGTGACTTATTTAATATTGCAAAACTAACAAGTGGCAGATCATGAACCTAAACCCACATCTATCCAACTGCAAATATTGAGTCACTTTCTTCCATTATTGAAAGCATAATGAAGCTTAAATAGACCATTACTTTTTTTTTTTTTAATTTGCTTAGGCTGTTCAAAGGCATGCCATTAAGATAATTAACAAAAAAATTCATTGACATCAATACCTTTAAAACCATTTTAATGTCTTTGCTTTTCTCATTTAAAAATTATTTTTAAAATTCCACATGTAAACATGTCCTGTTAATTACTATAAGGGGAAATGAGCAATTCTATCAGCGTACCTTAAATGACTATGCATCATTGCATGTCTTCCAATTATTCTGATTCTTGTGTTTTCAATTATGTGATAATTAAAATCTGTAAGTTGTCCATGAATATACTAGAATTCCACAGAGTAGAAAAATACCTGTTATAAGAACATTGGAGTTTTCAGTCATGACTGAAAAGTCTACTAACTGTAGCCGTGATGTCAAAAACATCAGTAGGCCCTTACACTGGCCTGGTCACCATGGAAGTCTGTGCTTGGTGGGGTTCCCAGAGAACGACATCTTATAGCTGATCACAGCCCAAATGATCCTCCCAGGGTGGACCTCGGTGACACCTCCAGACTCCTGGCAGATGGCCTTTCTGCCATGCTTTGTCTGAGCATCCTGATGTGATGATCGCTCTGTCCTCCCTCCTGCTAAGGAATAAAGCTGTAGAATGAGCATTCACTTTCCCTCGGTCTGGAATGCCTTCACACACTTAAAACAGGTTGTCTAGGAGTGGCATTTTCAATACTGTCTTAATGTTGGAGTACAGGGATTAGAAGGGTCCTTGGTTTTCAAGTCACTTACTTCAGTGGTTCTAAGGTTCTAAGTGGTTCTAAACTGGCTTGCTGTGGCAGGCATGAACCCAGTCAGGGCGGGAGATGCAGTGTGGTTGGACCCCCTGGACCTCCTTCCTCCTCCTGGCCCTGCAGCTGACACATTTCAAGGTATCTACATCATTTGCATTGGTGCATGCACAGTGCTGGTCAATCAGCACAACTTGAATACGTGCTGCTCTTTCCAGCACTGGAGAAATGTAGTTAAAAGTGAGGCCAAGTGCAACGTGCAGCAATGTTTGCACATCCTTAAAATACACGGAAGCATATTTCTCAGAGTGTTTGTGGAGTCAATTCCAGTTGTTTTATAGGCAGTGATGATGCTGGGGACTGAGGTGATGCTAGGTTAGTGGAGAGCTGATGGCAGCCAGCCAGCGGGAACATGGATAGCTCCCATTCCTGGAGACACAGGCCAAGGGCGCAGGTTAGTGCTCCCTGCCCTTTCACCCTCTCCCTGATGGTGCTTCTGGCCACAGAAGAGTGTGGAGGATGGACCAACTCAGTCTCCATTGCCCTGTCCAGATACCCACACCTGGGCAACTTTTCCCATCGTTCCCATCGTTTCTTCAAAGGCCTTAAATTTCATTCACACACCATTACTCCAAGTAGTCTCTATGCTCCAACAAGTGAGCCACATCCCCAGCACTTTTTGTTTTTTATTTTGAGACAGGGTCTCATTAGATTGCTGAGGCTGGCTTTGAACTTGTGATCCTTCTGCCTCCACCTCCCGAGCCACTGGAATTACAGGCCTGAGCCACCACACCTGGCTTTTATGCTCCTTTTGATTTGACGAGACCAGTGATACTGTCTCCACTTTCATTTCTGATCACTGTAACCTGAGTCTTCTCTCATTTTTTCATGGACTGTGAGGGTAAATGTCCATTTTGTTGATCTTTTGGTTTCATTGACTTTGTCTATTTCTCTCTGTTCCTCGTTTCATTTTTTTTCTGCCTCTGTCATCATTATTTCCTGATTTCTGTTTGCTTTGGGTTCACTTTGCTCTTATTTGTAGTTTTGTGGGGTAGCAGTTCAAGTTATTTATTTGATATTTCTCCTTTTCTTTTTATTACTCTAACCCTCCCTCTGACGCCGCCTTGGCCATGACCTGCAACTCCGTCTGCTGTAGTTCTTGCTGTCATTCTTCTTAAGGTGATTTCTCATTTTCCTTATTTCTTCAGACAGATCCTAAGAACCATGAGATGCTTCAGACCTCACTGAGCAGCAAGTGCATGTGCTATTGACAGCTGCTTTGTCACATTTTAAAGCTAAGAGTGTAAGAAATTAAATGTAAGAAAACATAACCAAATTATTTACATTTAGTTGGACGTTATTTTCCAGCCTCATGCAGGGTGCGTGAGTGTTTATTAGGGGCATACTGAATGTGCACCTGCTCGTGCCAGGTGCTCATGAAGAGCACTGCGTTCTCCTGGTGCTGGAGACTGCCTGGAGCTACTCAGCTGAGATTTGGACCACAGGCTTTCTTGCAAGGACTGTGGGCTCCTGCTTCCTAGGTGGGTTGTGTGGACTGGTGGCATCTGCCCCGCCTTGTGTCTCCTGAAGGGCAGCTGCCCAACTGGGCACATGACCGTGCGTCACCACATACCTACCTTCAAAATCAACTGGCAGCCTTTACCTGGGAGGTAAGTTTATTTTCTCTGCTGGTTAAAACACAAGATGGAATGAAATGGCTTCCAGTTTTCATCCCCAGGAAAGCACAGACAACTGAGGAGGCCAAGTCTGCCCAGGGACAAAACCTACCAAGCCTGTCAACACTGAAGACGGCTTCACAGAGGGTCGCAGACTCAGATGTCTAGCAAGGAGACAAGGCTCCTGTGTAGAGGAAACGTCTCTTTCACCTTAGAAAATGGAGAAGGAAAGGTAAACTAAGCCCAAAGAAACAGAAGAAAATAAATAACACAGGTTGTAGTAGAGACAAATGAAATAGAGGATAGAAATGCAACTGGAAAAAATCAATGAATCTTGAACTTGGTCCTTGAAAAAGATGAACTTGACGCATGGAGGTTCTAGTCTCCCATTACCTGTTTTTCTCCAATAACTCCTATTGCTTCAGCAATGCACTTAGCACTTAATAAGAGAAAAATGAAACCAAACATAAGTTTAAATGCAATAACCTAAATAAAAACCAACACATGTGTTAATATTTTCTACTCACTTGTCAAGGATTGATAAATATTTTGACATAAAAATGTCCTTAGGCATAGAAGCCTGCACATTCCTTTCCAAGCAACGGGTCCCCTGAAGCAGAACTGCAGGGAGTGCAGTCCTTGCCTGCTGCCTTGGGCACCAGAAGGACCTGTGCACCTCTGCCCCAGAGCTGAGGCCAATCTGCTTTATAGAGAGTGCTATCCTTACGGGGCAGTGATGGGAGCCCTGGTGATTTTATGAACTTAATTTTGCTAAGAATGCAAGTATTAAGATGAGGCTCATAAAACCTCAAAGACTTAAGTAGAACCTAACAATATTCCTTATCAATTCAGTGAACTATTCATAATTATTGTACATTAGCTCTTGACCTCCATAGAGTAATACATTAACCATTGGATTTTTTGGTAAACTTTTACAATCATGAGATGATGAAGATTCACTTTCACTTATAAGATATAACACAGGTAGATCCCATATAGTGTACACCAAGTCACATAAAAATAACATCTGAGAAACTATAGCCCCAAATCAAGAGGAGGATTCTGACCTTGGTGTAATTAGAATGCAGGGTGCTGTCCTTACTGCAGGATCCCACTCCTACTTCCCCAGTGCTCGAGCATCCTCGTAATCCTTGGCAACTGCTCACCAATTCTTGGTAATTTCATCATTTCAAGAATGTGATAGGAATGGGATCCTACAGTGGTAATATATTAAGATTGGTTTTGTTATTTTTTCCTGAACAACCAGGAATCCACACATGTGTTGCATCAATAGCTCATTCTTTCTTGCTAAGTGCAGTCCCACAGCCAGGATGGACCAAAGCTGATTGAACATTCAACTGTCAAAGAATCTCCCAGTGTTTCTGACTTTTAAAGAAAAATCTGCCATTAACATTTGAGTATAGATTTTTGAGTGGCCACACAATCCATTCAGTAAATTAATCCCCTGATAGGGATTAACTGAGTGGTA
>JAJEJO010002396.1:240917-284780 GCA_020662805.1 Glaucomys volans | reverse complement strand
AATCCATTCAGTAAATTAATCCCCTGATAGGGATTAACTGAGTGGTAACTGAAGTAGTGGGTGTGGCTGCAGGAGGTGGGGATGGGGTGTGGCTTGAGGGTATGTACTTGTGTCTGGCCAGTGGAGTCTCTCTCTGCTTCCTGATCACCGTTGTGAGCTGCTTCCCTCTGCTGCACTCTTCCTCCATCATGTTCTGCCTTACCCTGAGGCCCAAGGAATGGAGCCTGCTGTCTGTAGGTTGAGACCTCAGAAACCATGAAACACCGCATAAACTTTTCATCTTTACAACATTCTGGTTGGGTCTTTTAGACACAGCAGTTAAAAAGCCAACTATAAATAAATTGGTACTCAGAGTGAGGTTGTTGCTGCAACAAACCTGACCATGTGATTTACAAGCTTATTGAGCTTTTTGGAATTGGTGGGAGGAATTTTGAGACTTTTAGCAATGCAGGCTGAAAATGCTTTTGGTTGTTGTAAGCGGAGCTTAATGGCCAATTCTGGTGGAAACTCAGAAGATAAGAATTCCAATAGGAATTGTGTTCTCAGCAGTGAAAACGCTGACTAAAACACTCACCATTGAACTTGTATTCCCCAAAGAGGAGGGAACACTAACTCTGAGAAACTTCTAGAATACTTCATTAAGAGGTATTTTTTAACAAATGACTTTTAGAAGGAAGAGGTGTGAGAAATTGGAAGGAGACCTTTTTTATTAAATAATATTCATATTATTTTAAGAACTGAAACAGGAAAAATATTTTTTCAAACATTGTAAAATAAAATTCCTGTTCCAAATTGTTCTCAGCTGAACTATATAGATTGAACATATGCATTTTCCTTAGTATTTTATGACACATTAAATTTATACATTTCTGTATGCATTTTTGAAAGATAAGGCTTCTCTGGAAGAATATTTTTCTCATTTCTTAGGATTCAAAGATTTGGATTTTCAAGCTGACTGGCCATTGACTGAATCTAACACGATCTGGCTGTCAGTCTCTATCAAGTCTAATGTAAAGTTGTGGCAGAAAGCTTCTGCCTACATTTTCTTATTTTAAACAAAAAAGATACTTGATATAAAAATATTCTTGATATTCTGAATACCGTGACAGTCACACGGTCTTCCCAGCCTTCATTTCAAACAAATATACTTAATATTCCAAGTTGTTGTAGGAAACAGCACAAGTGTCAATGATTTGTCAAAAGGAGAAACAATAAAAGGTTGGAGTAATTTTTTATTACTTTTCTCTATCTTCGTCTAAATTTTTAATCTCAGAGCTAAAGCTGATCTACAATTAACTCTGAATATGTCCATAACACCCTTGACGGCAGTGTGTGTTTACAACAAACGCTTTGTAACTGTTGGTGGCAACAGCCGTGGACTCTGAGGTCCTGGGGGGAGTGGTTGGGGTGGGGACTGCCTCTTAAGGACAACTTGCCAGACGTAGTGGAATTGCAGGACTTCTGAGAGGACAGCCACTCCAAACTGGGTAGATCTCCAGGTCTTCATTGCAAAAGCCCCAGGCAAGGCCCTCCTCCTCACTCTTCTTCTTCATTTGCACATTGATCCATGGATCAGTAAGCAGTTTATTAAGTGTTTTTTTTTTCTCTGTTAATTAAATGATCAATGGGCAAAAGCAGTAATTTCAAGGTGAAAGTCCTTGGGTGTGTGGATGTGAGCACAAGGGTTATCTTCAAATCCTCACATGCTTTGGAGGGTCAGCTGGAAAACTTCAGAGGGTCAGCTCTGCAGATCTCCATCTTCCTTAATCATTCTTCTCCTAAACTGATTTGCAGAACAGCAGGCAGGCGCTCTCTGCAGCAATCGTCCCACTGCATAAGAGAACTGCACTCAGCTGTCCCATCCCAGGTTGTGCCCTGGCCTCCAGGTCTGGAAAACCAAGTTCCCAGCAGCTACAACCAAGCATCTCATGCTGCAGTTCCTCAGGTCCCAGTGCCCCGACATGTTAATGAGGAAGTCGCCTCAGTGTGCTCTGCCCGCTTCTGATGTGCTACTGGCTGTGCAGGTCAGGGAGCAGGTGAGGGTGGGAATAGGGGCAATCTTTTTGTCTCATGATCTGGCTGCTCCCCTCTCTCCACTATTTTAAAAGAATATGCAGTTACTGAGGAGGCTGCATGGGGGCAAAGCAAGGAGACTGCTGGAAACGTCCCTAGGAAGGCCGGATCTCACAGCCACTGGAAACAGACTCTTGGGAAACAATGCCTGGGATCTATTTTTCTCAGATATGGTTTATGTTATTCTGCTAGGTATTGAAAAATATTTTATGAAATTATATCACAAAATATTATTTTCAGCCTAAAATCCCCAATTTATCTTACAAAACAAGTCCTACGTTTTACTTACTGCCAGTTAATAAAAGAATAAAGCACAGCTATCACCCTTACTGGGTTTGGCTGTGTACAAAGTTCTTCATTAAGCACATAGAAAAATTTTAACATTACTCTCATTCAAAACTGTTTTTCAGGCTAGTGGTATAGCTCAGTGGTGGAGCACACCTCCAGCATCCTGAGGTCTCTGAGGTCCCTGAGGTTCACACTGTCACACAAAAACAAAGTACAAAGCTGCATGTCTAACAAAATCATAACAATTATCCTTAAAAATCTATGAAGTGTTAAATTTATTTTGTTGTTTCAAACAATTGTGTACTAACATTGATTGGACTATTGGATTCTCACAGTCCTATAATAGAAGAAAACACAAAAAGTAAAAATTTTAGCTTACATAAAAATCCTGTGTGAGTGGAATAGTAAATTGGCAAACAATATGTGAATGAAAATAATGGAAACCAACTCTGACCAGGTTGATAAACAAACCAACAGGGAATCTGTTAAAAATAAATAGTATTGATTATGGAATTCAAGGAAGGTTGAAGCACAGGCACGCTGGGCAGGCAATGAGGAGACAACTCCTGGGAAGTGAGGAGCCTGCGGGTGGAAGGCTGCCCATAATGTGATTTGGTTCCAGCAGTTCCCAGTCTCTTTTCATTCTCAATTCAAAAATAAAAATGAGTAAGAGGAAACTTGGTCATTTCTACTTAGAATACATGTGGACTCCTTAGCCAATACCCTGGAACTGTGGCACAGGACCATGGTAGACATGATGCTGGTTATGGATTCTACAAATAAGAAGCAGTTCTTAAACTAGGGCTGACAGCTGTGAACCAGCTGGCCCACCATGGCCTCCCTCCTTCCACCAGACAAGTGGTCACAGTGTGCAAAATCTTGACAGGCTTCCTATAGGAAGTGTCCATCTCTCCTCAGAGAAGGCACAGTGGTCGTTACTGTGTGAACACTGGTCTGTGTTGGATTGTGTCCCATAAATCTCGTGTGTAGAAGTCCTAATTTCTAGAACCTGCGATGTGCCCTTGTTTGGAGGCAAGGTCTTTGGGGATGAGGTCCAGTTGAAGTGAAGTCACTAGGCTGTGCCTTAATCCAATTTGACTGAAGTCCTGATGAAAAAAAATCTGAAAAGAAATAGACACTCATGGAGGAAGACTATGTGAAGGGCACAGGGAGAAGATGACCACCTACAGCCTAGGAGAAGGGCCAGGAGCCAAGCCTTCTCTCCTCATCAGACAGCGAGCCAACACTTCTAGCTCATGGAATTTCCAGCCTCCAGAACCGTCAGAGAATGAATGATGGTCCAGAGAACCACCTGATGTGTGTATGGCTGCCTACAAAATTCTGCAGAAGCCTATGGGCCACGCTGAGCTCCCAGTGGGGGACCAACTGCTCCCCAAGGCCTTCAAGCCTCTTTCCTCTGGGATGGGAAGAAAGCTGCTGAGGGCACATCAAAGATGGTACCAATGGCCGCTGCCAACCACTCAGCTAAAGAGCACTGTGCTGACCTCGAGGGCAGAGTTGTTAGCTTAGCATTTGGACAGCAATCGTGTTTTCAAATGCTCTCTCTGCACCATACGTCAGCAAAATTAATAAACCAGTAAGTACTAACTTAGAGGCCTGGATAAATAAGTCTGATCTCCACAATAATATTTCTGACTTCGCTGAGGATATAAGCCATTACTCTTCATCCAGGCTCAGAGGAATTAGCTAGTGGTCAGTCCACATTTTCTTCCCTGAACATGCAGCATAATGAAGTACATTGGCTTGATTTCTAGCAATATCTTTAAGTAGGGCATTAAGAAAAACATTCGTCGGAAGTAGAGGTCAATGCTGGGCCTTTCCCCTTGCAGTTAAATTAGAAAGAAGAACAGTTCTAAAATTTATCTCCTATGCCTTGACATTTTCTTTTAAGATATTCAGTACACTTTTCGAAATTACACTTACCATCGCAAACATAATATATTATGTCCAGAGTATACTTGACATTTCAGAATTATATGTTGGTTGCTTAATTTCTTTATTTTATATTTTGAAGTGAAGCAATGTATTTTTTAAATGCCAGGAGCTTTTTTACTCAAATTAACCCATGATACAGGCTCCAATTTGTGGAACCCACTCATGATGTCATCCAATGTGTGGATGCAGGCTTGGGTTCCGTAACCTGAGATAGGAGGTCACTAATAAGCTAATGTTGGAATTCTAGTTTTGAACCATTCTGTAAAGCCTCCCACTGTTTGTAATGAACACACAGTCTCTTCTGAGCAGCATCCTCTCCGTGGCCAGGCTGCCTCCTAGAGGCAGTGGTCACCTTGATAGAGATCAAATTGACCTGTCCACCAGTCTCCATCACACCCACTGCTCCCCATACAGATTTGCAGGGAGAGAGATTTAGAAATGGTACAATATTCATTCATTCTGTTCCAATTTTAGCAGACTTGCATTCAATAAAAACTGCGTGTCACTGGTTAGAAAAGGAACTGGACTGGACAGTTCATGGGAACAGAGAGTAGGGACGAGTCAGCAGGGAAACCTGGGATTTTTGTTTCTGTGATACTCAGGGCTTGCTGCCCTTCACAGGAGTTGAACTCAGGGAGGAAAAAAATGGTGCTCAGTATGAGCTATAGGTCCAGAGTCTTCTACCAGGTGGAAGGAGTGGTGGACTGTTCTGTTGGGCCACCTGTGTGTTCAGAAGCAAGGATCTGCAAAGGTGGAGGCACAGGTGTGAAGCAGACAACAGGGAGAACCAGCACTCTCCCAGGCTGACGAACCTCCAAGATGGTAGGGAAGCCTGTGAGATGGTGCCGAACAAGGAGGACAGCAGTCTCCAGAGTCAGACACCGTCGGGGGTGACGGACAGGAAACACACCAGGGACAGTCTTCTCTACCAATAGCAAACAGCAAAGATGCACTATTTGTAATATCCTTTAAAGGGTGTAATAATCCTGGGATGTTGTATGACTTGCTCATAAATGACATTTGCGGCAATGAGTGACCTTAGAAGGCCAGGACAAACGCCCCTCCCCCAGCCGTGGGTCAGACGTCAAGAAAAATGACTGCACGGGTATTCACTAAGAAGGCATGACAAGTCTGATCATGAAGACTATGAGCTTCCTGGGTGAACAGGGCAGGTGTCCTTGTAGACCCCAAATTGACTTGGGAGAACCAGATGGGCAAGGGACACATGAGACTCGTGGTTGGGGATGGCCTGTTTGAGGGTGGGGCTGGCTTCTGCAGTTCGACATGGAATTGTGCCACATTGTTCTTCATTAACTCTGGCAGATGTGTGGCAGGAGGAGATGGGGAGAGCATGGACCGTGGAACTGAGCAGTCGGGGGAGGCCAGACTGGGGACAGATGACCACCATCTACCCAGGAGCTAACGCGAGTCCTGACCACCAAGTTTCTTGAGATAAAAGAGGCTGGCCTGCCGTTCTAAGGCCCAGTTGGCATCCTCACTCCTAACATGCTCTACAAGTTGGACCAGAAGCTTTCAGTAAAAACCAATGACCTGGAAAGTTAGTCTGTAGAGCTCAGAGTCCAACAGCCTTCCGGGAGCCAGAGGAAGTGAGGGTGTGTGCCCGTGGGCTCAGAAGGCCCCAAAGCTGGGAAAGAAGCAGAATAAGTAAAATTCAGTTCCAACAGAGGAAATTTCAATGCTCTGACCTTCATTTTTGACAAAAAGCAACTGAAGCCCTGATTGGAGGACGACGGCGACAGGACCCTGAAGTAAAGTGAGGTGTTTTATTCTGATGCGCCGAGGCTCCCGGAAGACACGCAGCGTTTGGACCTTTCGAGTGATGGTGCTGTGGAGGTGAACACGCCAAAGCCAAAACCCAGGCACAAAACGGTGGTGACAGAGACGGTGCAGTGGGCTCACAGGACAGCAGAGCACAGAGAGCTCAGCGAGAAGCCAGTGCGGTCCCCACGGTGCCCCGGTGCTGTTGCTGCACCACAGCTTCTGCACTGGAAGGAACCACACAGCCCAGCCCTGGCTGAAGGCTGTCATTTCTAATAACAGCCAAAGGCACACCATGTCAATTTATTTATTTATTTATTTACTTATTTATTTATTTATTGACCAGGGAACCAGGTATGGGACACTCGGCCACTGAGCCACATCCCCAGCCCTATTTTGTATTTTATTTAGAGACAGGGTCTCACTGAGTTGCTTAGGGCCTCGCTAAGTTGCTGAGGCTGGCTTTGAACTCGCGATCCTCCTGACTCAGCCTCCCAAGTCCCTTGGATTACAGGCGTGCGCCACCACGCCCGGCTACACCATGTCAATTTAAAGATGTAACACATAGAGACTAGAAAGGGTACTCGGGGAAAATCATTTTCCAAGTCCCTTGATTTGTCAGCTATAGATCAAATAAAAATATCTATGATAAAACCGATACTTTGTATAAGAAAAATAGTCTATTGTGGATTCAGATGTGCCACCCCAGGCCTTTAAAATATCACTTTGAATATTCTGGAAGGGTGAAGTGAAAAAGTATTGAAGAGTCATAATTAATATAGCAACAGAATTTTATTTTAGTATCCAGGAGTATGATAAAAGAAAATATGCAGATTCATCTGTGTTTATGTTATTATTTAGCCACTAAAGACAGCCACAAATTATAAACTAAGCAAAATGGCTGTGTGATGTCCACTCCCAGACAGTGGATTCTCCTGCTCACCTGGAGCTTAACAGTTGAGATGCTGATCTTCAACTCTTGGTTCCAACACCCAGCTTCTAGATATGTTGACAAATTACACTGTGTTTAAGGATCTAAGAAAAATTTCAAAATCATGGCTTAAGCCTAAGATATAAATGCATGCAAAAAAAAAAGCAATATGCAATAAGTCTAAGTATTTTGTTTTTTTGCTGTAGCTTCAAACTAAAATGTTCCCAGATTTTTGTCAGGGAAACCAAAGTAAATTTAGTAGACTTGTTCCTGAACAAATACAAATTTAGTTGATGCATGTCTTCTCTACTGCCCTTTCATTTTGCTTATAACTTTCATTGATATGAATTTATTTTAAGTGCTGATTGATTTATTAGATCTTTGTGCGAGGCACAGAAAATCAATATAAGAAAAATGGACGCAAAATGTAAGTGGCCACAAAAGAGCTTGTGTGTGTCTGAAGCTATTAGAGAGGGAAATTTTGACATATATTTATCTCAAGAGTGCTAGTCTGTTTTATGCCAAGCTTTTATAAAGTTTGTCCTTAAAGCAGTGTTTCATGAAAGAAATAATAAAACAGTTGCATACCGTTAGCAACGAGAGCTCTTACAGAATCGAAACTATTGAGGGGACTCAATGTGAACATGTCAAACTCAGACATTTGTTTTTTTTAAATGATCATTGTATCCTGAGATAAATGCAAATTCACACTCGGTAGAAGAAAATAACAGAGACCACACACTCGAGCAGATTTCCGCCCAACAGTAACAGTTAGTGATATTATCAGACAGTGTCAGTAACCAGGATGAAGACGCTGATATCATTAAGAGCTGGACTCCTTGTGTCACCAGGAGGATCCTGGTTTTCACTCCTATGGCCACAGCTACCTTTCCCCCGAGCCCGGCCCTCCTCAGCCATCAGCAGCAGCTCCCTCATCTCCCTGCCTGCAGCCTTCTCACTTCATTGCCATGATAAGAGTGGAATCACACAGTGTGTGACCTGTGAGGCTGTCCCCTACACAGCACAGTCCTCTGAGAGTCCCCTGTGGGAGCACGGGGGCCTGTAGATAAGGCACCATTTCTCTCCTGCTGCTTCCAATTCTTTTGCCATTTCAATAGTTTCCGAGTGTTTAATTAAGATGTGTTTTGGTATCACTTTCTTTAGGTTTATCTAATTGGGGATTCATTCAGCTTCCAAAATCTGTAAACTTATGAATCTTTTTAAATTTAGAAAACTTAATCTCTTGTACATCTGGAGGCCCAAGTCTGAAATCAGTCCCTGGGGGCTGCAGGCTGGGAGCTGGTCCTGCTGGTACTCTCTAGAGGCCCGAGAGGGATCACTGTCCTGCTTTCTCCAGCTCCTGGAGCTGCCCAGCATCTGCCGTCCCCCTGTCCTGCCTCTGGTCACAGCAAAAGCCCACTCATTCTTTTTCTTCAAGGACACTAACATTACATTTAGGGTGTACCTGGATAACCCAGGGTCATCTAACTTTGGAGGACCATAACTAAACCACATCTGCAGAGCCTCTTGCCATCTAAGGAATAGGCAAAGGTTCCGGGGGTTAGGATGTGAGCATCCTGGGGGCCATTACTCAGTCTTCCACAACCGTTAGCAAAGGTAATCCAAAATCAACACCCCACCCTCTCAACCACCCTGAACACCAGTATGCCAATATGTATCAGGCCTGCATGATTGCCAGCCAAAATTTTTAATGCATCCAAGGAAACCAAAAATCCTTGTTTTATTGTATTAAATTCAAAATCAAAGAAAAAAATGAAACCTCCCCAATATATCTCTTCATATAAAATGACATATAACAATATAAAAAAGAAAATCACAAACTAATGGCTTATGAATAAATTCTGATTTATGAACATACATGCAAAAAACTAATGCAAGTAAAATTAGATCTAAGAAATTCAAATATAGTTAAACATCAATGCTATCAATAACAGTTTAGGGAAACATTACTTTTGAAATCTTAAATATGTATAGAAAACATTTAAAATACATTTAATGAAATTCAATGCCTATTTATGATTTTAAAACACTAGCAAATAAAGCTGGACACAGAGGAACACACCTGTAACTCTGGCCACTCCAGGAGGGCTCAATGAAGAAGGATCACAAGTTTCACAAGTTTGAGTCTAGCCTGAGCAACTTAGCAAGACCCTGTCAGAAAATAACAATTGAAAACCAAAACAAGAAAAAGGGGGGCGGGGGAGCTGCAGCTCAGTGGTACAGCACTTGACCCTGCCTAGCACCAGCCCGTGTGAAGCCTTGAGTGCCATCCCCAGCGCTCCCCAAAATAAAATGAAACAAAACCACTAGCAAATTACAAGTGAAAAGTCAATTTCATAAGCAGTATTTTTCTTGCTGTGTGAAGGAAAAAAATAACACAACATACAAGCAAATCATGGTCAAACACAAATATCAAAATACAAGAAGCCCAGCCATCAAGGAGAACCACAGAGAAATATTGACAATTTCTGTACCAAAAATTAAAGGATCTAATAAAACTGGCTCTCACCGAGAATAATGAATAAACAGGAAATTTCAGGCACCCTAAGGGAGCATGAAAGAATACAAATACCAAGGGACCTAGTGAGGTCGACAGCGGCTGCCCCGCCCTTTTCTGTCTTGGTAGGGCTCCTGCAGGCTCCGCTCTGGACAGTTGACCACACCCCAGGACGCACACACACTCGGGGTCCAGCTGGACAGGTGTGGGCTTGCTCAGGAGACCAGAGGACAGGACTGGGGTCCTCACCTGAGGGCAGTTCACCCACCTCGCTCATCCTCCCAAGAAGACCCTCTGCTCTCTGCACCCCTGGCGCTGCTTGTCCAGCCGGGCAGCCTTCTCCGCAGTCCACAGCACTGCCCTTCCCTGGCCTCTGGCCTCGGGGAAAAGAGGCTTGCAGAGGTCCTTCCGTTCTCCTTTGGCCCTGATGGACGGGGGTCCGGGGAATGTTTGATTAGTAGGACTGGAGCGGGCAGAGGTCCTAAGGTCACTCAGGAAGACCTTGACTGAGAGGTCTGGACCATGCACTGTATATTACACACACACACAAACACACGTGGGAGTCCGCGTCAAACACCTCTCGCGGGGGAGTGCACAGGTGCCGGGCGGGCTCCAGGCATTAGCCAGGACCAGCTGCATGCAGATGTGCGGGCTGCACCGCCTTGATCTGAACAGACACGGGCAGAGAGCTGGAGTTGTTGGGTCATCGCAAGACCAGGACCCACAGATCTGAGTTCTCACAGTCCCAGGCGTGACCGAGCTAGACGGAGACATGAGGAAAGCGGCTGCATCTGGGCAGGAGGGAAAGGCCGCCCGGAGTGCGCAGGTTCTCGGTGAGTTCTGTGAAGTCCCTAAGACTGGGACCAGGGTACAGGTGCTCGCGCCATGATTTCTGGAAACGTTTCCAGCACAGCGGGAACTCCCCAAGCGCTTGTGGCTGGTGTGGAGCAGCCGGAGGAGCAGCACGGCAGATGGAGCTTTCTCTCTTCTCTTTCCTCTTCCCCTCTCCCCTCTCCCCTCTCCTCTCTCCCGACACCCCACTCTTCCTCTTTGGATGGTGGAAGACAATGCACCCTTAACCTTCAGCTGAGAAGGTTGCTCTGGAGGAACAGGGTGTGAAGAAGCTAGAGAGAGAAGTGACAGAAGGACAGAGCCCAGGACAACAGAGCGGAGAGGGAAGGCACGATCCTGACTCCCAGTTTCAAGAGGCGGCTGCTCCTTAGCTCTGGGAATTAGCCCAAGAGGAGCAGGGCCACAGGAAGAACCCACTCGAATGCAGTATTTGATGGCCTTGGGAGACATTTGCAAGCTGGAACCAGAGTGTAGGAAGGGACTCCAGAACAGAGAAGGTCCCTGGCAGTGAGGATGCTCAGAGGGCAGCGTGGCAGGCAAAGCAGAGCTGCAGCACACAGCCACCAAAGTGTCTGGTCCCCTTTAGGGGAGAGCCCTGCAATTTCTTTGGTGTTAGATGGGACAGTGGAAGCAGGTGGCAGAAGACAATCACTGGATGCCACTTTGTGTAGTTTCAGAAAATAAGGAAGACGGGAATCAACAAGGAAATGCAGGGCTGGGTCACATTCACAGGAGCAGTCTGCCCTGGGTTGGAGGATGGACAAGGACGTTCTGCCATGTGGATGCAGGTGTATAGGAGAAGAAAGGCTAAGCTTCCTCTCACGGTTATGTCTTATCATCAGATGCTGACCCTGACCCTAACCCTAACCCAATCCATGATTGCAAACAGCAAAGCCAGATTTAAATCCAGTTTTTCTCCATACTCTTAACTCTGAACACGGTCCTCACCTGTCTCTGAGATGACCTCCTGGAAGACAGCTAGTAAAGAAACAGCCTGACACAGTGTGTATGTCAATCAAAAAGAAATAACAGGACAGGCCCTCCAGGAACTGGGAGAAGAGGAGGAGCTCCAAAGGGGAACAGCAGTGCCCGGAGCTCCACCCGCGGAAGCTGCCACCCAACAAGGGTGATTTGGACCAGAGTCCACGTCCCCAGGCCTGGCGCTCAACCACTGCCATGCGGAGTGACAGCAGTGCACACCCATTCCAACTCCAAGGGCACCCATACCATGCCCGGCTGGCCTGAAATCAGCTGCGGTGGAAGTCACAGCACACAGAAGGCCAAGTCGCCCATCAGGGTGTTCATTCTGTTTCAATTGGGGAAGCTGGATATCGAACATTTACCAGTATTTTAATTCCATGACTCCTTACTCTGTGCCTGGCATTGATTTGGGCCACTGCTTCTGTGTGTGTGTGTGTGTGTGTGTGTATGTGTGTGTGTGTGTGTGTGTATTTAAATGAATTCATCTACATATGTATGTATAAATATATTTATGTAATATTTTATGCTAGTTCAATGTATTCCAATATATTAGCTAATTATTATTATTAATACATAATAATAATAATAATGTCTCCCAAGGCCATCAAATACTGCATTCGAGTGGGTTCTTCCTGTGGCCCTGCTCCTCTTGGGCTAATTATTAATATATTCCAATATATTAGCTAATTTATTATATATTTAAATATACATTTGCATGCATGCTAATATTATACTTATACCTACTATTTGCTAATTTATTCCTTACAGCTGTTGCTTGGAGTACACAGTATGGTTTCCATTTTGCAGATCAGGAAACTTCAGAACAGAAGAAGGAACACATTTACCCATGTTAGTCCATGTGGGACAACAAAGCCAGGTTTGAACCAGTCTCTCCATACTTGAGGTCGGTATCCATATGGCCAAATAGACAACAATAACAGTGGCAGAATTATGAAATAGTTCATAAGAAAAATCTTCATAAGAAAAATCCCAAGAGAGTCAGTAAAGTGAAGGCCTGACACACAACGAAAGGTCAGCAGGTCCTCACAGGTACTGAAGGACAGCGATGGCTGGGCCCTGGAACTCACCTGCTCAAGCTCCGGTCACCTCTAACTTGATGGCAAGGGGTCACATGACCTGCCTACAGGAGGAGAGAGGAGAGCCATCTCTTTCTTTCTCTCTCCCACATGAACACACAGAGAGAAAGCAGCAGCCCCCAGAAAGGAAGACACCCCACCAGACTCACCAAAATCCGATGAGGACACCTTCACCTTGGGCTTTCCAGCCTCCAGGACCATGAGAAATAAATGTCCGCGGTTTAGACCCAGGCCACAGCCTGTTGGTATGGCAATCCAAGCTGACCGATACTTGAGCCAACCAGAAATAAAAAAGAGCAGTAGATAAATTTGCACAAAGATTGAGAATAGCTTGAAGGAGGGAAAACTTGAAGCAATGTGGAAAACACAGAAAGAGACTTGGAGAAAAGAAGCAAGAAAACTACTAGTAATAAAAATTTAGATAGGCTTATAGGAAAAATGCTACAAAAAGGAGAACAAATATGATATTTGGAATTCCCTTCAAAAGAACAAAAATAACAAATAGCAACCAAATTATATCAAAGTTTCATTCTGAAGAAGTTGCCAGAAACAAGGCTTGACCTACAGGCTTGAAAGGGCTTGTTATACTCTATTAAATAACCAATATTTATACTAAGCATGGTTCATCTGTTTAACTTTGAAATTTTAAAAATGTTTTTGACATTCAACCCAAACATCAAATCACTAGTAAAATGGAAAGCAGCAGAGACCTTGCACTCCTCTGTGGCCATACCCAGTGTGAAGGCAAGAAGAGCAAATTCGCAGGAAGAAAAACATGGGACATCACAATTTTATATCCATCCAGGAAATGGCTGGTAAACCAGAAACATGGGAAAACCAAAAATCCTTCCACTTCAGCAAGAATGCCATTGGTGTCCCCTGGCATAGTGAGCTGTCCACACATGTCCAAGGCTTCCTAAAGTCTAGAACCTGGGTGTCCCAGCTGGGCATAAGCCATGCAGCAGGAAGGTCCTACTTCCCAGCCTATTGGCAACTGGAACACCCCAGGACCCCGGCTGCTGCTTCACAATACCAGCCTAGGCAGACCGTGAGTGGATTTCTTCTGTGTGACAAAGATACTTCATGTGCCCTGTTCTTTTGGTTTTCAGAAAAATCCTATCTTGTTTTATACCCAAACATGAAAAAAAATGCAACATCAGGAGAAGAGAGGACAAGGAAGGAGCCCCGCAGAAAAATCCTATTATGAACATGAAGTTGAACTTCTTGAATAAATCATTATCTGACAGAAAAGACCACTCTAGCATAAATAAGCACCAGAGAAAGAAAAGTTACTCAATAAAAGACAAGAAACAAAGAGGCTTCATGTTAGAAAACGTCTAATGTGTTCCCTGTGCTAATAGTTCATAATACAAAATCAAAAGTTTATACCTACCTGTGCTGAAGGAAATATTTTTAACTTATCATTATTTTTAAAAATATTGAAGAAATAGGAAAATATTCTGGTTCACTAGATAAAATTCAATTATTCTTATTAGAGAAAACACAATAATACACAAGAGAATGCCCAAGAAAAAGAAATTAGTTTTCTTTATTATTGCAATTATGAATGTTGCACTAGAAATAGTAGCCAAAGCAATTGGACAAGCAAAATCATATACCTGAAAGATGGTTATTTCAGAAATTGCAAGATTTTTAATCTCAAAAAATAGAGGTCAACTAAAAGAAGATTTCAGAAGACTGAAATAAAAATGTACAAATTATTCTTCAAATAAAATTAAGAATCAAAATTTAATCTCACAAATATAATGGAATACACATTCTATTTACAAAAGTCAAAAAATGTTGAAACAATTACAAACACATTTAAAGGATGAACAATCCCTATGTGTAGAACTCCAGCATATGAAATGAAAAGATCACTCATATGACCCATACATGTGTGTGTATGTATGTACATACACACACATATATATATATGCCATACCTATGTAAGATCTTATATATGATTTTATACATATATATATAATTTTTCACTGTTGAAGAGTGATTTACATGCAGTGAAATCCACCAGTCTTAGACCTAAAGTTTGAAGAACACTGACAGTTTATATACCTACAAATGTATGACCTCAGTTAAGAGACACACTCTTTCTATCAACCCCAAAAGCTCCCTCGTGTCATGTTTTCCATTGTATTTCGCCAGGTGCTTGCAGTTCTTGCTGCAATATGTGTTTCTTTACAAGTTATGCCTGATTTTATGCAACATGTAAAGAGAATCATAAAATATAAATTTATTTTGTTATTGGCTTCTGTTTTCCAACAGAATGTCTTAAGACTCATACTTAATGTAGATGTAAGACTTCCTCTCCACTTGATGTTGAACAGGTTTCTAATATCAGTAGATCTCAATTTGATTTTCCTATTATCTTATTTGTGAACATTTGGGTTATTACTCATTTTTAGTGCTTATAATTAAACAAAGAACTTCTTTTTATAATATATGTATTTATAATATGTATGTTATACATAAAATATGCATTTTACATACAATATTATAGATATTACTATATATAAATATATAGCAAGCTATTGATATTATAAATGTGAATATGTGTATATTTTTTCCACATATTTATAAATACAAATACATGTGTATGATTTTATTAGTCAATAAAAAAGACATGCAACCCAATTTTATAGAAATGGCAAAAAGTTTGGATAGGTAATTTTTTAAAAAGAGGTATGGTAGTGGAAAATAAGCTTCCTAAAAGATTCTCAACATTATTGGTCCCCAGAGAAATACAAATAAGACCAGAAGAAGGCACCACAGTGTGAAGATTCCTGTTGGGGCGTTCCTGCTGGGGCGTACCTGCTGGGGTGCCTCAGGCTCATTCAGGCAAGAGATAGCTGACAATAATGCTTTAAACAACATCAGAAACATCGATAAAGAAAAGCAGCCTATCCTGGGGAAGAGGGCAATCTGATCTCCGGAGTTTCCACATTATAATATTCATTTCCTTGTTTCCTTCAAGAATTTCTGTTTGTTTTTTTCTCAGAATTTCTATCTCTTTATTGAAGTGATTTTTTGCTTCCTGCAATTGCTCTATTAGCTGATTATTCATAGCCTGAATCTGCTCTCCCGTCACATCATTCTCTTCTCGGATCACTTTAATTATGAACATTCTGAACTCCCTTTCTGTCATTCCTTCTACCATGCTGTCTTTGGGTTCTCTTGATATATCATCTAGGTTTGATTGGGACACTTTCTTCCCGTGTTTTCTCATGGTGCTCGTGTATCTTCCCCTCTGTTGCTTGAGGGGTGCTTGATCAAGCGGTGACCCAAGAAAGGTGCTGTCCCACTACCTCCAGGTTGGGAATGATCAATGCTTCTGGGCAGAGGCAGCCTAGTGTTGATAGACAATTAGATACAGCAAGGTGGTAGACTCCGGGCCTGGGTGTGGGCCTGGGCACTAGACCAAGTTGGGATGGTGTCACAGAACTGTGCTCAGTGATGGAGACACTGGGCTTGAGAGCCCAGGCTGGCCTGAACTCCTAGCTGGGGGTTCAGGCAGTGGCAGGTGGTTGCTCTCTCCTGGGGACACTGTAAGCTGGCGCCAAAGGCCCATAAGCGATCCCAGAGGCTCCCGGCCAGACCTCTCCAGAAGCCTCGGCGAGGCCCCAGGTAGCCTGAGATGCTCGGTCTCCGCCTGGGAAGTTGCTGGCTGGTACCGGAGCCCGGCCAGTGACTCTGAAGCCGCTGCTGGGGACCCACACTCACTTGCTGGCTGGCGCAGACCCAGGTTGGTGACTCCGAAGCAGCTGCAGGATCCTGCGCTCCAGGGTGGTAGCTGCCCACAGCGGGGCCGAGCCCAGCCCGGCTGAGTTGGTTCCGGAGCTGTGACTAGGGACCTCTTATATGTGCTTTGAATATAAAATCTCGTTGAGAGCCATATTCCTGCTGTTTGAATCCCGAGCAAGTAGGAATCCACGGAGCAAGTAGGAATGCAGCCTTCCTCTAGCCCACCATCTTGAATCCTCAAATGCCTGTTACCTAAAACACAAGCACCCATGCACACACACACTCATGCACACACACACCCATGCACACACACACTCATGCACATACACAAGCATAGGAAGACTCAAAATTACAACCCAACCAAAGGAAACACATCTATCCACAAAAGCTGTCCCTGACAAAGACACAACTGAGGACTTACCAGACGAAGATTTTGAAACAGCTCTCAGGTTCATACCATGTGCTGCCCGTGGTGGCGCGCACTGCAAATCCCAGAAACTGGGAGGCTGAGGTTGCAAGTTCAAGGCCAGCCTGAGCAACTTAGGGAGATCCAGTCTCAAAAAACAAAACAAACAAGCAAAAGCAGGCTGGAGAAATGGCTGAGGGGTAGAACATTTCTGGCTTCAATCCTCAGCACCATAAACAAATAAATAACAAATTTACTTAAAACCTAAGAGACCCATAAATAAAATCATCGTAGAACATAATAAAAAAGAATCAAGAAAGGAATTAAACATTTCCCTACAAAAATCAACAAGTAGAATTAAACAGCAATGCAGAAAATGAAGGGCAAAAGCGGGTGCCAGGTGTAGAGAAGACAGTGGTGTGGTGGAACTGGGTCCTTTTCCTTTGACAATTACTCTAAGTGTAAATGGATAAAACTCTCCAATCAAAAGATCAATGGCACGACGGCGGAGCAGATTAAAGCAAACACATACCATGATTCCACTACGTACTGTATACAAAAGACTGTCTTTAGATCCAAAGACACAAATTGATTGAAATTGAAAGGATGCAAAACATATTCCATAGCAATAGCAATGAAAATGGTGAAGAGATAGCTGTGCTCATTCCAGAAAAATAATGATTTTAAATTTCAAAAATTACAGGAGATAAAGTTGGCATTAAAAATTAATAAAAAGTTCAATACACGAAAAGAGTCAGCTAATATGCTCAAAATCGCAGTGGCACAAGGCAGATGGGTTCTTGCAGGTGCCTGGCAGGTGGGAAATGGGGGTGATGGTTTACTGGGCACAGAGTCTCAGTTCTCCAGGGTAAGGGCTCAGGGGATGGGTGAGAGAATGGTCACGACCTTGTGAATGTAATGAGGGCCACTGATTTGGGCTTAAAATGGCTAAGAGGGCAAATTTCATGACTTGTATTTCTAGTTTGCAGTAGAAAACTGAGAAAATCATAGCAAAAGTGTCCTTCCTCCAGTTGGGGGGCTGGAAGTCAGCAGCACGGCTGACAGGCGTGCCTTCTGAGACCTGCCAAGGAGAATGGGTTCCAAGCTCCTTCTTCTTTGGGGGCTGCGGGGACTTGAGGCATCCCTTGGCTTGTGGCTCTTTCACTCTGGTCTCAGCTCTAACGTCACATAGCCTTTCCCTCTGCATCTCTTGGTATTCCTCTTCTCCTTAAAAGGACGTTGGTCTGTGCATGGAGAAGAGGGGTTTAATTGTGATCTAAGAGGTTCTGTGGATGAAGTCAGCCTGTACTCATAACTGTCAAAAGGAAGTCATCGGAAATCAGTGGATAGTTATAACATTAGGTCAAATCTTTGTGCGTATGTATACATGCATATGTGTGTGTTATATTCATTTTAATACATAGAATTCAATGGACATAGAGTTCATGCAAGACTTTAATTCTATTGTTCTGTTCATTCTCAGGTCAGCCAGCCTGCAGACAGGGCTGGGGTCCTGCACAGCTGGGACACTCTGGCCGGCACCACAGTCCCCGTGCTCCTCAGCTTCTTCAGCCACACTCGTGCCCGTCCAGGTGGGACATACACCCAGCTCGGCATTCCCTGGTTCCGCGTGCCTGGGACGGGTGCATCTGTGGACATCCGTTCAGGCAACAGAGGGGCCCTGCTGGCTGCTCTGGCAACCTGCTCTGTCACTTGCTTGGCAGCTCATCAGCCGTCCATCCCTGCGTCCTCCCATGGCCTTCCGTAGGGTGACCCTGGGGGTGTGGTGATCATGGGCAATCACTCCCCTGGGTTTAGGTTGTGGCTCAATCTCATGACACTGGAGAGGCATGATTATCTGCTGTCATGCTTTAATTCTCACTTAAAACAAGAACCAGCAGTAAAATAGGATTGGGAGGGGATTATGCTCCCCTCTGGTGAGACCAGGGGTGTGTGGGCTCCTTGGGGCTTCCTGCCAGGGCCCTGGGAGCCCCCTGAGGAGCAGGAGCAGGGCACCCAGTTCACTGTGGGAACTGCCCTGGACCCCACCCATGGCAGGGGTCCTGGGACTGTCCTTGTCCACAGCTCTCCAGGGCGTGTCCAGCCTCTCTCTCACTCTTGACCTTTCAGGCACAGTTGAGAGCCGCACTCTCACTAGCAGGCTTTTGTTGAGAGGGGTGGATACTCATTACTCTTATTAAAGAAAAGCAGGAGCTGAGTGTTATATTTAATACAGGGAGACTGAGTTTGGAATTAAAGAAAGCTAGTTTAAACCGTGGTGAAATATTCATATTTAAAGCACTGCGAGGACAGGAGTCTAATTAACACAAGTTTTAAAAAAAAACCTTAAATGACTCTAATTTTATAATCTTTTAAAATAAAAATTAACTGGATTACAGTGCTCTCTGTAGATGACATTTAGATATATACACACATATATATGTATATATATATAACAAAGTTCCAGCAATTTAACTACAATAGATTTTGACAAGACAGCTTCCTGTCTGCACAATCTACCTATTTTTAAATTTTATGAGGTTCTTCTGGCAGAGTTTTGTAGCAGTTAAGATGAAAATCCAGATGCATGGTACCCTTTAAAAGGAAGCAAAAAAAGAAGAGGAGGTAGAAGAAGAAGAAAGAAAAATAATCAATTTGGTATCAAATTTATTCCAAAGCAGAGAAGTGCACTTATTTTTTTTTTTCTGATTGTGAAAAAAAAGACATGCAGAGAGGTCAAAGGTCACACAAAGAGGAGACAGCATTGTGTAGGAACTGTCACGCATCACCACCTATTTTGACATGCACAGGGCCGTTTGTTGTCTGTCGAACATGCAAATTAAGTGCCTGCTGTCATAGCTAGCCAGTATCTGAAAGTGGAAAATGAGACCACCTGTAACCAGTGAATGGAGTGATGGACAAGCATTCAGGGCCCGTCATCTCGGAGGCCATTCACACCACCTCCGAATTGCATATGACATGTAAAAATCTTTTCTTAATATTCACCACCGGGAAGTTTGGGGAATTATGGAGGCTTCCACGGCTGCATCTAATGGGTTCTCCAAGCAGACAGCTGTGACTGCGAGCTGGCTTGATAATTAGGTGTCCAGGAAGATTTTATGCTACGAATCAGTTAAAAGGGAGAAAAGAAAAAGAAAATAATGGCAAGCAAAACTTGCTGGGATGGAAATTGCCTTAACCCTTGTGTGCCTTTCTGCTTCCAGGCTTCTGTGAGCGGGGATCATTTTTCTGGATGGAGAGCCATCCCACCTCTCAGTACAGGTTTAACCTGTGAGCACGCCCCAGTGTGTGGGAAGGAACCCAGCTGATTCAGGGGACTGTCTGGAAAACGGTTGCTCAGCCATGAATGTGATCCCACTCTCCCGAGGCACGCCATGATTGCTAGCTCGCAACAAATCTTTCTTTCTGTCAGAATGATATTTTTGAGAGGTGTGTTCTATCAAAATGAGAGGAAAGCACAGGGAATGATGGCGACCTCCATGCAAATCAAAGCACAGCTGCAGTCTTTCACGGTACTCCTACGTGGGACCTTCATAATGATCTGTTCACAGGGCACCAGAGGAGACCAGCGAGGCAAAAGGAACAGGGAGTAAAGTCCAATTGAGAACAGCGTGTTTCATGCATTTAGATTGGACCCCAAAACTGGGGAGCACTGATTACCCATGAGGGAGTCTGGATCATTGAATCCAGGAGGGTGTCATGGTACGCACCACCCCTCTCACTCCTCAAACACCGGCTCCTGATGCCACGATGAGCTTCATGGATGAAAAGGAAAGACTGGCATTTCCCCAGGACTCTGAAAGAGGGTGGGGCCTCCAGGTCTGAGCAGGGATCCCCCCGCCCGCCCCGTGCTGAGCCACAATGCTGCATCTGTATGGCAGGGGCCCGCCCGGTGTAGAGGGGTGCATGCACCAGGACCCCCGCCTTCCCTGAGGGAGGGGCACAGCAGCCCTGCCCAGTATGCTCTAGGACTTGGGCAGATGTGGAAGAGGACCTCTGTCGAGGTTCAGGTATTATGATCTCACCTTTCCTCCATCTGAAGATCACAAGGATAAAGGCCTATTCTGAGAAGCCCAGACCGTCTGTTGCAGCTCAGCTGTGCCAAGGACCCTCTGTTCTGTGCCGGTCTGGGCAGGACAGCTGTCGTTCGCAGCTCCTCCATCCTGACGCCATTAGAGCAGGACAGTCAGCTGGCTCATGCTTGGCACCCCTCTTCATCTGACAAGTGTGTTGGGAGGGCCTCTGAGCTGGGTTCCAGGCACTGACGGTGCTTCCAGGAGCACACGGGTGAGGACCTCTGCCCTCCCGACACTTGGATTCCAGGGAGGGGAAAGGCTACCTGGCAAGGCTAATAAATGGGTACGATGTCATGATATTACACAGCGCACGGTAAAGTGAGGGATGCAGAGGGCAGGAAGAGCAACTCCACCTTGACCTCATGAGACCCCGAGGAGATTGCTCTGCTCGTGGATCTCCAGCCTGAGACACTCACGGCAGGCAATACAAAGGCTAGAGCCCAAGTGGGGGCAGGCAGAGTGGCAGATCATGCCCTCTTGAGTCCAGGCCCCAGCCTTGGCATTGTGGCATCATACCCCCCTTTTGTGAAACCTGACCCCACTCCTGAAGGTGACCTTGGGGCCTAATTCAGGTCCCTGTCCTCAACAAGTGTATCAGCTCCACCATTGCCAGGAAATGCCTGAGACGCATCGACAAATGATTTTAACCTAGAGTGACTTCTGCCCAGGAGAGTTCCAGGGCACAGGAAGACACCACAGGAAGATGGCACAGGAAGATGGCAGCATCTGACACCTCGACTCAGCTGCAATCTGCTTCTTGGAGCTGGCACAGGAAGTGAGGTGCACCAGGAGCTCTGCCTTCTTGACCTTGGGTCCTCACTGCCTGAGGACTGGCCCCTGAACAGCATCTGGGCTCTTCACAACAGTGTCTGGCTGCTTGGAAATCTGGGCCCTGGGACCCCACTCTCCACCTTGAAAGGGGCGACCACAGGATGTAGCAGGTGGCCCAGGCAGGGTAAGGGGCTCTGGAAGCATGGAAGTGAGGCAAAAGCTCGGTTAAGAAAGCTGTGGCATGTCTGAACGGGGTGTTTCTGCCATCTGGCTACATTCCTAATTTCACAGCAACTTCTTGGGAGCAAACTCAGTAGCTGCTTGTGCTCAGTTTGGGGAAAAATTGTGACTATTTCTGCAGAAATTTATAGAAGTACTTTGGTAAACGAAAACAGGTTTGATTGATAGAGTCATCCATTCTAGGTTCCATGAGGTGACTGATCAGAACTGAGAAGAAAGATAGTCTAGCAAATGTGCTCCAGTTATACCTGCCTAGGCCCATCCCTTTGGCATCTGATTTTTATGTAGTTCAAATTTCAGGGAACTACTGGACTTTATTGTCCAGGGATTTCAAAGAACACTACTTTAACTGTCCCCCTTACTTGTGCCCAGATCTGCACAAAATCAGCAGCCTCACCAATGTTGTGTTGGTGCACCTGTGTGTTTGTGTGTTCATGGGGGCATGTGTGCACATGCAAGATTCGGGTCCAGGAGAGAGGAGTCAGGAACCTCAGCATGCTCGGTTGCTGCAGCTGCAGAGCCCTGGGCAGGGCTCGTCACCAAGATCCCTCCCTGAGGGACAAAGGCACCTGTGCTCAGACGGGATATGGTGACTGGCTGCATCTGAATTGGAAGATTTATTTTCAACACTAACTTTTCTGGCCAACGTGCAGTTTTGTTCCTCAGCAGTCAGGCAAGGCTGAGAAAGTGGAATTTGGGAAGTGGGTGCAGAAGCCAGAGGGGACATGGAGAAGGGATGTGGGGAATTTTGAGAACTCCCTCCTGAAGCCAGTGGGGAGAAGCTTCTTCAAGAAGCACTATTTCAGGGACGATTGAGGGGCAGTGCCTTGGGAGCTGAGAGCAGCTCAGAGGGTCCCCTTAACATGTCATCTGGTGTCAAAGTCTCCACAAATCTGTAAAAAGATTTATTTTGAACCCCTTATAAAAGGATACATCATCCTTTTTCACAGAACACTGCCCTTATACCATGCATTATATACTAAGCAGTTATCAAGTCTTCAAAATTCAAAAGGGCTGCAGTAGGAAGGTGCCCTGGTACCGATCCTACACATCTCAGGCCATGCTGGGTTGTGCTTGGTGGCTTGGGTGACACTTGATTCCTCATGCTCAGTTTGATGAATAGGTCATACTATTAGTGGGGTATATTTTTTCCTCATAAGCACATAGCACCTCATTTAATTCTAACAATCAAAGCTACCCGCATTAGAATGAAAATTTTAAAAAGCAGTCCAAAAGGATTAATTCTGACTAACTACTAGAGGTTGACTTACTAATTTGTATGTTGATGGGAAACTATTCAGGTAACATCTTTGACTGGTCTTCTTGCTCTACTACATAATGAACCAGGCCTTCAACACTGAGGCAAGAGAAGCCCCATTCAAATTACATCATCCATTCAGTCCACATTTATTTGACAGACTCCTAATGAGTCCTGCATTTATTGTTTATATGACATCAAATACTAGGGTGGCAATAATTGAGTGGGGGTCTCAAAGATCTCAGATGCTGGTAGAACAGAGAAGGAGCAAAAGTCGGTTCTCTTAGCAGACAGAAAAGGTACCTTTTCCCACACAGTAACTGCTAGCAATTTAATGCAGTGATTCACACAAAGAGCTTCTGCCAATACTGGTCTTCCAGTCTGAGAAAATTCTAGATTTTTAAAATATATGTTCAGGACATCATTCAATGGAATAAGTCAGCATTATTTTTTATTCATCTGAGCTGGGAGGGATCAGCAGGCATTCAAGTCTATTGAACTTGTCGCACATTAAGGCTGTCTTTTAACTAACCTTTTAAAGTCTCTTGATGACAATCCTCACCCCTCTTCTCTACATGCAGGGGGCTGCCTTTGTCAGCCCTGCCAACCAGCCGGTCTGGTGATGTCTGTTTCCAGCTTCTGCTCCACAGAGCTCACCTGTGCATGGTGGGAGAATGACTGACAGCCATCATGAGGATAATCACCGTGGCTGGCACATTGTTTCACACGTGAAGTCTTGCACCAAGCCCAAAGCTGAACTTTTTGATGGTACCTTTCCTGGAACATGTGGCTGTGTTTTAAATATACAACTGGACGTGCTTATGATGTCAAGGCTTACAAAGGCTTCAAGTTGTGGACAAATAACCATGAAGGCCTTTGGCACCGCGGCCAGACACTTTCTGATTCTATCCTTCATGTTGTTTCAGGCATTTGTGGTCAGGAGCTGAGTTGGCTGGAGAATTCTCTGCATGGTTATTTACAATTTTATCCAGACCTTGGAGAGAGACTCAGCTTTTCCTGTTAGGGCTATTTACATTTAGTGGGGACTCCCTATGTCACACTAATGTCAGGTTGTGACATTAAATAAAAGACCTGGAAGATTTGCACAAAACCCACAAGTTTGACTCCTTGTTTTTCCTATTCAGTCTACACTGAAATTCTGAGCAACCCCTTAGAAGCCTCCACAATCCTGTCCACACTCAGGATTATTTTAGACCATGTAGATGGTCTAAAATATTAGTAGGTATTTGCTAATGTGCCCCTTTCAGAATTATTACTACCTTCATGTCCCTTCAGAGGAAGATCGTACATGCTACTCTCAGGAGCATCAGGTCTTTGAGAAGGTTTTCAAGATAAGCAATGGCCCTTCTGGTGTGGAGGAGTGAATGTCCATGCACACACAGAAAGGGAAGCTCGCGTTCTCTCCCTACACTGGTGACATCTCCGGGCAGAGCCGGTTATCTAAACATGGTGTTAAGGAGGAAGAAAGCACAGTGATGTCCTTTTATAGGAATGCCAGCAGGTAAAAATCCACACACAGATGTCTCCATGCTGCAAGAACTCCCTTCTCAACAGAATCACGATCTCTCCAGAAGACACATGGAAGCTGCTGGATTATTGCTCTGGTTTAGTACGGAATGGTGCATTTCAGTTCTGAAGAGCCAGAACAGCAATGCTTTCCTCGCAAACAAACCAAAACAGATGGCCAAACCCAGATGCAGGCGGCTTTTGGACAAGTGCAGTGGGGCAGGGGCTGAGCCCAGGGCTGCCCTATGGACAGAGCAGGGCAGGGACTTTCAACCACACCAACATGTCACAGTGATGAGGTCCAGCAGAGCTTTCAGTTGCCATTTTTTATTTATAGTTTGTGCATTTTGACAATTAAAGTCTTAGAAACACTCTACTCTTCAATAAAGTTGGGTGTCTTCCCACACATCCTTTCCTCTTATTTTTAAACAGTGATGATTGCTTACTGTCAACCACACTCCTGTTGGAAAGGGCGACGCATGTAAATGCACAGCCCCTGCACGCATGAAACGATTGCCAGGAATTATATACAAGAATAGAAGAAGTCAAAAGTTTGACTTTCACCCCTGCTTCCAATATTCTGGCCTTACTGCATTTCAGTCTTACTTGAAATCAGAGGATATGACTTCTTTTTAAAAATTTTGTATTTTAAAAATTTATTTTTTAATTATGATCCTCAAAATTTATATTTTTGGAGCCAAATTCCCCCTTCGTTGTTTTTCAGGGAGGCAGAAGGTTGAAGCACTTCCACGTGTCTGCAGGAGCTCATCCTGGCACCTGTGCCCCCAGCACTGCAGAGGACTTGGTTTTCCTTCACCGACACCCGCAGCTCACCACAGACCCACAAATCCGCGAACGCAGACGTAACCATATGTGCCTCACAGGGGTGTTCGGTCAGTCCTCTCAAACAGAAGGTGGTCTGAAACCTGTCCCCAGGTTAGGGTCAAATGCAGGATACTTCCTGGCCCCGCAGCAAGACCAACAGGATGCTGCACCACACTCGGCTGATGACTTTGCAAATAAAACTACCTATATTTTAAAACACGTAGTTTATATTTATTGTATGATTTTTGCATTCTATTACTTTTCAGTTGCAATTTTTAAGGGTTTTGAATTTCTCACTTTTCACACTCACTTTGTCCTGGTTATCATAGTAGCTTTTGTTTCTGAGAAAATGTAGAAGCTCCTTTTCCTTCCCCAAATGTCTTATTTACAATCTGACTTCGATGTGCTTTGTGCAAAGAGCAACTCAAAAGGAAACATGCTGTAATAAAATGGCTTTGGGGGGAAATATGCTTCCATTTTACTTATTTTATTTTAACCTATAAAACTATTTTTTTGCTTTTATTTTTATACAATGAACTACATATGCACTCGATTTTGCTGTTGCGATGCTGCTGCCCTTAATTGTGATCTGGCCCATTGTTACGAATAACTACTTTTTCAAAATCATCCATGCGAATATTCACAAAGAGTCATAAAATGTATTGGAAAACCAAATGCGAATAATGTGTTGTGTATGTATTAGTCCTTTCCTTTTTCCCCTCCCATTTTAGCAAGGTTATTCTGATCCACGACTTTCAGGCAACTATTCTGACCTGTTTTAAAATAGTTGATCTCAGAGACCTAGGAACAAAGCCCGGTATGAATATCAATTATTTGTCAACATATGGTAGCGGGGCGTTGCCCAACTCCAAGTCTGCACAAAGAGCAGCATTGTCGCTGATGATGAAGTTCTCAAACTGAAGTCCCACAGTGGCAGCAAGAAGTTGCTGGCGTGATCTGGGGCTGCAGCGCTTGGTAAAGCCAGAGACAGCTGCACCAATTCTACATAATTAGTCAAGGTCAGACACTGCAAATGGAGGACATTCACATTTGTCAGGAGGACAATGGAAGGGGACCCAAGCATTCTCAACCGGGAACGCCGGTGCCAGGGGCTCATTGAATATGGGAAGCGAGCCTGCCCTTTTCTGTGCTGGCTGGAAGGGGGCAGCCACTCAGGACAATTCAAATGTTAGCACTGGCAAGGCGAACCAGTGTCACAAAACACAATCTTGTTTTAACTACCAGAAGCATATGTTCATTGACAGAGCGCAATGTTGGTGACACTTGAAGGAAACACTGCAAAGAGGAAACGCAAGGAAAAATGTATTTTTTACATATGTTTGGGATTTCATGTCTCCTTCCTCCATTCAAAGGAGTAATCTTTTAAGTTGCCAATTGATTCAATGTAATCCTTTAAATAAAGGGATGATTGCTTTCAGTGAACAGAAGGGCTTCGGAATGAAAAAAGAATGAAATGCTGTTGTCCTAATGGCTGCTGAGAGGACGGCTTTATTTCCAACAGAAAAAAAAAAAAAAAAAAAAAAAGCGCAGATTCAAATGGTTCAGTAAAATAAACTGGAATAGAGGAAAACTTTCAGTGCCTATAGGTATTTCAGACCTGCTAAGAAATTCTACTCTGCCAACAAGCATATATATATAATACGATTTTGAAAGCTAAACAAATTTTGCACTTGTTTTAACAGATAAGGAACAAAGTATTTAAAATGAGACCCACAAATGTTTGAGAGCTAATTTTTTTAAACAAAAGCCTTCCATTTTCCTCTGTCTGGCCTGTGTGCTCCTCGTGGTAGCTGGGTGGCTCTGTTTGAGCGCAGGGAGGGCTGGCCCCAGCCCAAAGCCGGGCACACCCAGAGCAGCCATCCTCACCAGCACCTTCTCGGTGGCTCCCTACAGCAGGCTGGGTGAGGAGGCAGGACAGGCTGGCAAAGGGGACCACGGGGTGAGGGGCTGCAGAGGCTTCTCATCAGCCGGTCTCCCTGATCACAGTTTGCAAGTGACGTTCTTTCTTTGGACTCCGGGCCCTCATTAGTGCCTCATTATAATGTCTTCCCACATAGCAGATTTATTTCAGTCCGGGCACTTTGCAACGGAGTTTTCACCTGCAGTGAGAAGAAAGAAAAGGGGTCAGAATTCCTCTAAGAAGTTACCTGATGGAGCATGCTCACACACACAGAATCTGTTAGGAATTACAGAGTACTGGAGAAGAGCGAGTGGAAGACTCCAGAAGAGCAAGAGGGTTACCACCTTCGATTATGCATCCTCATAACAGGAATTCATTATCTCACTAAGCAATAGCCTCCCATTCACCTTTGATCACACGTCCATTTTCAAATGAGTAAGTCCTAACAAGAAGAATCTGCTCCCCAAAAACCCCTGTTAACTGCTGGCAAGGCCAGTGCGCTGCACAGCCACCGGATTTCTGAGCCTCTGCAGGAGCTGTTCACGTGTGGCCAACAGCCCGTAGGCAGCGTGTTCGCACACAGAGTTCGGACCCCACTCTTCTGTCATGCTGGCTGAGAGAAGGATCTGACACCTTCTTTCCTGACCCCCTCACTGTGTCTAAACCAGGGACACTGAGTCACATGTGTGGGCTCTAATAGTAGCACCACTTCCCCACACTTTCCACATCTCCGAGTGCTTCTTCTGGGTCCTCCTGAGGAGAGGGACAGTGATGAGTGACTTAGTCCCAAAGCCGACGTGCAAGCTTCACTCGGTGAAGTCTGCAGAGAGAATGCCCTATTAACTTCTTCATAACCCCACAGCGTGGCTTCTCCTCAGGCACAAGAAACTGACAGTTTTAAGCAACCGCAAACTATGCGCTTTGAATTCTCACAGGACAATATATGCAGCAATTAGAAACGAAACACCCTCATCAGCCACTTATCCGCAGCATTCCCCGCATGCACACTTTCTCCGAGTTTAGAAGAACACCGCCTTTCTGTCTAGCGGATTGTGGCAGCTCCTCTAAGGACGGCTTCTTGGAAAAATCCTTGTGCATGAGTGCGGAGAGGCGATGCTCAGCTGGATCCCGAGCCCACTAACCACAGTACTAAGTAGGGCCCTCGGAGTTCATCATGTCTGGGAAGATGATCCACAGAGCACAACAGCCACCTATTGTTTCAATTTAGCCTGGAAGGGGAATAATAAGTGCTAATGTGAGCATACGATTCCGCATGTTTATTACGATGTCATTATGTCTGATCATTTTTACTTCAGTCACTAACATGTGCAATTAGCACAGTCTCTAAGGACTTAAAGGCAGTCCTATATTTATTTCTGATCTTAAATGTGACTAGAATTGATTAAACTAATAGGAAGAAAAAATATTTATCATTAAGCCTTTGCTGCCTAAGCCTTAGACTTTGATAAATGAGGAATGGGTTTCACAGCCAGAGTGCATCAGACTGAACTAATTTAACCCCGAAGAGGGGCCACACACCCGTCACATGGGGGACTCTCCCAGTCAGATAAAGACACATTTTCACAGGTTAATCTCCTCTGCCTGGAGAGGAGAAGCTGGCATTTCCCTGATGAAACTTAAAATGGCATCAGTACCCAAAGACAAATAATTTCACATAAAAATCCTTAGCTTAGAATAAAATAGTAATTAATGCATTGCTTATAATTTCTAATGATAACATATCACAAGTAATCCCTGGCACTTCAGATGGTTAGACTCGGCTATTACGTATCAGAAAACAACCCAAAAGTGTATTCATTGAACAATTCTGGGCAAGGAGTGCACTGTTTTCTGTTTCTAAATTTCAATGTGCATCAAATCCTCCACCATTAAGGCAGATAATGTTCTGCATATTAACTGCAAAAAAAGGGGACTCAGTACAAAAGCAAAAATTTGGAAATAAGTTTTTCCAAATTAATTCTTCTGGTGTTCATATAGTAGGTGAAAATCTCTTAAAGTCTAGAGACCTGTACATTAGCCAGATCATTTTAAAATTTCCTCCTTGTGTCCGTACAGTAATTGTTTTCAGCTCTCAGGTATCTTAAAGCTGTAATTATTACCATTAATCTTTTTTTAAAGACCAGACTTAAGTTACTTCCTGGTAGTGAATTTTAATAACTCCCACAGAGTCCCGGATGGAATCCTGGTGACCTAGGGTAATTAATGCTCCTGCCAAGGCCCGGGAGCTCATCAGGAGCCTGCCGAGGAAGTCCTGTGCACCCGATCCCTCGGGTCAGGGGACCCTGGACCGTGGTTCACCGACGCGGCTTCCACTCCCGGGCTGCATCCGCCTCTGAGGTCTGTGAAGACAACGCAGAGCCCACGGGGTCAGTGGCCGTTTACGCGCCCCTCTCATTCTGCTCCGCACTCTGGTGTTTTCTCTATGCAAATCACCGACTAACCGCGCATCTCCGCAGAGTTTTCTTGGTTCACGCTCCACAAGCCGGGCAGAGGCAGCCCTGATGAGGTTGCGTGATGAGAATTTCTGGCTGTACCGAGGCGCAGGCCTCCAGCGCTGCCTGCGCGTAATGAACCCGGGCTGGGGAGCACCGATGCGCTCCTCTCCGAGCTAATAGATGCGTTCACTGCTCCTTTGGGTATCAAGAAAGAAGAGGCTGATCATCGGCGTTCAACTGCCGCTAAAACTCCATAATCAGATGTCTTGTTGCCTTCGCGAATGTGGGAACAAAGGAGGAAAGAAAACTTCACCCACTTTCGAGTGAGATACTGATTTGGAGGAGGATTTGACATTTTCATTACAAGCTCCTAAACTTACTTGAATCACCTCAGCATCTGACATCACTGAGCGCAGTTCAGGAATCCCAGTGTACACCGAAAGAGGGAACCAAGACATCTAAACAGTGGCATCATTAGTGATTTGACCAAGTTATTTCTACTCTGTTGATTCTACATTTTTCTTATTAAATCTATAAAAAGAATCACAGCTAAAAGTATTTCTTAACTCCTTCCCTAAATATTAATTGTGGGACTCCTGATTTATTATATGCCACACTTCTGACATAAATTTGTAAAAGATGACCAAGAAAAGCATGAGAAAAAGAAACACTTTTAATAGCAATGGTAATTTGCCAGGCTGACTCCAGGTATGGAATATAGAAAAGACCCCTTTTCTGCACGAATCTTCTGGATGGTCCAACAGCTCCCTCTACTCCCACCAAGTGGGAAATATTAATCATAACACTGTGCAGAGGGGCTGGAGCACTGGCTTTGAAAGGCACCCACTGCCTCCTTGCTCTGAGAAGGATCTTTAACAGGGCAGGTAGGAACGGAGCAGAAAGAAAGCAGAGGAGGCCTCCTAGGAATGCTTCCCAGGTCGATCTGTCATGAGTGTCTCCACAGCTGACTAGCTGCAGTAACAAAGAGAGCTATTTTACAGCATCATCAGTGCAGGGAATATTCAGAGGTAGCTCCCTTAGTCAGCCCTTATCAGTAAAAGCATGGGAAAATTTTAAAATAGCCATAAACCCAGCCTCCAAAAAATTCTTCCAAATTGATTTAACTTTCCTGATCCCCTCCATGCTGGCTCTTTCCAATTGCAGAGGGCTGGGGCTTCAGGAGGAGCTGCTGGTCTGGACAGTGATGAAGACATGGATTACCTTACCACAGTGTCACCTAAAATCTTAACATTCCACATGCTCTCCAAATTTCCCAGTCTTTTCTAAGGGATGCATCTTCCTAGGTGATCAGTTTTCAGGTCTTTTAATTCTAGGGTGGGCCAGGAGCATTGGCAGGAAAAGCATGATTTGATTTTAAGTCAATACACGTGGATCCAGACACAGAGCATCAGGGCCTTCTGTGTGTGGATGCTCACGTACAAAAGGAGTCTGCACTCTGCTTATGAAAATGAGTCCACATGGGTGTGTGCATGTATATATGCAGATTTATTTATTTTTATATAAAAATCACAGTAAGTGCATTTATCCTATTTAAAATTTCCCATGTCTTATTTTCCCAAAACAAAGACCACTTATGCTAATTACATCTACCTAATTTAGATATTTAAACATATTCAAAGCATGTTTCCTCGGGGAAATGATTAAACATGCAGTCATTCCTAGTTAAAACCACACTTATCATCTGAAATCCTTTGCCGTGGTATTTCAGGCTACCAGCCTGTCTCACTGTAGGTAGCTTCTGCGTCGGGCTCTTCTCCTGGTACCAGTGAGCTATTCGCTCACTCACGCATCCGTTCCTTCATTTCACATGTCAAAGACTTTCTGAGCTCTGAGCAGCCCCTGGCCAGTGCCTGGGAGCACCTGCCCAGGTGGACTCTTGGAGGAGGGTCAGGAAGCTGGCCAGGTCAGCGCTGTCTATCGAAGGAGGAAGGTGAGGCCTGGTAGGGGCACAGGCTCGGCTTCCTCTTGCACAGCCAGTCACCGCCTAATGTCCTCACATGCATATTTAGGGCGTATTGACTTTTGCATATAAGATACACAGGTTTTAAAAAAACTGCTTTCTCTCCTCCCTTAATCCTTGCTCATTTCCCCTCTCCGTAAACACACATGCATGCTCAATGTAATATAATCATTTATCAAATTAAAACAAAAACAAATTATTTGGGCTTCGTGCAAAGAAACACGCTTGTAAAAAAATACGAATTTATTAGCACCATGGTCCCAATGCACCTTGATAGAAAATATAATTCAATCAGCATTTTTTATACTCACTCAGCATAAAGCGTTGCCAGCTCTGCAGGATGGAGGCAGCATTGTTTGTGTTCTTGAGGACAATACTCTTTGAGGCTGAGGCCTTTAATTTTTTTCAACCTGCAAAGGATCCCTGTTTCCGAACCCAGGCAAATAGAGGCAGATGGCGAATAACTTTATCCGCACCATGCCACCAGGAATTATCATCATGCCGATTGCCAATGCACAGTGTTCACGTCAACCAACAGCTGACAAATGGGTGGCTCTTAGAAGTCACTGATCATTTGACATCTAACATTTCGGACAAGATAAATCCCAGTAAGTCATCAATAAAAGGCGATGGATCCTATCTCATGGCCCCACATTTTCTGGTCTGTTTTTAAGAGCAGGGACTGTCTTAATTTGGGATATTGACAGAACCCCATCAACCTAGTAAGGTAAACAGCAGAAGTGTCATTATCACAGTTGCCGTGGAGCTCAGGAGCCAGATGCCTTTGAGGTCTTCCGGGAGCTGCTTCCTGTTTGTTGAGGGCGTCCTCTCCTGTGTCCTGGCCTAGCTTTCCCTCAGTCCTGCTTTGGGAAGCGGAGGTCTGTATCTCCCGCTCTCCTCAGAGAGATACCAACCCCATCGTGAGAGCCACATCTCCAAACCCCTCACATTGACAGCTTGGGCTTCCATACTCGAATTGCAGAGGGATAGACGTTAGCAGGTACTGTAAGTTCTGCACGCCTACTTGGCCTCTGGGGTTCAACTTCTTTAGAATCAGAGTATCAAAATGCTGCAGTTTAATTCTGAAAGACTTAATATAACATAATGTAAACCAAACATACAGAAAACCAACATGACGTTCCTAGCCGTCCTTCCGACAGTTTTAATTTCTTGGAGATAGGCGGACCCACTCCCCAAGGTAGCCCTGTGCACCAGGGAGAGGGAGGAGGCAGGCCAGTGCTGTGCAGGGCCTGCTGTGACCCACCCTCCCTTCCCTCATGATCCCGCACCATCACAGTGCATGGAGCACCTGGAGCATCCATCATTCAAAGCCTCCTCTTTCCCAGTGCTGTTCCCCATGCTCCTTCCTCAGGTTCCATCTTGCCCTTCATAGCTACTTCTCCATTCAAGGTTCTTGGAAACTTGTCACAACAGAGGACCTGGACATTTGATTTCAAACTCGACTTTTCCAGAGACTTCAACATGTCCGTTCACTGTCCTGTAGCCCAGCTCCCTCTTCTATTGCACTTGAGCTAGTGCTGATGCTATTAAGCATCACATTTGTGGTGGTGCTAGGAATGAGGGTAAGCTCCTGCAAATCGCATGGTACAATGTGATAGACACATCCCCTGTCAGCACTGGGTAGATGAAGCAGCCATGAGACATGGGTGCCAAATTAGAATCAAGGGCATCCCCAGCTGCTAGCCTGACACTGAAGACCAAGTAGGAGAACAGTCCTCCTGCTGCTCTGTCCTGTGAGGAGGTGCGGACAACACACACTCCACAAAATGCTTACTGCTCAGACCTTCCCAGAGCCATCCCAGTGACAGGTGGCTGCTTCACCCTGTCATGGGACATGGAACTTCCAGTTTTGTGGAGAGGAATTTTCCCATCATCCCTGATGACATTTAAATGCCTTTACACCTAGCAAAGTTGAAGAAATAAAAGCTACGGAAAGTGGGCGTCTACATACATAGGGAATCCTTCCCTGCATTGCAGGGCTCAGGTTGCTAGTGTAGATGGCATGTTCAGGGATCTGGTCCATGTGACACCGCTGTGGCCACCGAATGCAAGCAAGGGACCAAGATTCTCAAGCTTGCACCCTCAACCTAGGCTCCATGCACATCAGTACTCATGACAGGTGAATTCTCAAAAATAGACACTCCTTCTAAACAGACACATCTGTAAGAGATCATAGATTTCAAAATAAAGTCCCCTGCCTGGTTCCGTGTTCCCCGATGGATCGGTGTGGACATGGAAGGCACCGCAGAGTGTGGAGCACTGACTGTGAAGACCTTGATCTCATATCACCAGGTAGTTCTCAAATTCTTGTCTTATCTCCCTGGGGACCAGGAAGATTGGTGCTCATCTGGGGACAGGCCAGAAGGGCTGCTCAAGAAGCCAGCCTCTGGGGCTAAGACACGGAGCTCCAGGAGCAGAGCCATGTCCAGGAGCAGCGTCTGGCTTCTTCTCTGGTCAAACGACCCTAATGAAATGAGGTCAGTGGGACAGCATTTTGAAGAAGCCCTCGCTTTGCTTTTCTCTTACCTGTTCAATTGCTGACAAATTCCAGCCTTCAGCCAAAATGTTCATTCTCAACAGTCTAGTGAAGTAAATCCCTTGGTCTGACCAGAGAGGTGTATTTGGTTGAGATAAATCCTGTGTCTGCAGGTGGAGAAACAGTGGGGGAGGGGATGGAGGAAGGGAAAGGAGGCAGGGCAGATGAGCTGTCCAGGGGACCTGATGCCAGGACAGCCTCATCAGAGGGAGATGGCCAAGTCATGCTGTGTTTCTTGGAGGCTGGAGATCTCAACACCATGGTGAGCATGGGCAGGGCCTTAGAGAAAGCAGGAGAGACAGGTCGTGTTAGACATTAAAATAGGTGGTGTCTGAATACATCACACACACACACACACACACACACGGCTTCCAGCTTTCAGATGGAGCTTCAAAAACACATACTGTTGGATCAACTTCCATGCAATCAGGGAGCAGACAAAACTAGTCCCTGCTCATGAAATCAGAGGAGGGCCTCTGGAGGAGGCCTGGGTGGACACAGATGCAGGGAGCTTCCAGGCAAGAGGCAGTCACGTGTCTCCTTTGGGTGGTGATCACTTGATGGCCTGTGCTCACTGACCACGACACCTGAGATCTGTCTGCTGCGTGTCAGTCTCACCTCCACCACAGCGACAGGAACTCTCTGCTCCCCGTGTCCACCTTTCCCGAGACCCTGCTGCTCAACACTGGGATCTTAAACAGAACGACCTCAGTGCTCAGGTGGGATCTGGGGTGGCAGCGGGCTTCCCTTGCAGGTCTCCTGCGCCCATGTCACAGTGCGTGTGCATGAACAGCAGGGAGCCACAGCCTGGGAATCACAAGGTTACTCCTGTAGCCGTCCCGGCCCAGCGAGGAGGTGATTTATGGTTCTCAGCCGAGCTCCATCATCATTGTTCTCACCTTTGTTTCCATCATAGTTAATTAAAGGGAAGGTCATTGTCACCTTATGTTTTAAACCTCCTTAACATAATATATCACCTTGCTATGCTTTAATAAGGGATCAGTGAAGGAATGGTGTAATAGGAAAAAAGTTTACGGCATAATCCATCCTGTTCACAATTACACTTGAGCTCTTGCACATAATGAAAGTTAATAAGTAGACAAAATGAAGGGTCTGTCTGGGGATTCACTCGAGTGTTGATTAATTGGCCGGGTGATGTAATGGAACGGAAAGACACCAGCCTGTCCGCACTGCAGGCAAATGTGGCCCAAACAACTACTTAAAGGACAATATCTCCTTTTTTCCTTTGCAAATAGCTACCCTCAAAAGATACGAAATTAATTAAACAACTGTTTACGGAATGCCTCCACGAGCCAGGCGCAATGAGAAACCCGGGCCATGGAGGGTGAAGTAAACCATCCCCACCCCGAGGGAACGGTCTAGTGCTGGTGGAGACACAAAGGAAGGACAAATTATTTATTCTAAAGTGGTGACTCTTGAGGATACCAGAATTCGTTAGGATTCATAAGAATGACTGAAATAATATTAAGTACTCCAGACACATCTGCCAAGGAAATGCTAAATCCTTTTTCCAAAGCCATTTATTTTATTTAACAAACACTTATGAAGCACTTACTGAAAGATAGAAATGTTTCTAAGCATTCTCCAGGTATCAAACCATTTATAAGCCACAACATCTCCATGAAAGAAGTACTCTACTGACAGTATTCTACTCTGAATTTGGGGAAACTGAGACACAGAGGGGTCAAGTACTTTACCTGAGGCTGCACAGCTACTAAGTGGTAGAGCAAGAAACCTGAGCTCTCTTTAAAATTAGGGTTTTCGCCGGGCGTGGTGGCGCACACCTGTAATCCAAGCGACTTGGGAGGCTGAGTCAGGAGGATCGCAAGTTCAAAGCCAGCCTCAGCAACTTAGTGAGGCCCTAAGCAACTCAGTGAGACCCTGTCTCTAAATAAAATACAAAATAGGGCTGGGGATGTGGCTCAGTGGCCGAGTGTCCCTGAGTTCAATCCCCGGTGCCAGGCAGTAATCAGTACTTTTGTTCAATAACAGAAATCAGCTAACTTAAATCACCCTTCAACTAGGAAGGCAACTTGCCCACCAGGGCAAGTCCAGCAGGATGTGAAGTAGGGTAAGGTGTTCCCAAGCACTCCCTTCCAACCACTCTCCAAAGGCAGGGCGGCTTCAAGTCCGGGTGAGGACCACCCGAAGGGTGCCCCAGGGGTGCTGGCTCATCCAGTGTGGGTCACCCTCAGAACTGCCAGAGGCCCCCTTGGCCCATGTCCCCAGGATAGAGGTGGATGTAAGGTGTGGACCAAAGCAAACTGCAGGCGTCCAGATGAGCTTGACCCAGAGGGCATTTGGGGCAACTTCTGGGTGGTCCCCAGTGATCCCATGCCCCATGTCCGGGCTCTGATGTGAGCCCCTGCCCTTGAGCCTGGTCAGGCCCAGGGACTGACTTCTAGTGACCAGAATGTGGGGGACGTGCTAGAGCAGGCGAGGCCACAGGAAGGTGGTGGCTTGTGTCTCCTACACTTGCCATGTTGGGAACGGGGCATGAGGCAAGGGACTGAGGGTGACCCCTGGCCTGTGACCAGCAAGGACCCGCTGCCTCAGTCCAATACCAGCAGGAAGCAGCCGCAGGGGGCAGTTTGGGAGCAGAACCTGTGTCTTTCAGATGAATTTGCAGATGAGACCTACCTGACTGCAGCCTCCTGAGGGATCTTAAGCCAGGAGCTCCCAGAGAAGAAGCATCCACATTTGCCACACCCAGAAACACTGAGAGGGTAAGGATCTTGATGTTATGATGAAATTTGGGGGTGACCTTTTATGCAGCAGTAGATATTAAAAAAAAAACTCCTTTCATTCTATGTATACCTGTTTTCTAGCAAATACCAAGAAATTAAATAAGATATTAAAGAAAATGAGATAAGAAGCAACCTCTGCCTCAGGAGTTTGCCGCACGGCAGGGCAGGTGAGTCTGGGATCACGAATGTTCCCTGGCAGAAGTTGGCACCACAAGTTCTGCACACTTTGAGCCTCACCCCAACTTGTAGCAATGGGTGCAGAACTGGGAAGGTCTCCCTCCAGGTTTCTGGTCCTTGATGCTGGAGACAATGGCACAAAGGAACACAAAGAGCCAGCAGAGAAGGAAAGTGGAGTAGGAGAAAGGTAGGCGGTGGGACACTCAGAGCCCAGGGTGGGCATCTGTGTGAGGTGTGAGTCACCTCACAGAGCGAGAGGACAGGACCACAGCTCCACACAAACACTGATTCACCTCTTCTGCCCTTCCCTTCCCCTCCAGCCAATGGCTTCTTTTACCCAACCAGTGCATTCCTCGTTTCAGGGAGGGTGGGAACATTGCCCATTGGTATTTGTCCCAGGAAAGCTTCCTTACCTGGGTCTAGCACCATTCTTCTGAACAGAGCAATGCCAGGTTCTTTTCCTTAGAGTCTCATTACTGAAAATAGGTGGAGAGAACTGCTCTCATGGCTGGGCCATTTGGAGAGCCCTAAGATTATTTCAGAGCTTACTGAACTTCTGATAAAGGAAATACACCTAAATTCAAAATGTGCAAGCTGCCGGGCTTTTCTGCAAGTGTCGCCTGTATGCACACCCCACAGCGCACTGAGTGGGCTCCGTGCCGCCCACGAGCCAGTGCTGAGGCCTTCACAGCTACATTGACGCCGACTCTCTTCCAACATGATCGTCTGTGTTTTCCAGGGAGCTAGCAGGTCTTTCACAATTTGCATTTTCAACTGTCTCTCTTTACATCAATTCTAAAATGGAACAGGATACTCAGTGTGTAATTGTTTGTTTTCTGGAGAAACATGTTTACCTTCTAATAACAGGAAAGGAGAATTATTTAAGGCAGACATTGAAATACCAGTCCTGGGGGAATCTCTTCCTCTTATTAGTATAGGATACACATGTTTAAGTCAGCTTTTTCATTGCTGTAACCAAAAGAGCTAACAAGGACGACTTAGAGGAAGAAGGGTTTATTTGGGCTCACAGTTTCAGGCGTTCAGCTCATTGTATAGCTCTCACCCAAGGTGAGGTAGAACATGATGATGGGAGGGGTGGTGGAGGAAATCAGCTCAGGACATGGCACCAGGAAGCAGAGAGAGGGAGAGAGAGTTATGCTCACCAGGGACAAAATATATACCCCAAAGGCATACCCTGAGTGACCCACCTCCTCCAGTCACACCCTGCCTACTACAGTGACCACAGGTAAACCATCCAAGTGGCTTAATGCACCAATTAGTTAATTAATGATTAAGTTGAGGCTCTCATAAGCTGGTCACTTCACCAGTGGACATTCTTGCATTGTTTCATCCATGAACTTTGGGGGCACCTCATATCTAAACCGTGACACCAGAGACATGTTCACATGTTCATGACCAGGGTACAGGGCGGCACCCAAACTACCCTCAGCTGATCTACGACAGGCCACTACCCTGCAGCAGCCCACTTGCAGGCTGGTGGGTGTGGAGGTAGAAAGAGCCCCTGGAGCCCTGTAGGCAGGGCCTCCCTTCCTGGGGATGCCTCCTCCACTCGCCATCTTGGAGCCTTGCATGAATGCCAATCATCTGGAGCTTCAGCTTCAATCTCTCAGGATTTCTAACTCCCACCTCAAAGTGAGACCTTAACAACAGATAACTTTCACAAAGTACATAGCTGAGTGACTGTCCCAGGGGAGGTGCTCAGTTCATAAAGAGGTTGATGATTTCTTCTTCTTAAATTCAGTAATTGCTATTTATACTACTGTTACATTAAAATGGTGAGCCCTGAATCTCTACCAAAGTGAAAATACTGTACCTGAGGAGCTGGGAAATACCAAAGTAAAACCCATTTCCAAAAATGGCATACGTTAGCTCCCTCCTCCATAGGAGGATTGAGAAGAGCCTCCCTGGGCTGCCTCGGCCTGAGGCTGTATCTGTTCATCTGTCCACTCTGCTCCCGGCTCCATGGCTGCCACAGTAGGCCCTCAGTAGCTGTGAGGGACTGGATTCTTCCATGCCTTTGAGACTATTTAATACTTCTTTCCTCGTAATTGCTTCTGGGAGAGCCTCAAGGCCTGGAATTCCCCCTGGTTCCTTCCTGCACTGGTGTCTTTGGTCTCAGAGGGGTTCATCCTTTGTTCCCTCTTGGCTTTTGCTGAGACCCACAGGAATATATATATATATGTATATATATATATATATATATACATATATATATATATTCGTTTTTATTGTTACTGGGGATTAAACTCAGGGACACTCGACCACTGAGCCACATCCCCAGCCCTATTTTTTTGTATTTTATTTAGAGACAGGGTCTCATTGAGTTGCTTAGGGCTTTGCTAAGTTGCTGAGGCTGGCTTTGAACTCACCATCCTCCTGCCTCAGCCTCCCAAGTGCTGGGATTACAGGTGTGAGCCACCGCGCCCGGCTCGTTATTTTTAATGGCAGATTCTCATGAACAGCCCTTCTTGTTCAGGGAGGATGACACAGATGAGCATGGCTTGCTGTTTTCCCAGCCCTTGAGGAAACTGGATCTTTAAGAACATGAACATACTCTCTCAAATTGATAGGAATTCATGTTTTTCAGCAAGTCAGGGAGAAAGGCTGAACTGGCCACAGGGGACCAGCATAGTTTGGTAGGGGCGCAAGTGTCCAGGCTGAAGGGGGAACTGCTGAGCTGCCCAGGCTGGGTTGGGCAGCTCTTCACCCAGAGTCCTCTTGAGTTCCATGGTATTGGAATGGGGGACTTGACCTTTGTGTCCAGTGCAAGTCTTGGTCTTCCTCAGGGACAATTTCTGTTATTTATTTTTCAATGATGAAGGCATACTTTCTATGATTTGGAACTTGCCATTATTGAGAAGAACTGGACATTTTGAGTTTTATAATATGGTAAATCAGCATCTCCCCTCTGGACTTGCTGCTGCCCCTCAGTTGGTTTATTTAGTGGTTTTTCAGAATGAACTTTCCATTTTTGTTTGTGAAATGAAGACATTGGAATAATTGAATTTTGTCCTGGTCCAATTATCTGTCTATTTTAGAAGCAGTCAACTCTTTATTTCTTGATAAAGGGATTAAAGTGTTCCCTGCACCCACATTATCTTCTCTGCACCTAAATTCCCGGCTCCTTCTCCTTGACTCTCCTCTTTCAGCCTTTCGTCCCATCTCTCACTAGCTCTCCAACTCCCATGCCCACAGCCAGATGCACACCCCGGATTCTGCCAATTAGACGCCTGCCAGACTCAGCCTTCAGGCACTGAAGGAAGCTTGGACAACGTGCAGTTCCCACAAACAGCATTTGGGACACGTTCCACACTCCCTCCATGCGGTGAGGAAGGTGGCCTTAGGTCCAAGGTAGGCAGTTAGGAACATCTCTCCTTATCTTCAAGGTGGGAGCAAATATGGGGCAGGACCCCTGGGCAGCCCTTCAGTGAGAGTGTCACTTTCAAACATACCCTAGGGAAGCCCCTTCCCTTCTTTCACAGAAAGCTTCTCGAGTGGCCTGGATTGCTGGAAGGCCACATGGATGTCTACCTCAGTTTGGACAGCTGTAACCAAAACGCCCTAGCCCAGGGGCCAGCACAAGCAATTTACCTTCTGCAATCCTGGGGCTGAGGTCCAAGGTCAAGGTACCAGTCCCCTCAGTTCCTTGTGGGCTCCTCTTCCTCATTAGAGACAGACCACTCCTCACTGTGACCCAGGCAGAGAGAGATCCTGTCTCCTGGGTCAGTGCTCATTCATGGAGGCTCCAGTCTTCCTGGTCTGATGGCCCAAAGGTGCCACTTCCTGACACCATCACTCCCTCATGCAGGATTCAATGTATCAATACTAGAGGGAAACGCACATCCGTCCCTTGACGCATCTGTCTCTCTTGCCCAATCACTCTCCTGAGCCATCCTTGAGCTTCTCAAAAGGGTTGCTGTGCACTGCTCAGCTCACAAAGTAGAGGAGTTTTGCTGATCTCGGCTGCACCGCATCGCAGGGCACTCTCTCACTTAGAGTTCTGGCAATAACCCAAAGCTATCAGGTAATAATTTCAATTATTAGTGATGCTTTTTTTCAGTTAACTTAGTGACTTTTTCAGATATCATAGTGAATAATTTTTCATGAAGGTTATGTTCCAAATTACCAAACTGCTTTTAGTTCATTCTAGTAGACCAAACTTTTCCCGGGCTTTGATCATGGATTTAAAAGTTTCAAATGAAACTGTGCCTTTCAAATTCACAAAAATCAAAACAACTGGCAGGATGATCAATTTATCAAGACAAGGGTACACTTGGTGTTGTGTGAGGTGTGTCCACAGGTCCCTGGGGTGCCACTTCTGAGGTCTCTAGCAGGCCTCCCCACGAGAGCTGGCCTGTGGCAGGTTCTTTGAGCTGGCAGGCCTATCTGAGAGTGCAACCACACAACGGAGCTCCTCTACTCTCACGGTTCCATTCCAGCACCTGAGATCAGGCCCTGCGGCCATGTGACTGCTTGAAATGAAGAGTGGTTTGTTGGCTGGCTTCATGACCAACTTCATGCAATTATGGTACACAATGGGTTAAAGTTGGCATTCAATTTCCATCCACAGGTCCTGGTAAGTAGGACATCTTTGGGGTTGTTATTCTGCCTACCACAATGCGTTCATTCAAGACTTCATTTCTTCCTTATTTCAAGGGAACAGGTAGACACAATTGGTAGGTCAGGGAAGATGGTTCCTGCCACCTTTGGTTGAACCACATAGGACTTTGGTGGCTCTTTCTGGAACAAGCCAATGTGGCTTCACAGAGGAACCAGCACATAGTTGCAGCAGAAGGGAATTGTGGGGGTCACTGAGAGGTGCACAGGCAGGTGGAGGCCCTGGTAAGGGGTCACACCTGCATCCTTGGGAGTGAAGTGGTCAAGGGAAATAGGAAGGAAAGGAGGCAAGGGGGACAGGCTGGGTCCTGCTGTGGGGGCACTTTTTGGGATTTGTCCACACTGAAGGGCACTCCAGGGTCCTAGGCAGACAAGAGCATGACCATGCTCCATTTTGGATGGATGACTCAAGCTGTCATTTAGAGGGTGGGTTGCAGTGGAACAAGATAGAGCAGGAACCAGACAAGAGAGGACTCCACTAGTTTACAGGAGACGCTGAGCACCCAGGATGGAAGCCTCAGAATGCATCAGTGGACTTGAATCCAGCCACGTGTGATGCAGGACAGGATGTTGCTGTGATATAATAGGAACTATGAGCAGAGAACAGAGGCTGGTGGACTTTCAGCTTCCTGCCTCAGCTGGGTGAAGAGGGACAGATTTTATGGGAAGACCAGTAGCAGGTGTGGTCAGACTGAGCCTTGAGACCCCTAAAGAGATATATTCAGGGTGAAACAGACCACAAAGCTGGAACAGTGTGGGATCCAGTAGGGATATGAACCTGGGACTCGCCAAAAGCTCTGGGAAAGGATGGAACAGAGAGAGAATGGGCATCATGGGAAGCCTCCTGAGAGACAGCAGGATGGAGAGGTTCTGGAGACCCAGGCAAGAGCCCAGGTCAAGGCTTCAGCTGAGCAAGAGGAGGAGCTCTGAAGATGTCAGGTGCAGCACAGAGGCCACAGGGGGTGACGCTGGGTCTGTGCTTGAAGTTTGCTGACAGGGTGTACTTCACTGTGTTCTCACTATAAGGATCTCCTTCTTCCCCGCCATGTCTTTATTTAAGATGGCACCGGCAGAGCTTCTTTTCCGGGTTGTTCCCCTGCTCCACCCAAACCTTAGACCATTGACCGAGCTACACAGTGGCGGTTAAGGCAGGGAACCAATAGCTTGCCGCCCCGCCACTTACCAACCACCCGCCCCTCTCGGAAGTCCCCTAGCGCACCCTGTATGACCCTGGGGATTGTTCAATAAAATGGAACTTCTTCTCCGACGGTGAGCCTTGCGTCTTGATGTCGATTTCTTTCACTCACCACAAGGGGAAAAGGGCAAAAAGGAAAATAATACATGAATGGCAAAAATGTGTGTTGTCTTCATTGTGGAAACTATTTCACAATGCACGCTTACAGCAAGCAGCAAGTGCAAACCCTAAATGCATGTAATTCCCACTGGGCGACTGCATCTGAATAAATCTGGAAAATTTTTAAGAAAAAAAATAAGAGCCATGGATTTTAGCTCTAGAAGAAATACATTGAAAATATTGCCAGCATTTCATGGGATTGTTCATTGTCTTAAATACTGGAGAGGATAAGGGTCCTTTCTTAAATGTTAAAAAGCCCTAAATTTACTTTATGCTTGTTTTCCTGCATGAGCAGAATTCTTCTATTCCTTCACAGCAGAGTTGCTGAACCGTCACAGCATGTGGAAACTGAGTCCTCAGCAGAGTCCTTCTTCCTGTGTGTTACCCTCACTATGTTCAGGTTACAACCAGGCCAGCTTAATTTCACACTTAATTTCCAGCCATTAGCAATGGAATATTTTGATTAAAATATGTGCCAAAGAAAAAACAAAGAAGAAAGTTAAAGGAAACACTGATCTAAGTATTATCTCCACTTGCTAGCTTTAAAATCTCTCTGCACGTCATGCTCATTTCTTTTCTCTTCTCACAACTTCCTGAATCTCACAACTTCCTGAGTCTCACAGCTTCCTGAGTCTCACAGCTTCCTGAGTCTC